>CAIGQS010000012.1:600000-1069860 GCA_903798195.1 Danio kyathit
AAATGATCTTTTTAGACAATACTTTGTGCTGCTGCTAAAAAGACTTTGCAGGGTAAATTGGTTGCAGTAGTGGATGATTCACGAACACAGTCAATATTATTGATTACAAATGTATAAATCAAGCTCACAATAGTGTTTCTATTTGAAAATTGCTGTATGTTGACATACGTTGGCGCATTACAGAGTTCAGTAAAATGACTTATTGTAACATTACCTCTTTTCCATTGATCCACACTTTAATATGTGTAGGCTCCTTAATGCAGCACAGAAACTTGAAGGCACACGCATCTGCTGCGAACCTCAACACAGTTGATATTACATATAATGGACCCAATAAACAGAAAATTTACTCTGCAGCCTACTTTTACTTGCCACTGATTCAGATATTGCTGTTTCCATAATCATCGAAGTTTCATTAAATGTTGAGTATGAGCAGCTTTTATTCTTATCAGTGTTTGTACACAAATACTGTACAGTCTGTCATGTATTTTAAGCTAACTCAATGCATTTAGGCATGTAGACATACTCAAGATGATCTGCTGCAGTTAAATGGAGCTTCAGAATAGAAAGAAAGGTGATTTAAGTGACTTTGAATGGGCATGGTTGTTGGTGTCAGAAGGGCTGGTCTGAGTATTTCAGAAACTGCTGATCTACTGAGATTTTCACGCACAACCATCTCTAGGGTTTACAGAGAATGGTCTGAAAAAGAGAAAATATCCAGTGAGTAACAGATCTGTGTGTGAGTCAGAGGAGAATGGCCAGACTGGTTTGAGCTGATAGAAAGGCAACAGTAACTCAAATAACCACTGTTGCAGGTATGCAGAAGAGCATCTCTGAACGCACAACATGTTGAACCTTGGGGGAGGCTACAGCAGCAGAAGACCACACCGGGTGCCACTCCTGCCATCTAAGAACAGGAAACTGAGGCTATAATTCGCACAGGCTCACCAAAATTGGACAATAGAAGGTTGGCAAAACATTGCCTGGTCTGATGAGTCTCGTTCTGCTGTGACATTAAGATGGTAGGGTCAGAATTTGGCATCATCAACAAGAAAGCATGGATCCATCCTGCCTTGTATCAACAGTTCAGGCTGATGGTGGGGGGTGTAATGGTGTGGGGGAATATATTCTTGGCACATTTTGGGCCTATTAATACCAATCGAGCATCGTGTCAACACCACAACCTACCTGAGTATTGTTGCTGGCCATGTCCATCCCTTTATGACCACAGTGTACCCATCTTCTGATGGCTACTTCCAGCAGGATAACGCACCATATCATAAAGCGCGAATCATCTCAGACTGGTTTCTTGAACATGACAATGAGTTCACTGCACTTAAATGGCCTCCACAGTCATCAGATGTCAATCCAATAGAACACATTTGGGATGTGGTGGAATGTGAGTTTCAGACTCAGAAGTCCTGTTCATTCAGGACATCCATTAAGGCTTCCCTTACTATAATACACCTAAAACATGGATTGATGTAAAAACTTTTCAATGGTTGCAATGGAAGCATTGCCTTTTAGTTGATGAGATATCTCGGGATTGGCAGGGAAAGCGTTAAGTATTAAATACATTGAAGTTATTCATTCTCACAGGTAGAGTCTCGTATAAAAGTTTTAATCATATAAAAGTTTGAATCCCCTCGTTAAATCAACTTTATTGAAAGGACAATTAAAGCCATCTGACTGAAGACTGACAACTTTGATTAGAGCAAGTCAAGCTAAATATAGAGCTCATTTACCAGTCTCTCATTCCAATTAACCTTTTTTGCTAATGATTAAAGGCATGGAAAAGCAAGCTTTATGACTTGTGAGGTCACAATTTAGATGCCAGACGTGTTTGTGTAGCAATATGTGAGTGTTTAGTGAATATCTCCAGTGTCTAACGAAAGCAGAGCTGGAAGAAAATGACTTTGAAGCAGACCTTTGCATGCTGCACATTCTCCTTTACAACTGGTCGGTTTTCCGCTATCTGAAATGTTGATTAAACTTGGCTTTTAACCAGATGGAAAATCCTAGGAAAAGCCTGCTAGTTGGCAAACACGGGCACATTTAGGTCACCAACTAATCCAAGAGAGGATTTTGTCAGATTTCACAGCTAATCCTGTTGCAGTGAAAGGTGTACCTTTATCAGGCTTTGTAGGCAATAATGAATGACATGAATTATATATAACCTTTGGCATGAAATTATATCTCTGGGGCTCCTAATACACCCTGAAAAGCAGCTAAATTTGCCATTTTCAATTTCCACTTGATCACTAATTCTGATAGCGGCTTTGTTATCTTGCATGGGGATTTAATTAGAGCTTATTCGAATTAAGCTTTGCTGAACAAGATGAGAAAAATTGTCACATATATGACAGTAAGTTTGAGCATTCTCTAAGAGTCCAGTTTAGGAATGTCCAGATTCGATCACGTGATCGGAAATCGGGCCCGATCACGCGGTTTCAGACTCGATCGGAATTTGACTTCTGATCAGGACTCGAATATATACAGTTGAAGTCAGAATTATTAAACCCCCTTTGAATTTTTTTTTTTCTCTTTTTTAAATATTTCCCAAATGATGTTTAACAGTGCAAGGAAATTTTCACAGTATGTCTGATCATATTTTTTCTTCTGGAGAAAGTCTTATTTGTTTTATTTCGGCTAGAATAAAAGCAGTTTTTATTTTTAAAAACCATTTTAAAGTCAAAATTATTAGCCCCTTTATATTTTTTCGATAGCCTACAGAACAAACCATCGTTATACAATAACTTGCCTAATTACCCTAACCTGCCTAGGTAACCTAATTAACCTAGTTAAGCCTTTAAATGTCACTTTAAGCTGTATAGAAGTGTCTTGAAAAATATCTAGTCAAATATTATTTACTGTCATCATGGCAAAGATAAAATAAATCAGTTATTAGAGATAAGTTATTAAAACAATGTTTAGAAATGTGTTGAAAAAATCTTCTTTCCGTTAAACAGAAATTGAGGAAAAAATAAAAAAGGGGGCTAATAATTCAGGGGGGCTATTTACTCTGACTTCAACTTTATATATTCGCATTTAAAAAAAAACATCTATAGTTATGCGGTGGCACAGAGTTAGACCTCTCTCTTGACACAGAAACAGCAACATGTGCGGCATGACATCACTTTGTTGCAGAGACGCTATTGGTTAAATGCCAGCAAAGTAGAACACGGAAGCAGCTTGAAGTGGAAAGCGCCAGTATGTCTGCGGTCTGGAGGTATTATAAAGTTGATGACGACAGCATTGCCATAGCTAACTGTGAGATATGCAAACTTGAGATTGCCTGCCAGGTATTTTAAGTTGAGGTGCTAGTTGTTTTTGTTAATTTTTTTTATATTTATACTGTTGCACTTAAGTCCAAAAGTGATGAATTTAAGTTATTTATTATTTGATTGTTCAAGCTACTTCACAGAAGTGCTCTGTTTGTTAACAGAGTTGTTGAATGTTAAAATAAATTGAATTAAATAAAAATTAAGGAACATACTGGATCTGTTTCTTCGCTTATCTTTATTATTTTTTTATGTATTATAGAAGTATTGGATCGGGTTTCGGTATCGGTAGATGCTCAAAATCAAATGAGTTGAGGGCAAAAAAACTTGCTCGGGACATCTCTAGTCCAGTTGGTCCATCCACAGCTAACAGTCAAACTCATTCTTGGATATGTAAATTACATTCAAATGTGCTTCTTTTCTTTTCAGAGATCTCAGTAGATTTCCTTGATGTGAATATTATGTGAATGAGAAATGATTTGAATAATGGCCAGGATGATGCATTTCTCATCAATGTGATGAAATATTAAAGTCTCAGCTAAACAAAAAAGTCATTACTGTGTAGTCAGAAATCATTTGTGTACTTGCATCATATTGCGTTGAGCTACAATAACTGCTTTATTACTTTTTTCGATCTGTACAAAGGATTAATCCTAGCAAGTTCAGCTATTTCATTCTTTCTTTTAGTAAATTATGGTGGCTCAGTGGTTAGCACTGTCGCCTCACAGCAGGAAGGTCGCTGGTTCAAGTCCTGGCTGGCCAGTTGGCATTTCTGTGTGGAGTTTGCATATTCTCCGCGTGTTGGTCTGGGTTTCCTCCGGGGGTTTCCCCCACAGTCCAAAGACATGCACTATAAGTGAATTGGATTAGCTAAATTGGCGTAGGTTATGAGTGTGTGTGTGTGTGTGTGTGTGTGAATGTGATAGTGCATGGGTGTTTTCCAGTACTGGGTTGCAGCTGGAAGGGCATCAGCTGCATAAAACAAATGCTGGAAGAGTTGGAGGTTCATTCCGCTGTGGCGACCCCTGATTAATAAAGGGACTAAGCTGAAGGAAAATGAATGAAAGAAATTGTGAATGCAAAATGCAGACTGAACGTCCTTTGTTTCTGCTGTAAGTGTCCAGATATCATGGTTTATGGTCAGAAAAAGGTTTATTTAAAAGGAAATGTGCTGGATAAATGCAACTCAGTCATGCTGGTCACATAGCTGAAATATGTGTGAGCATATGTGCACAAGTGTGTTTGGGACAGTTTGACAGATGTGTGAAGTCATGTAATTGCTCACTGCAGATGTGAAGATCTCGCAAATGGCATATTAAATCTTTTTGCACACATACACACACTGACGTTCAGGAAATGTTGGATGGCATGTTGTTTTTTATGCCAAATAAAAATAATGCAAGGTCTCCCAAGGCTAATTGTGGATCTACCTTGCTTTTTCTCACCTTCTTGTACGCTAAAAGCGGAAACGTGATGTGTGTGATGGAGAACGAAAAAGAGAGATGAGTGTTTGATAGCATGAAAGCAATGCTACAGATGGAGCCTAAATAAAGCCCTATTAGTCTAAATTAGTCCATCACACATCTGCACTCCTGGGAGGCTGACTTTTTTATTTTTTATATAATTTTTTTCAGGTGCCAGGCTTCTCTCAGTGTCAAGCTGATCTCAGCTGTACATTTATTAGATGATAACCTTTATCTAACCAGGAAATGTGTTAGCCTCAGTTTTTTTAAAAAGATAGCTAGATGTGACAGGTGGATCAAATGACTGATCGAATTTTACACCGCCATCATTGAGAGCGTTCTCACCTAATCAATCACTGTCTGGTTTGGGGCCACGTCTGCCCACACCAAGGACGAGCCACAGCACATTATTAAATCTGTAGAGCGCATTATGAGATTCACCTGCCTTCTCTCAACAACCTCAGGGCGAGGAAGAGTATAAGGAGGTCCAAAGCCACCCGTCCTCATCCCCTCACACCAACCGTCTCCTTTTCCAAGCTCTTCCCTCAGGTCAACCAGAAAAGAAAAAAAAAGACAGCAATAGTAAACAGTGATTCCTAGATTCTTAGTCTCATTTACTGCTGATATTATCTACAGTGCCCTCACATACTGCAAAGTGTTCTGCATATATATGAGCTCTTTTAGCATGGTTTGTATTGTTGTAAGGCCATTATGTAGTGGGTCGCCGCGCTTTTAAAAAGTTCTTTACCAAGATGTATCATTTTGTCAAGAACCTTTTAGCATTCTTGAACATTTCAGTTGCATAAAAGGTCCTTTCTAGTTGACATCATTTCTTTTTCCTCATGTGGTTTTAAGCCTTTATGAGTTTCTTTCTTCTGTTGAATACAGAGAAGAATGCTGGTTGCTGGGACCCATCAACTTCCATAGAAGGAAAAAATATTATGGAAGTCACTGGGTATGACTTTGTCGAGATATCATCTTTTGTGTTTAACAGAAGAAAGAAACTCAGGTAGGTTTTGACAACCCAGGCTCATTCTGAAAACATAGCGCCATATACATATCTGGAGAGCACCAAATATGTGCCAGAAGGTAAGCTTTTTTGAAGTTTTGTTTGTGAAAATTCACCAGAGACTGCTGTGTACGCTTTTTGAGATCTCAAATTTCGCCTGCTGTTCTCACATAAATCCACCAGAGGCCGCTGTCGACTGACTGACTGACTGACTGACTGACTGACTGACTGACTGACTGACTGACTGACTGACTGAACAACTGACTGAACAACTGACTGACTGACTAAACAACTGAGTGACTGACTGATCTTGAAAAATGTAGTGAGCTAAGTTATCAGCTACACTCTAACTAAAATTTATCTTAACTACACTAAAAGCTACACCCTGGGAATAGCTACTTATCACAAGTAGCTTAGCTACATCCAAGCTATTTTTGTAATTTTCATTTTAAATCTAAGCCACTTAAACCCAAGTCAATCATATCTAATCAATAAAACTGTCAATGAAACATATGAGGCATAATTGTTCAGTTCAGTTATTTACTGCAAATAATATGCTGTGCCAAACAGAAACAAATTATAGTAGGCTATATAACAGCAAAAACAAATACAATAAAACCAGGTGTTACACATTTAAAATACCATAGTAAATGATAGTAAATGGAAATATTTAGGAATAAGCATTATATTGTATATATATTTACAACTCTTTTAATGAATTACACTACATAATGTAGTATCATTAGTAACTATTGTGAACTAATAGTATACTTTAGCCTTTACTACAGTAAAAAAAAAAAAAAAAAAAAAATATATATATATATATATATATATATATATATATATATATATATATATATATATATATATATATATATATATATATATATATATATATATATATATATATATATATATATATATATATATATATATATAAAGTACCTCAACAAATTAATTCAGTTGGGCACATTTGCAGGACAAACTATAAGTTAATTTAAAACCAACTCAACTAACAAAAGACATTTAAATCAAATCAACTTTAACAAAAGCACAGCATCAAATTTAACATTATTGCATCCTAACATGTACTTCTCGAGGAATCCTGCTTCAGAAATAACTCCTCTCCCTCAGTCATCTTTCCATCAAGCAAGTTTCTCTAGCCTAATTGGTTGGCGACATCACCAACTGGAGCAAGGGGTGGCAGTAACTCACTAAGAAGTTTGTTGGCGACCATCATAAAACAGGTAGAAGAAGAAATTGTCATTCTCGCCATCATATGGATTTATTTTTATCGACTAGAAACCCGGCCCCACAGCTCTGTGAATGTCGGAGCTGTCATTTATTGATGCGTGATTGGTAAATGTAACTTGTGTGGACGCTACTGCGCTACTTAACTAAAAAACTAGCTTTGCTACTGACAAGCTATTTGATTTATAAAGTAGCAACACTACCGCCACGCTACTGAGAAATGTAGTTAAGTTAGTAGCGTCACTACTTGTAGCGGCGCTACTGCCCAACACTGCCTAAACCCAATCAATAGTATTTTCAAAAGCGCGGATTGGCCCGCCCACCCATTTCCCTAAACCCAACCGACAGTTTTAAAAAGCAATCCATAAAAAGGAAAGGCCCTCGCCTGATTTTTACCATGTTTTCATATTTTACCACATTCTCACTCTGTTATTTACTTGTTTATTTGGCTTATGTTTTTTGTTTTACCTGCTTTCTAGAACCGTTCTTCGCCGGACTCGAACCCTGTCATCATGTTCAACTTTCAAGTCCACCGACGTACATGGCGAGCTACTGGACAAAAGGGTAACAGCGAGAAAGCCATCCACGTGGAGGTAAGTGGTCAGCTGGTAAGCACGAAAAGGAATGGCATCATATCGCCCCATAGCATTTGTTTTAAAGACGAAATGTAGCCATACGTACCACTGGCTACATAATTTGCGATCTCTGGAAATGTATATAGGGGGACATTTTCCAGAATGACATTCAGAATCATGACAGAATTTTTCTTTTTGGATGAAATATCTCTTTAATGTGTTTTCACTGGGCCAGTCATAGGTGGTCAATTGAGATGCATTGCCATACCTGGGATTAAAGGGGTATTTAACTGCCTTTATATTTAGTATAGTGTTCTCCTAGGTCAACTTACAGTGAGATGTTATCAAAAACGTCATAATTTAAAAGTGAAAGCTCTTTTCTAAAAAAAAAAAAAAAAAGCTATAGTAAGCTATTTTCTATATACTATTTGACCGCCTTGTTAAAGCACACCATTTAAAAAAGTATGGCAGATTGTAAAAGTAAGAACCTGACCGGCTGTTAGTCCTGCTGTGACTGAGGTCAAAACACATAAATACTCACAGGTATTTACAGTTGTGTGGTGTGACATTGCTGTTGGATACAATAGTTTAGTTTTAATCTTTTTGAAAATCTGCATTGTTTTCTATTGAATCTGTGAGGAAATGAAATGAGCAAAGCACACTTACTGATGCGGTCTGATGCAGTTCATTAACCCTTTCTTATAGCTGGGATCAGAAGGAAAGTAATGCAAAGTTCTCTTTTTTGCATCACAACTTAGCAATGCATAGCATCTTCTTGTCTTCAGAGCAAACTTTATCTTTGGTCTTTCTTTCATTATTTAATTATTTATAGTGGAGTGTGAATCAGTGGGTGAAGCTACACAGGCAATACTGCACGTGTTGATCTTATTCTGTGGAGTTTAAAATAACTGTCGCACATTATACAACCTGCCATTTTGGCAGATTGAATCAAGTACAAGCTGTTTTATAGAACTTTTATATTAGGTGGCCTTAACTAATATGCACTTACACTATAATTGATCATCTGTTACAATGTACTTATTGAGTAACACCATGTTTTTACATTGTACTTATGATTAATTGATTAAGTGTGATTTTCACTTCAATTTGCTCTAAACAGATCAGAGAACATGGCAAAAGATGCATCATTATAACATAACTCATGTAGTCTGTCATATACTTTAGAGTGCACATGTGATACAGAAGGAGGGGCGGACTTAGTGATTTGGGGGCCCAGAGCAATTCCAGGAATAGGACCCAAGCAGTGTTGAAAAATAAATTGCATGTTAAAAAGGAACCTTTATCTACCTAATGTAACATTAAAAGAAATTAATTCACAAATAAAAAAAGTTCACAAACTCTGTCGTATTTCTATATTTTCCCCAGAGGCTCACTCTTGCACACTCTACCTACCTCTACTCTGATCGCTGGCAGACTGGTGTCACGAAAAATCTCTGTGATTGTAAACAACAGCAACAAAATAATAAGCGGTCCATTTAAATTATTACATTTAAAACAGAGAAGAAGCAGATTCGTTTGACTGTACATGGGAAATACCTCACGATCGCGGTGCTAAAACATTTGCCGTCGTCGATATGCAGAGGAATGATCTGCTCTCAATGTTGCAGATGGCTGTGTGGTACTGTGCTGCCTTTGAGTGCTCTGAGGCAGAGGAGAGACCGACGGCATCACCCGCAGCTCGTCGCGAAGAGTAACGTTAGGAACGATACAGCACGGACACATGAGAGTCTCTAAAAATCTCCAGTAACACCTAAACACATTCGCTAATCGATTTTTAAATTTTATTTGGCGCTATATGGAGGTCTATAAAAGACACTGGCTGGCAGTTTCTTTGATTGAAGCGCTCACATCTTGCACATGTGCAGTACGGAAGGAATGTTTCATTATTCATTGGAGCCCCCAGTTTTGAAAATAAGTAATAATTATTAACAGTAAAATATTAACAGTTATAGACCAGATTTTTACAAAATATGATAGAAGAATACATAGAAAACAGCTTTATGATTAATATAGGCTTCTTGGCATTGGTCAGGGCCCCCTAATTCCCTGGGGCCCTAAGCAGCTGCTTACCTCGCTTATTAATTAAGTCCACCCCTGTACGGTAGTGTAAGTATTACAATCAAATTAATATTGAACTTCCTCTAGAAGTAATCAAAAGTGGACAAGCTACAGTATTTAGTGTTGGTCACTTGTGAAGGAAAAAAATCTTAAAAATAGGTCAAATGAGGCCTTGCAAAGAAAAAGAAAAAGTGATCTTTTTAGGCTTGTTCACTAAAAGGTTCTGTAGGCATTGTGAAAACACCCTTTGTAAACCATTATTTTTAAGGGTCCAACTAATTTATGCATATAAAGATGGCTAATATAAAAAAAATGAGATTCCTGTGTGGTGGAATGATGGATGGACACAGGTCAGAGAGTCCTCCAATCAGTGATGATCAAAGAGTTCAAGGGACATTACAGCACTGGTAAGGTGCATTAGATCCACCAGTGCTGCAGCAGTACAGCTACTTCAGCTTTTAGCAAGCCTGTGTAGTACTTTGATCTTATTTAGTGTGTTATTTATTTGTATTTCTTACCTGTTTTTCACCGCCATCTAGTGGTGGCCATAATCGTTTGGATCAAGGAGATGTATGAAGTGATATATTAGCCATGACTTGAGGTGCGCAATCTGCCATCATTGTTCATGTTCACAGTTTTGTTTGGGCCCATAGCTGTACTGTAAATCTGACTAATGACTTTGGAGACGCAGGAAAACGATGTCATCTCACCACCATTAATTGGCGGACGGCACCACATGTGCCCATTATCAAACCTCCTTATGTCAAAGGCAGAAAAATGGCAACAAATCATATTTTCCTAATTTAAGAGCTCTTCAAATACTGAGAACAGGTAAACATCTACTCGAATATAATAATATGTGAACTATAAAACAAAAATATTTTGGAAATTGAGATTTATTTCACCTGAAAGCTGAATATGTCCATTGATGCATGGTTTGTTAGTAGGCTACGTGACAATATTTCATCAAGATACATCAATTTAAAATAAACAATTTAAAACAAAATTGTAAACAATAAAACATCTGGAACCTGAGGGTTCTAAAATCTAAATATTAAGAAAATGATCTTTAAAGTTGTCCAAATTGCGTTCTTTGCAATGCACAGTACTCAAAAATTGGGTTGTGATATATTTACAGTACAAAATTGCCAAAATACCTTCATGAAACATAATCTTTACTTAATATTCTAATGATTTTTATATGAAAGAAAAATCAATCATTTTGACCAATACAATGTATTTTTGGCTATAGTCAAATATATAGTGCAACATAAGACCATTGTGGTTCAGGGTAACATATTATAGAGAATTTAAGATATCTAAAATATCATATAAATGCGACATGCAAAAATAGTCAGTATACAGATACAGACACAAAAATAGTCAGTATAAAGGTACTTCAGTATAAACCTTATTTGAACTGACTGCTGTTCTGCAGGTTGCAGGATGCGGATGAGGATTCTTCCTGAAAAACATAGATGGTGTAATACAAGTGAATTATTTTGTAAGGTAAGAATTCGATAATTTTTTGCTTTGATGAGAAATTTGATTTATAAGTTTATCTGGTGATTAGAGAATTCTCAGAATAGTTTTTTAATGTTGCTGATCCTAGACTTACTGAGGTGCATTATCAGTCACCTTTGATGACATATTGGCATAACTGTCTTTTTTAATGTAGATTGTGTGGTTTGTAATGTTTTGTCTTTCTTTTGTACTATCGTACCTAGTGTCTGGAATAAAGAGAATATATACTTTCTGAATGCCCATCAGATGGATATTTTTTTTTTTTTTTTAGTTCATGCAGATGTGCTTGTTTGTTTGTTTGTTTGTTTGTTTGTTTGTTTGTTTGTTTGTTTGTTTGTTTGTTTGCTTGCTTGCTTGTTTGTTTGTTTGTTAATATTAGTATTAATACGTATGAAAATGTTATTTAGATATGTTTATTAATTATATAAGTTCTTTAAATTGAATTTGCTTTGGATTTTTCTTCTGGACTAAATAAAAGACATGTATAAATGTTTACTTAGAACATTGTCATTTATAATAAGCAATAATAGTGTGGGACATGAATAGAGTCCTCACAGTCTTTTCCTGTTCTGCGCTGCACCATCTTACCAAATAACTCCTCATTACCCATCAGAGCAATTCAATATTCACAGAAATTAGATCACATAGGAAGTCTTATATGAGATGAAAAGAGAACTGAGCGTTTTACATAATTCTGAAATATTAATAAATAATAATAATTCATTTTTAAGTTAAGTAGCACATTAGATGTCTCATGTCATTAATATTTATAAGGAAAATAGCAATGATGAAATATCATGTTTACAAGTGAAATTCCTGAATTAAATGTACAAAACTGTCAGCTTTTGTTATTTATTAAATCCAGACTACAAAGTGGCAACTTTACAAATTTACTCAAAAATGCTAGTTTTCCTGAATATTTCTAGAAGTAATGCTAAACATGCATATGAAAGTAAGGCAATGCAACAATAAGACAAAATGAGGTCACACTTTATTTTGATTGTCCGCTTTTTGAATTTAAGTTACATTGCATCTACATGCCAACTAATTCTCATTAGATTATAAGTAGACTGTTAAATTGGGGTTGGGGTTAGTGTTAGGGTAAGTTGACATGTACTTGCTAAGTTTCTTATAGTCAGTTAAATGTCTGTTGAAGGAGCATTATATTAAAAGATATTAAGCAGACAGTCTACTAATGCTCAAATGGACCATCAAAATAAAGTGTTACCCCAAATGAAAACATTTAGTGCAAGTTGTGTCAAGGTGTAGCATATTATATCACTGTAATATAAATGAGAGCATAATTTATTATTTGCTCATTTGTTTTACTTTCTTTGCTTTGTTCTTTTTGATGCCGTTTGTCACCGTCATAGCCGTTTGTTTGCTAGGTGTTAAAGACTTCAGTGGTAGATTCTGTTTGCACCAAAAATAGCAATAAAAAGAATGTTGTTTACACCGAGTATGTGCAAATACAAAGACGTGTAAAAGATGCTGTTGACACAAAGTGTAAATGAAAGTAATATGCTATTTTCATTAAAGGTAATGAAAACAGCCTTTGCTGACAAGTCTTTTATATATTTTCACGGTGTAAACAGACACTGACATTTTAGAGGTGATATCTACATTTAAAATGACTTTTCCTAGAAGTCACGTGCAGATATAATGACAGTGGATGTATTTAAACACTGAGGTTCTGCTTGATTTGCAGATCACTGAGAGTTTAAGAAAAAGCGTTAAACTGTAAAACGCTTCTGTTCAGCTTCTCCTGTCTTGCGTCTGCTGGTTGGTGGGTCTAAATGAAAGTGAACCGAGAGGACATGCTCAATCAGTGGGCACATAAATCACACTTAACCTACATGTGCTGTTTTCACACAGCGGCCCACTCATACTCTTCATTAAGACTCAGTTAGCCCGGTCCATCACATTTGCCCTTACTGTGATTTTCACTTCAACTTGTGCTAAACAGATCAGAGAACATGGCAGAAGATGCATCATTGTAACATAATTCATATAGTCTGTCAACACATTTTTATGCTTTTTTTACTTTTGTAGAAGAAACAAATATCTGTGATCTTCGCGACCCACCGTCTTGCACATTTTGAACTCCATTCTTATTTAACAGATCGGATTTAACCAGCTTGTTGTAAGAGAGCTCCGTGAAGGAATTTGGTAAGACTGACGTGTTCCCTTCTTAGTGTTGACTGCTCTCTACTCCCTAGCAGAGAGACACTGGCTGAACTTGAAGTTTACTTCATTTAAAAACAAATATTTGCACTACAAATCTTTAGACGAAACTTATTTATTGTAAAGTGTAAAGGGTTATTTAATCATATTCATGAAACTTAAATTTAAAGTCACCTTAATACCCTATAAATTGAACATGCTTTTTTTTTTTACTGGAATCATGGCAAGATATCCTGTGATGTCCACTTTGCTTACAGTCAAATGGAACAAACCAATCAGTAAGAGAAATGTACAAAATGTGCAGAGCAGGAGGTCTCTAGGACCAGGACTGATATGCTTATACACTGGAAAAAAGCTTTCATTCATCCAATTAAAAAGAAATAGGGTAATGGTTCACATCTAAATTTAATCACTTGACCCAGTGAAAAATAAATAATTTGCCTGAAACAATATTTTCTATCTCAGTGTGAACAATTTTATATAACCTGGTACAAAGCATACTTGTCTTGTTGAAGAAAGTCAATTAATTTAAATTCTCTCTTTGTTCAAAACAAGAAAATATAGCTTTAATCAAAACAACAATTCCCATAAAATGTTCATTCATCCAATTAAAAAAATAGGGTAATGGTTTCACATCTAAATTTGATCACTTGAGCCAATGAAACATAAATCATTTGCCTTAAACAATATTTTTTTTTAATTCCATGAAAGTACAAAGCATATTGAGTTTCTGTTTAATACACATGCACTGGCCTGTGTGAGTAACCTTAAAATTTTACATTGATCTAAACAAACATTTCATAGTTCAGCCCTTAATCAAAAACATTTATATTTAGCTATGTTTTGAACTTAAAATATATTACTTGACAAAATAAAACAAATAATAATAAACTGAAATGAAAGATACATTTTTAATTGGATGAAGTACTGCTTGAATTATTATTATTATTTTTTTCAGTGTAGGTTACATGTTTTTTTTTTTTTTCTTCAAATGTGACTCATATTTACCAAAATCATGCCTCTATACCATGAGCAAGGCAAACATACATTGCAGAGACATCTATTTGATGTGTGCAAGGCATTTTTAGAGCATTTGCAGTCTGCAGTATGTCTATGATATGTCACCTGTCAGAATTTTTATATTGACTGTTCATAAAACAGAGCTTTTAAAGACATTTTTCATATTTTGGCACACAGATGATTTTCTGATCACGATGTCTTTAAAATACGTCTCTGGGACAGGTTACAATGTAAATAGACTGCTCAGTCTCTGGGCTAGAATAGGATGTAAACCATGTACCCAAACTTCTGCCTATGGAGTAAGTGTACATTTAGTATACTATGAAAAGGAAAAAAGTGGGTAAGGGGCTGTTTAAAGAGTTCACATATTGCATTTCAATAATCATGCATGGTTGTACATAATTTTATAACACCACATGCAACACAGCATTTTTTTTACACCAACACAGCATAATTTTTACACCAGCTAGAAAATATATGGGCAAACTTGATCCTCAAGGGCTAGTGTCCCTACAGAGTTTTGCTCCAGCACTAATCAAACACACCTGAACAAACTAATCAGTGTCTTCAAGATCACTAGAAAGCTACAGGCAGGTGTGTTTGATAGTTTTAGCAAAACTATTAAGGACACTGGTCCTTCAGGATCGAGTTTGCCAATCCCTGAGCTAGAGAGTACTTTATTTTAAAAAGTAACTATAGGCTGTAAAAAGCTGCTTACACAAACAACTTATTTATTTTATTTTTATCTTTTGAGGGGGAATCTTTACAGTGACATTAGGGTTCTCGAGGGTTCTAATCACATAGAGTTTACAGCATACTGTACTGTAGGTCTCAAACTCAATTCCTGGAGGGCCGCAGCTCTGCAGTTTTGCTCCAACCTTAATCAAACACAGCTGATCAAGGTGTCCAAGACTACGACTGTTTCTCAACATGCGTTCTTCAACGTTCTTGCGTCCTCGTGTTCTCGTGTAACGTCATCATCAACTGCCAAAGTTCAGTTCCAAAATTGAAGACCGTAAGAACGGAGGATGCGTGAAAGTTCCCGGATGTGTTCTTGATATTGAGGAAGCATCGATGCAGACTTGAGCGCAAAACTCGCTTGAGAAGTTCCAGAAGTCATTGCAGATGAATAAAGGAGGTGAGAATTGCAGTATTTTATATAGATTTATTAATAAAGTTAGGTGTCTTAGGAGTTCCCTTAAATGAAACGGTGAAAGCAAACATTTCCATGAAAATCTTTATAAAGGCATAAACACATTAAGGGTGTTTATTTGCTGATATTCATATAAAAATTTGTTTTATTTGTGTTGTGCAACGTATATTTATAATCTCTTTATGCATAGTGTATACACTGTAAAAAATCCAACTTACAAATTGTTAACTCAGTTTAAAATTGTAAGTTAGGTGGACATATTTTTGAGCTCAGAGTTGAATTTACTCATAAAAATGATTCAGCTGCATGTTTGAAACTGTTTGTTCAATGAAAGTAAAATATTCAGTTGAGGAAACTTAAAATTTTTATTTCTCCATATCTTCAAAAAATAAAAAGTTGAGTTAACTTAAAATTTTAAAGCAACTGGCTGCAAAGAAATTTTGAGCTTAGTAAGCTTCAGTGTTTGAAGCTGCGCCAAATTATTCCATAAAGTATACTTGACTTAAACCAGCCTTTTCGGTCAACTTAAAAAAATAATTTAGCACACCTTTAACCACTGAAGTTTAATAAACTTTCTTTGCAGCTGGTTGCTTTAAAATTTTAAGTTAACTCAACTTTAAATTTTTTACAGTGTATATATTGAAAAGTGGAAAACAATAAATCGTTGTATGAACGTTGTAATGTTTAAATCATTTTCCATTAAAAATGCGTGAAGGCCATGTGACCATCAGGAAGAACCAGGAAAGAACACAGCATCTCATTTATCTCAGGACACATTCTCTGTTCTCACGATCTCCCGAGTTTGTTCTTTCAAGGTAACTTGGCAAGCACGGTCTTTACAAGAACGCGAATCCATTCTCTGCGTTCTTGGAATTGAGAAACAGCCTACTAGAGACTATTAAGGTGTGAGTTAGATGTGGTTAGAGCTAAACTATGCAGAGCTGCGGCCCTCCAGGAATTGAGTTTGAGACCATTGGTTTACAGTAAACACTGCTCATTCAATAGGATCTTAATCATACAGTATCGTCTTGACCTGAAAGAACTAAGCTTGCTGGTTCTTGCTGAAGACAATCACATTATGTGCCTTGTAAAATCTTACTGGTTTTCATGCATTAAGCAAGCAGTTTTTGCTGATCAGTGTTTATATGCAAATAAAAGCTTAGATTAAATAGTCTTTGAGCAAACTGAAATGCAAAATAAGCCTAAACAACTATGATGACTAGTTTGCCCATCTATGACGACTTGCACTGCTGTTAGTTAACAGTTTCCTTATTTTGTGATTCACAAGTGTTTTCTGTTTATTTGCAGTTGTGAATTGCATTATGTGAGCTTGATCTCTGCTCTGTCGACTTTTGATGTTGAAAAATTCAACTCTACAGTTTAACAAAGTGACTTTTATTGACATTTTAGTAGTTTGAAATAATATAATGTATAAGAAATAATATAAATAAGTCTGTAAAATAACTGAAAATGTTTATTACAAGGTTTTTGAACCTTAAGGTACAACACCAACCCATACATTACATCATGTTAAACTATTAAAACAGTTAATAAGAGTCACCTTTTCTAACTTTTCAAGGTTAAAAGTTGTTAAAAGAAAGATCATTTATAATGCAAAAGCATACAATATATACATAGTAAAAAAATGTATCAAAACATGAATCAAGAAATACAGAAAGCTGCTAATTCAATTCCATTCATCTTTATTTCTATAGTGCTTATACAGTAGAAGCTAACATAGAAGTTCTAGTAAATTGAAACTGTGTCAGTCCAGTTTTCAGAGTTAAAGTTCAGTTTAGTTCAGTTCAATGTGGTTTAATTTTCACTGCTGAAACACTGAAGAGCAAATCCATCAATGTACAGCTCCACAAATCCTAAACCAAGAAAGCCAGTGGTGACAGTGGCGAGGAACAAAACTTCACCATGTAATGTAGATTAATCTTTGATTAAAACTTTCTAACAAACTGCTTGATTAGATTTAATTTTGAATCTCTGAATGAAGCATTTGAAGCCATAGAGTTTTGTGAAAACTGACTTTCAGTATCAATTGAACTGTTTTTAATTGGATTCAAAAATATCTTCATTTTTGTCCTGAAGATGAACAAATTCTTATGGGTTTGGAACAATTTGAGAGAGTAAATAATGAGCAGAATTTCTTTTTGAAGCCAACTAACCAGTATTATATGTCCTGAAAATATTTTCAAGGAGTACTGTGACTGAAGTAAATCATTGTAAATGTTTAAAAACTCTAATGACTTCCATGTCCTCTTGCTCTGCACAGAAATAGTCATGAATACTCTTTGACACACAATTTGCATGCCAGTTCACTTACAGATGGATTTAATACCTAACTTTTTGTTGTTTTTAAATACCTATAAATGTATTCAAGCTCTATACAGTCAACAACATGCAAGCAGGGGAGGTTGTTAGTGTCAAGCAGCCGGATGCGGAGACAATAAGCATTCTTGCCCTCTCCTACTGTGTCCACAGCGCATTCTGGGTAACTCCCACAATGCATCTTTGCGAGGGCAGCAGTGTCTAGTAGTTGCTTGTGATTGTCTCTGTCAGTTATGCTCGGGTGGAAAAGGTAAAGTAGACGTTTAGCGAGCGAACAGCGATTGCGCTGAACTTTTGCTGGAATTCAGACTGTACGCCTCCACATATTTACTCCCCACTGTTCACTAGACTCACGCAGAGACACATCTCTGTACGGCAAACATGTAAAACAAAAACTTCCCTCTTCTCTGTAGCTGATCCCATCACAAGGACCTGATGGTCTTCTCAGAGTGATGCCGCACATGCTGTTACATTACCATATTCGCAATCTACACCATTCTTCATTTTGCTAATGGAGTTTGACTGTGATGCTCACAGTCTATAAGGTCTGGAGCCACTTTAAAGGAATCTGACTTATTTTCATTTATTCTAAATTTGTATTTGCATTTCATACCTCCGAATTTGACCGCCTGAAGAGTGTTCAGGGATGCTGTGTGTATTACGTCTCTAACATTTTATGATTAAAATGTATATGTACTTGAAACTCAATTGCATAATCCACTTTCACACATGAAGGCTGTTAAATTACAGTAAAATTGCCAGATTACATTTCCCAGTAAATTATACAAAGTGACACTGTGTATCTGCCTCTCTCTCTCTCTCTCTCTCTCTCTCTCTCTCTCTCTCTCTCTCTCTCTCTCTCTCTCTCTCTCTCTCCTCTCTTCTCTCTTCTCTCTCTCTCTCTCTCTCTCTCTCTCTCTCTCTCTCTCTCTCTCTCTCTCTCTCTCTCTCTCTCTCTCTCTCTCTCTCTCTCTCTCTCTCTCTCTCTCTCTCGTTTGGGTAAAGAGAAGCTCTTTTCTATAGTGTCTGTCCAATTTGCCATGCATAAATAATTGCATTAGCTCTTCAGAGCCTGATTGGCTCAAACCCCTTTGACAGTTACCATTTTGCATTGCCTCCTGACTACGTATGTTAAAAATTAATAGTTAAAAATCTAATTCTTTCATTACTTACTCTTAATTTCAGCCCAAACCCTTGCTGTTTTTATCCATACATTAGTAATAAGTTGTTATGTAATGGTGTTAGATTTTTTCAGTACTGAGAGTACTGCATGACCAGCCGATTCGAATGTTATCACTCGATTGAATGGGCGTTATCAGTGGTTATCAGCTGATAGATATGGGCCAGTAGGGGCCTTCTCCGCCTATTGGTAGGCTCAGAAGGCTGTTATTATCCATCCACATGGTTAATCAGCTATAGATCACATATGGCTGCGGCTGGAGGTTAATGAGAATTATTTATATTATTTATTAAATTTCCCATTGATTGTATTTTATTAACGCCTACCGCTATGCCAACCCTGAACCCATCCATCACAGCACTGTAAAAACAGATCTGGATCTGGAGTCTTCTCTATTAGTATAACTGATTAACCATGAGAATTTGTTATATTATTTATTAAATTTCCCATTAATTGTATTTTATTAATGTCTACCCCTACCCCAACCCTAAACCCAACCATCACAGTAATGTAAAAACAGATCTGGATCTGGAGTCTTCTCTATGAGCATAGATGATTAACCATGTGGATGGATGATAACAGCCTTCTGAGCCTACTAGTAGGCACAGAAAGCCCCTATTGGCCCATATCTATTAGCTGATAACACCCATTCAATCAAGTGATAACATTCGAAGCAGGTGGCAGAACTAGGTATAGGGATATAAATATAAATATAAATATTGGCAAAAACACCAAAAACTTCTTAGTCTTTTCACCACATGGATTTTATTTATGAAACACCAGTACTTTAGTTTAAAAGTGCAGTAAGTGATCTGCCTAAATGCTATCTGCCTAAAAACACATTCCCACCCCTGCCGTTCAAAGCCACGCCTCCTGAAATACAAGCGGTTGCACCTTAAAGATGACAGCAGAACCCTCACTCAGCAACTAGTGCTTGTCCGGCGGAGTGCAGGAATTACACTCATTACTAAGCCATACTTGCATGCTATTTCAGAGCGAATATTCAGAGTAGCATGGTAAACAATATAGGGAGCGCGTCACAGGTTGTCATTGTTCAAAAATGAACAATGTGATGTAAATATAAAACCAACTTCACCTCAGTAAAGCAGGCTAGGCAGAATAGCGCTTTTTACTGATGTTTTATTAAACTAAATAAAAATTTACATTATCAATGCTGTAAAAGGTGTCTTATGAAACTGAAAATAGTCATATCAATCTATCGTTGAAAGATTTCAGTGGCTGAACAACACTTCTGTGCATATTTGTAACAACAACATCTACATCAGCTTTGCGTGACTAAAATAGTTTTAAAACAGAACATTACCTGTCTAAAAGAAATACTTCAGCCATGGTGTCATTCTTCCTCCAGTGTGCAAAAGTAACTCCAATATTGATTCAGGATTTTAAAAAGTTTTGATTCAACATGTTTTTACCACTCTTTCTCTCTCTCTCTCTCTCTCTCATGAAGCCGCAGTGCATGTACGCACAAACAGCGGTTCTGCATGAACAGCTGCACAGTAGTTCAAATCTGCATTTGCTGACAGACAGTTTGAGCTACTTATCGGAATTATGGGAGATGTCAGCCTGATTGGATGACCCTTAATTAGATGAACATTTTTTAGTCTTATGCCTTACCCAGAATATAAAAATACATATAAATGCATTTAGATCATTTACTTTAATTAATACTATCGGAATGTGAAGAGACTTTCAACCAGCACAACAAAAAATGTTTTTGAAGACAATCACCTACTGCACATTTAAGTAACAATTTCCACTATTAACTACTGTAATATTACCTGTCTATTATTAAAATATTGTCTGATTATTAATACTTTTAATGTATGATTTTTTTCTACATCACTAATTCTACACAATATCAGAACCCTACTACCTTACTAATTATTAATAAGCAGCAAATTCATACTTTATTGAGATAAAAGTAGATAACAGTTTGTTACTTGTTAAGGGTGACTGAAGAGTAGGTTCTAACTCAGCACAATAAGAATTACCAGTCACAGAATTGTATGTCAATGGGATAAATGCATGCCATATGAAACACCAGTAAAGTATTTTAAAGTGTGACAAGACATAAACAGAGAGAAAACTAATTTTAGCAGAATTTAGTTGTCACCTTTGTGTGCATCATTGGGTTTTTCTCAGCCTCAATAATATTTAGTACGATATGTAGCACCCTTATATTTTCAGTCACTTTAAACATACATTCCATCTCCATTTTTACAAAAGCCAAAATAAAACAAAGCTTTGATCAAGGTTTCCTTCATCCTCCAGTTGTTTTGTTGAATGCCACTCTTGATGCCACAGTTAGTGTCATGATCACCAGCGATCGTCAGCCAGAGATCGCTGGTAATCACACACACACATTCATATGGACTACAAATCCGCCAGTTCATGGACTACATTTCCATACATACACTCCGCGTACGCATGTTCCAGATCACCCTTTGATTACACTCACAGCTGAAGCCACTCATCCACTGATTACATGGACTATAAGTACACCTCACTGACACACAAGTTTTGCTGAGTCTTGTATCCTGTTATAGTGAACATTACAACGCGTTTCTCCTTGCCTTGTTTTCCCGTGTTTAGACCTTTGCTATGTTTTGTTTTGTCATTCCTTGTACGCCGCCTGCCTTGTGACCTTCTGCCTGTTATATCGACTACGACTCTGGATTGCCCTTATACATCTGATTGTTCCTGTTTGACCATTGCTTACCTGACCCTGCTAATAAAGACCTGCATACGGATCTTCATCCCGTTGAAACGTCTCACTATATTACAGAAGACTCAGCCACACTATGGATCCAGCGGTGTTATTAGTACGTCTCCAGCAAGGTAAAAACTCCCTTGAGAATCACATCATGAACTATCTGAACATTGCTAACGACACCCATTTGCCAGACCATATGCTCATTGACTTTTTCATCTATGGGTTAAACGAGCCCCTGAAAAGTAAACTTACCGGGGTTGATTCTCGAGGGAGACTCACGCTACAGGAATTCCTCGACCTCGCACTGTTGTCTGTAGGCTCTTCCTTCACGGTCGGAGAAATGGAGGAGGAGATTCCTAAATGTTTTTTGGGGGGGGGCTGTGTACAGCAAGACCCGCTGCCAACGGGGTTTGCTGAACAGTCCACCACAAGTATAATGCTGGCTTCACCGATACTCCTGTCCACACAGCAGCAACACCCGCGGGCTGCGGGATCCGCCACGCACAAAATGGCCGCCAAAGCTAGCCAACAGCAAGAGCCGCCGGCTGCGGGAGGCGCCACTCACAAGATGGCGGACTTCAAAATAAAAGCTCCCAAGATGGTTCCAGTAAAGAGACAAACTCACACGGTGGTCACTGCCAAACTGCCGGTGACCCAGATGGCTCCTTGTTCCAAGTCTGTTCCTGCCATAGTTCCTGATCTCGTTCCTGTTCCTGAAAAGCCATCACCTGAACCACCAGAATGGCCACCACCACCTGAGTTACCTGAACTGCTACCACCATCAGAGCTATTACTGCCAGAGCTGCCACCACCACCACCAGAGCTGCCAGATCCCCAGTCACTACTAAAGCTGCCAGATCCTCCAGAGCTGCCAGATCCTTCAGAGCTGCCAGATCCTCCAGAGCTGCCACCGCCAGTGCTATCAGAGCCGCTGCCATCAGAGCTGCCAGAGCTGCTGCCACCAGAGCTGTCAGAGCCAGAGCCACTGCCACTGCCGCCAGTACTGCAAGAGCTGCCGCCGCCAGAGCTACCAGAGCCGTCGCCGCTGCCAGACCCACTGCCGCCAGTGCTGCCACCGCCACCGCCAGAGCTGCCGCCACTGCCTGAATTTCCTGAATGGCCGCCACCGCCTGAGTTTCCCGAATGGTCGCCGCCGCCTGAGCTTCCCGAATGGCGGGCACCAGATCCCCTTGAATCCCTCAAATGGTGGGCGCCAGATCCCCTTGAATCCCTCGAATGGTGGGCGCCAAATCTCCTTGAATCCCTCGAATGGCGGGCGTCAGATCCCCTTGAATTCCTCGAATGGCAGGCGCTGAGTCCCTCTGAATCCCTCGAATGGCAAACACCAGAGTCCCATGAATTCCTCGAATGGTGGGCGCCAGATCCCCTTGAGTTCCACGAATGGTAAGAGCTGCCACCTCAGTTCCACGAATGGCTAGAGCCGCCACCTGAGTTCCACGAATGGCCAGAGCCGCCACCCGAGTTCCACGAATGGCCAGAACCGCCACCTCAGTCCCACGAATGGCAGCCAAAGCCGGGTGATTTCCCAGAGTCATTAGAGCCGTGTGACTTCTCTAGGCCTCCTGAGCCAAAGCCTCCTGATCCACTGGGGTTAAAAGAACTGCCAGTGCTCCTTGAACCCAAGCCTCCTGACCCACTGGGGTTGAAAGAACTGCCAGTGCTCCTTGAACCCAAGCCTCCTGACCCACTGGGGTTGAAAGAACTGCCAGTGCTCCTTGAACCCAAGCCTCCTGACCCACTGGGGTTTAAAGAACTGCCAGTGCACCTTGAACCCAAGCCTCCTGACCCACTGGGGTTATATGAACTGCCAGAACTCCTTGAACCAAAGCCTCCTGACCCACTGGGGTTGTACGAACCATCTATACCTGCTGAACCCAAGCCCCCAGACATACCGCAGCTCCACTCTCCAGGCCCTCCGCAGCTCCACTCTCCAGGCCCTCCGCAGCTCCACTCTCCGGGCCCTCCGCAGCTCCACTCTCCGGGCCCTCCGCAACTCCACGCTCCGGGCCCTCCGCAACTCCACGCTCCAGGCCCTCAGCAGCTCCACTCTCCGGGCCCTCAGCAGCTCCACGCTCCAGGCCCTCCGCAGCTCCACTCTCCGGGCCCTCCGCAGCTCCACTCTCCGGGCCCTCCGCAGCACCACGCTCCAGGTAAACCTCCGCTGCATGGTCCTGGCCCTCCATCCCTCCCCCTGGTCCGCCTCCGCTCCACCTCCCGCCTGAACTGTTTGAGGAGCGTCTGGAAGCCGCTCCGTAGAGGGGGGGCTATGTCACGATCACCAGCGATCGTCAGCCAGAGATCGCTGGTAATCACACACACACATTCATATGGACTACAAATCCGCCAGTTCATGGACTACATTTCCATACATACACTCCGCGCACGCATGTTCCAGATCACCCTTTGATTACACTCACAGCTGAAGCCACTCATCCACTGATTACATGGACTATAAGTACACCTCACTGACACACAAGTTTTGCTGAGTCTTGTATCCTGTTATAGTGAACATTACAACGCGTTTCTCCTTGCCTTGTTTTCCCGTGTTTAGACCTTTGCTTTGTTTTGTTTTGTCATTCCTTGTACGCCGCCTGCCTTGTGACCTTCTGCCTGTTATATCGACTACGACTCTGGATTGCCCTTATACATCTGATTGTTCCTGTTTGACCATTGCTTGCCTGACCCTGCTAATAAAGACCTGCATAAGGATCTTCACCCCGTTGAAGCGTCTCACTATATTACAGATAGCTAGGTTACATCCAAGGTTTATTCTGAAAGCGTAGCCCTATATACATTTCTGGAGATTGTGAATTATGTAGTCAGAAGTACGTATGATGCTGTTCCTTGTCACGCTTACCAGCTGACCACTTACTTGTATGGTTTGTCCAGTTCGCTCGCCATGTACGTCAGCGGACTTGAGACGCAGAAAGGAGTTGACCACAACAACGTGGTTTGAGTCCTTTGAAGAACGGTTCCAGAAAGCAGGTAACACAAAAACAGAAGTCAAAAAAATTAAATGAACAAGTAAATAATAGGGTGAGAATGTGGTAAAATCTGAAAACTTGGTAAAAATCAGGCAAGGGCTTTTCTTTTTCTGGATTGCTTTTTAAAACTGTTGGTTGGGATGGGGTCAATAGGTGAAAAGAGGGTGGGCAGGTCAATCAATGTTTTTGAAAACACTATTGATTGGGTTTAGGGAAAGAGGAGGGTGGGTCAGTCAACCAGTCGTTCAGTCAGTCAGTCAGTCAACACACAGCAAAAATTCCAGTGTTAAATATACAGTGTGAGTTTTTTGGTGTTGTTCAGTGTTAAAACCAAAGTACATTTTAATCCACTAGTGTGAAAGAACGTATATTTAAGAAATTTTTTCAGTGTTAAACTTTTAGCCCAATATGCAGTGTATTTCCCACTAGTGATAAGAAGTCCATTTTTTTCACTCGAACTGGTTCTTTCAGACAAACAGTGATCAAACCAGTATGTTTTACTTAAACGTGAAACATGTCTTGTTGCATTTTAAAATGCAAAGAGTTGAATGCATTGAAATTATTTCTAAAAAGATTAATGAACATTTAATAAATTAAAACTATTTTCAACATATTTCATCACAGTTATCTGTCACACAAACCAATTGATATTATAGGAAAAAAATTAATATATTAACACTTTGTAAGAATAAACTCTTACTGTGTTAAAATGAACTCTGAGAGTAATGTACAAATTTCACACTTTAGAAAGTGTTATTTTAACTCCAAAATAAAGGGAGTCATATGTACACCCAAGGAGTGTTAAGTTAAACTCAAATTGAGTTAAATGTACACTGATTTTTTTGCTGTGTCAGTGGCCAGTGGATTTGCAGGCGCGAATGGCACTCGCAAGAGAAATTTGAGATCTGAAAATGTGTACACAGCGGCCTCTGGTGGATTTGTGAAAACAAAAACTGCATAAAAACATAGCTCCTGGGACATATTTGGTGCTCTCCAGAAATGCATATAGAGGTACCTTTTCAGAATGAGCCTGAGTTTGTTACATCACTTCACAGTTCCCTGTGATGGTTTATATAGTATAATAATATAATATATAACCTATTTTCTATAAGTATTTGTTTGCAAAGCCACTATAGATAAAGCTCTTAGTATCGAAGTAGCCAGGTGAAAGTTGAAGGTGAGTAAACTTCAATTTTGGGTGAACTGCCTCTTTAAGAAAAAGCTATGTGTGTGTGGGTTTGTGTGTGTAAAAGGATACACCAACTGTCAGGGTTTAAGATCTACCAGCTCCAAAACTTGCCCGTGGTGCTACCTGTTATACTGTTTGCAGTGTGTTTGGACATGAGAATGTCTCAAAGGGAAATATTTATCACCGTCTGCACTGTTATTCTGGATTATTTCATTGTTTTTGCCTTTCATTTAGAGCCCTGGAGTTAACGCCTGCCTTGGTGTAATGGAACTTTTCCCTGAGGCGATTTAACCCCACAAAAAGATTGTTCTAGAAGTCCATCGGGGGAGAAACACACACAGGAGACATAAAGCTCCATTGCCCCCATTTTGCCCATCAGTAGAGCAAAGACACCCTCCTGAGAGAAATGAAGGCTTTGATGTAGAAGCTGTTTTTGTGTGTCTGTGTGGGATTGTTAAAAAGAATGAAAAAAAAGAGAAGCGCATACTACATGAGATGCCTTTTAGGAAAGGATATGCACTCATTTTGTGAATATCCCCCATTCTCCTGCTAAACTAAATGGTTTTTGAGGAATACCTTGGTGTGTATCCATACACGCATTTCAAATGACTTGCAGATGCGCATTTGATATAAGCTTGTGAATATTTTACACATGTATCGCCCATATAACTACCACACCCATAGACGCCATTAAAATGAATCACTAACAAGCTTACGTTTGTCCAAAAACAAATGCCAAACTACCACTCCAATATCTAGCTGAACTCATCAGCTCTCTCCTGATGATTGTGTGTGTGTGTGTGTCGAAGATTTTAGTACTGGATAAATATTTAACGCAGCTGGGGAAAGGAGCTAAAGCGGTTGAGAATGTGTGAGACAAATAGAGGACAGTGGTGTGATGGACTGCAGCGTCTCGGAGGAGAACAGAAACCTGTGGTACAGCAGCAGTGAGCACACTCTCGTTTGATCTACTCCTCTCCTTTTATTTCCCCATCTTCTCTTTGTTTCATTCTGTTTGTTTTATTTCAGAATAGAGAAAGGAAACTTGAAGCAATACCGAGCGAGGGAACACTCTCCATATAAGACGGTTAGATGGAACTGCACACAAATATTAGCATGAGCAAACAGACAATCTCAGACATGCTTTAAGCACTGGCACCAGACGTGGAGTGCTAGCAACGTCTAAACACACATTCATTCAGTCTATGAAATATTTCAATAATAATTGTGGATTTTTCAGTGCTAAAGTACTTTCTCTCAAATTATTTCAAGAAATAACTTTAAAGTACCACTTTTTATTTGACTTCTATCGTATCAATTTCCTTTTGGTCGTCTCAGAAAGCACAACGCTGAGATTATGTGACTAGCCAAATACTAGTTTGTCTCTGTAACTGCTGTATTATTGTGAACTTTTGTTTCTATTTATAATAATAATACACTTTAATTCATGCATAACTAATGTACAGATAATCTTAGATTAATGTATGACTAATGAAGAACTAAAGCATTAATTAATGATTTACACATCAGCAAGTAATAAAGTGAACCAAATAATAAAGTTCAACATGGAATAAAGTTCTTCTGTTCTTAGATGAAGTAAAATATGAAGTACTAATAATTAAATGTGCCACCATGTATTATTTATTATACCTAAATGTGTACTGTATGAATTAGCAAGATTCTTTGTTAATTGATGAGAGAAGATATGAGTCAACCTCCAGTGTTTCTTTAAACAAACAGCTGTTTGATTAAAATATAATTATTAAATAATAACCTTTTATGACTAAGTAACAGCAGAAAAATGACATTATGCTACACTTTAAAAAAAGTTTTTTTCAGTTATTCTTTGGATTGTAATCGTAGGAAAACCAAATCAAGTCCTATATAGAACCAACAGTACAAGGAAACTGTAATGGTTCTTTAGTGCAGTGGTACCCGACCTTTTTATCACCACGGACGGGTCAACGCTTAACAATTTTACCATGGACCGGGGGGTGGGCTTGACTCACAGTAAAATTGTCACGTGACAATGTCGTCGTTTGCGGCTTCATTCAATTGGGTGCGTCTGGAAGGCCTCAATTGGAAATAACAGACTTGCGCGAACTCTAGAAAAGATGCGATATGCAACTTTTCATTTGCGATCTCCAGCAGTTGATCTTGCATAGACGTAGATTTGTTTACAAATGGGTTGTGGATCTACTCATTAGCAGTCCTTCACTGGGCCTTTTCCCCTTAGCAAGAAACTTTCCAAAGACGTCTGTTTCTTACTCATTTTGCTGCTTGTGGGTTAAATTTGGTCGCTCAAGTGACCGAGATGTAAGCAAAAGAGTACTGTCATCTTTCAAAATAAAAGATTTTTCAAAATAAAAGATCGTTTAGACTCAGATAATAAATAAAACGGTAATAATTAATTATTTCTTGTGCAGCCCGGTACGAATTAATCCACGGAGCAGTACCAGTCCGCAGCCCGGTGGTTGAGGACTACTGCTTTAGTTGTTCTTTGGGGTGGTTAAAGGAACATTCCAATTTTTTACATGTGCTTACACTGCTTAGAGTTAAACAGTTTTAATCTGTTCAGTCGATATCTGCCGATCTCTTTCTAGTGATTATTGCACTAGTCATTCCGGCACAATAATCAAGGAACATTGATATTATGATCGTTTTATTGATATTACACAAAGATGTTACCTAGCTAGGGATAATTTTAGGTGCTGCATAATATCATTGTGCTTGTTGCAGCCATGGGACGGCAGCAAATTTTCTTGATTATACACCAGAATGAGAGAATAGTTCCTAGCCATATCACGCTAGAAAATAGCAACTTTTCGTTTTCCATCAGTCTTAGTATGTATCTAGAGAAGAGTAAAGCCTTAAATCTGAAAATTATCAAAATTCTTATTGGATTTTTTGAGAGGGTTCTGGCTCCAGACTGCAGATGCCTTCTGAGTTGCATGCAATGCTTTTTAATGGGTTCACCTTACCCAATCCCTCACAGTGATGTCACTACTGTAGCTCCATTGAGTGCATTGTGTCTGACATTGAATCTCTGAGAGATGCAATCTCAGCTTGCATCATAAAGACTGCATCCACATACTAAGATAATCTGTTGCAATTCAATGATTTATGCTAAGCAAAGCAAAAAGTGTTCCCATCAGATCTGGAGATAGGCTGAATGGATTAAAAAATGGTAAAACTCTGCTGTTTAACTCTAGGGTATTGTAAAATGAGCCTAATTCCAAAAAAGAGAAGTGTTCCTTTAAGGTGATATTTAGTAGCACTTAGTGATTCTCCTACAATTACAGGCAAAGCTATTTAGCACCTTTTTTTTTATATAGTTTTTCATTATCATAACAAATTTGGAAAGACTGTACTGTACAGCATTCTCAATTCCATGTAATACAATATATTTCTCCAACTCAGCACTTGTGCAAGTGAAGTAATGCTTGATATAAACGTTGCTAAAAAGCTGCATTTTTTTTTTGCTGTCCTTTTTCAAATCTATTTCATAATTTAATTGGGTCTTGCTTCTCAAGCCAAAAATATGGAAATCTATATAAATATTGAAGAATTACATGCCTCTAAAATAGTTTGATTCACTCTTTATATTCATGGATTCACAGTTCATTTTTCCCTGTACTGTAGTTATCTGTCTTTTCACACATCATTTTCTAAGTTAGTCAAATGAAACAAAGAAAGCTGGAGTTCTCTGAATTCTCAACTGAGTTTTCTAGTTCTTATTTTATATGAAGACATTTGTGATGTAGTGGAAATGAACACTTACTCCTTATGGTTTTCCATTTAGATTGTTAATGTCATTAAATAACCAAATAGGCTTTTGTTGTTGTCCAATATCTAATGTTTGTTTTCTATACCCAATAGTTAATAAGGTTTTTGATTGTCTCTGCCCCCCTGTAAGCCCCTATGTTTTAGTCCTTTGTGGTCGGTCATTGAATAGGGTTTAAGTTCCCTGTTTCCAGCCCTCTCTTGCCTTGTTTTTGTTTGGATACTTTAAAGGTCCTATATATGAAAATCTGGATACCAATAGGCAATAATAAGATTTCCGGACATGAAAATGACATACCATAAGCCTCAAACACCACTGCTTCCTGTGCAAAATTGTGTAAAATCTAAAAGTGTAAAATCCAGATGAAAAACAGACCAAATTGGAAAAAAACATTGACTGTGACAATCCAAACAGCATCATTAATATGCAAGCCCCAGGCACATTTGATAGGCTACAATGATTCTTAAATTTATCTAAGCTTGTATTATGCTTTCTATGTATGTAGGACTCTTATTTAGACAATGAAACCAGCATTAGCTCTTTGGTAATGCAACCAGGCATGTAGAATCTCATCTCATCACAGCTGGTCGTCAGAACACAAAATTTAGGAAAGATAGATTCTAAGTTTGTTCATCACTCCCTAAAGAAGCATAAGGTCTGTTTAACTGTATCTTTTTAATGTGTATGTTGTTGTGGAATTTGCTGCATATGTTTGTAATGAGTCAACAGACACCTGTATGTTTGAAATGAGGCAGCAAACACATGTTAACTACTGAGTATAAATGGTTAATGCATGTTTATGCATTGTGTCATATCACTTAGCTGTCTGTCTAGTTTGCCTTGCCTGTGTCAGGCATTATGCACCCTTAAGGACCATATCTAAGGACCTTATCTTTTGCATACTGCTTATCATACTGACCTCTTGGACTCATTTGGACTCATGCTCATTGACCTTTTTATCACAGACTCAATGACCTATTAAAGTATGTGTGGGGCAATTTTTAGACTATTTACTGCTGATCAGTGGTTTGCCTTTCACTGTGATGAAGCTGAGAGGGACCAGCCTGGCTTTATATATATATATATATATATATATATATATATATATATATATATATATATATATATATATATATATATATATATATATATATATATATATATATATATATATATATATTTATTTATATATATATATATATATATATATATATATTTATATATATATATATATATATATTTATTTATATATATATATATATATATATATATATATATATATATATATATATATATTTATTTATATATATATATTTATATATATATATATATATATATATATATATATATATATATATATATATATATATATATATATATAAATAAAAAGTTTTTGCACGAAGAGAGAGAAGAATCAGTGAAGGACCAGCCATGAGAGAAAGAAAAATGATCGTGCATGTGTGCTGTGAGACCTAACTCGCGAGACCATGTATCGGGCCCACAGGAGATGTGCACATGTGATGGTTTAACAAGCTCAGGGCCTCCCGTTTCATCAAAACTAGGTCCAGTTGTATGCCGCAGAAGCTTTTTGACACACGTCACTTTACCTCAAATGTTCTTTTTGTTTATTTTGTAGATTACTAACAAAAGTTATCTAACAAAAAATACATTAAAATTAAGATACAAATTATACCAAACAAAATTCATTACAAGAAGAGATTTTTTCAACAAAATGAAGTGAAAAAATATTGTTTTCTTAGGGTGCTTTCACACCTAGACCTTTATTTTGGAACCTGGCACTTTTCCCCAGTTAGTGCCATTCGTTTGGCATATGTGAAACCCGCAGTCATGCTCGGATACGTGCCAAAACAATCGGTCTGAGATCGCCTGAATGAGGTGGTCTCGGCTCGATTGAAACGAACTCTGGAGCGGATCGATTGTATTGAGAAAGCAAAACAATCCGAACCAGGTTATATCACAGTGTATTATGGATATGTAATAGGCATATAGGCTATATGGCTATATGAAGAGAGAATTATGAGTAATGAAAAAATTCTATAATGTAAAGCCTATAATGCATAGCCTAATACTAGCCAATGGCTGTGTATGAGAAAGTCTTACCTCTGATTTATATCTGGTGACGATATCTGTGGTTGTCACCATTCAAAATTACAGTTTTTCTCAGTCGCTTTGGTGCATTTCTCACAACACTCTTTACATTTGCACAACAGTTAAAACAAAACAATTAGTCATTTGTGCACATCATAGTAGCAGTTTCTCATTACTTCCAACAAATTGCAAATGCTTTTGGACATGCATCAATTGCTTTCATACAACTCTCTGCTGTTTGTAACATTATCATATGCTTATGTCATGTCAGTCAAAATTAACTAAACTTGTGGATGCTGAATAGTCATTCCATATAAAACTAATAGTCCTCATTTCATTACCTGAGTCATTACATACAAAAATGTTGAACTAGTTGTCAAAATCTGTCAAGCTAATTTTATTTAAAAAATTTGAATCTTTTTTTCCTAAAAATTTCTTCTAAATTGAACAATTTCATGAATAATTTAAAGACCTATGTGTGTAGGTTCAGTTCCAAATATGTACTGAAATATTTGATAAGTTGTGCACAGCTCTACCCAAAGGAAGTTTATGTTTGTTGTAAATTAGGATGTTTTTTTTTTGTAAATGCTGTGAATAAATTAGAATTGCAAAGAGCAAATGCAGTAAAAATGTGAAACATATATATATATATATATTTAGTGTCTTGTACTCAGATACTTCACCAAATGCAGTGATGTCTAACTTTACTGTAGTTTTCAAATGGCTGTAAATGGTAGTATATAGTGCTGTCTTGAGCATTTTTAGGAAGTGTGACCAAAATCTGACTTTTTTACATTGGAAAACATTTACAGAGTGAACTGTCATAATGAAAACATGACAAAGCCATCTCACTATCTTGTTCATAAAAATGGTGTCAGGACTTCTCATCTTGATGACACTGACACTTTCATTGACATGAATACTTGTTTTGGAGGAATGAGCTATCCATTTTAAGCAAGTGACAAGCTTTTGCATGTTATCACCTACTGTAAGTTTTGCAGTTTGCACTAATTGTTTTGAGAAATGCATTAACTGTTGTACAAATGTAAATAGTGTTGTGAGAAATGCACCAAAGCCACCGAGAAAAACTGTAAAGCGCAGCTTTTTGCTTATAATGTCTTATTACTTATTGTCATAAATTAAAATAACGATACATGACAGCTGAGCGGGACTGGAGACTCGCACTTGACTTATTTTAGCTATTTTGATCCATTTAGAAACTCTGCAAGGTGAAAGCAAACCACACCATGAACAACGTGTAACATTGTAACAATTTTAATCCCTGTTTTGGAACAAAAGAATCGATCCAAAGATGTGAAAGCACCCCTAGTGTTTCCTGTTGCTATTTTCGTTTTTCTCATCTATTGTATTTTTTTCAGTCTTATCAGATAAGAATCCAAAGTCATTTCAAATGTCATTTACATTTAGTGACTTTTCCACATGCAACATTACTCCTGTTTACAAACTACAGAGGCACCGCCAGATAGATAGATAGATAGATAGATAGATAGATAGATAGATAGATAGATAGATAGATAGATAGATAGATAGATAGATAGATAGATAGATAGATAGATAGATAGATAGATAGATAGATAGATAGATAGATAGATAGATAGATAGATAGATAGATAGATAGATAGATAGATAGATCGATAGATTCTTTTTTCTGTACTTCTATCCCATACAGCATCAAATATTTTCTGTCAAAAAGTACACATTACACCATCATGACTTATGTCTATTTTTGTGACTATGCAGTCATGAAACATCTCTGGAAGCTATTCAAGTCATCATTCTCTCATTATTGATGTTCTTGCATCAGATTTTCAATAGTACTTTACAAGCCTTTTAAAAAAAATAAAAATCAAGCTCCTCTTCAGGAGTATGGTTACCTGGGCTTGTCATTGCTTTGCCATTATTCCATTAACCGTTAACCGCTCTCTTGTTATCAGCTTCCACTGCCATGCTAGTCTCCCTCATTAACATTGATTTCCCTCACAAGCACGGAAGGAGCGAGGTCCGGCTCATTCATCTCCTTCTCCCAAACACACACTCTTTTGTCATTTATCTCCGGCTCTTTTTCTGCATGTGTGTCTCTTGGGCAAACACATGCAGCCTGTATCAGTTACCTTTAATCACTCATACACCCACAAACACATAGATCCCTTCTAATCACATCCTCTTTTTCACCCCTGTTCATGTTGAGATGCACACGCTTTCCACATACTAATACTGTCTCCTTTGTTCATTTCAACCCCTGCATGCTTCTTTTGGCTTTCACATCTTTGGATTTGCCCCTTCTGTTGTTTTTTCTCTCCCTCTGTATTCATTCATTCATTTATTCCTCCTCCTGCTCTGGCTCCCTCTCTCTCTTTATCTCTCTCTCTCTTTCTTTCCTCTCTGTACTGATGTAAAGGTTATCAGTTCCTGGCAAAACCTCTCTGCATTATAAATGAACAGCTGAAAACCCACTCCAGGGACAATTAAACCTGAGGCTGTTTAGCATGCAGAAAGAAAAGGAAGGAGGGATTGACGAGGCCAGTGCTCGGCGAAGAAGAGAAGTCTGGCACTTGAGCAGAGGATTTGAGTTTGTTTGTTAGCCCTGAGACTGCTTTAAGCACAGACACCTACATTCCCCTGAACTCACCGTCCATGTGAATCATGCAGCCTTTCAGGAGCTTTACTAGGGGTATATATGTGCACTGCGATTTGCAGCAATGCCAACAGTAATGATTGCATCAGCTTGATTACGTCTCCATCACACCATCCTCCTCTCTGCTTTAGCGCCGTCTTTTTTTTATTTTATCCGCGCTTCTTTCTCCTACTCTACCCACAGTGCATTCTGGGTAACTCCCACGGTGTAACTTTCTACTTCTAGTATTTTGGAAACACCAGATGGTTGTGATTGTCTCTGTTGTTTATGCTCAGGAGGAAAAGGTAAAACAGACCTCACCCTCCTTCACAGGTTTCTATTTGTCATCTGTATATTTTGGGCTCTCGGGGGTGATGATGACTGTAGAAGACAATATTATATTATTCGGTCTTGATTTCTTGTCATTATCATTTGCAGTAACATTTTTTTTTTCTGAATGGCATCAAAGTCCAGAAGTGTAATTTCTGTTTGGTAGCTTCTGTTTATAAAAGTGAAGCTCTGGCCACATTTATCATTGTTAGGTGTATTCCCAACAGACAGACAACATCATAATGTTATCATTAGGTTCATGATCAATAATTAGGTTAGATTTAGGTTGCCAGCATCTAAGGACAATGTTATTTTGACGTCCAATAACGATGTCAAATGACGTTGATATTTAGTTGATTTTAGGTTGTGTTAGAAAGTGACTAAAATCCAACTTTGAGCCAACATTTTATACCAACGTCATATTGATGTCAAATATTGAGATTTATTCGTCAGGTATGGCAACCAAAATCCAACATCTGATAGACGTCATAATGGTAATGTCCACACAACGCCAAGCTTATCATCATTAGACATTGATATTTGGTTGTTTTTAGGTTGCATTTGAAAGTAACCAAAATGCAACATCTGTCTGATGTTGGATTCTGACGTCAACCCAATTTTCATTTCCGAACAAAATGCAATGTCCCACGACGTAGTGGTATAATGTCAATCTGATGTCTTTCATTGATGTAATCTATTCATTTTAGTGTGGGTGAAAAATTTCCCCTAGCATTTTGGTTCTAGTTTGTCATGCAGATTCCCTCTGCTGACACACAGACAACTTCATGTTTTGACGTAGACTTTTGTGTGAACTGTGCTTCAAATGCTTCACTATAGAAAACAGACAAATTGTGCTAATGACACCTTGTCATGGTTTCAGGAGGGGGAAAGGAGTGAGGACTTAAATATAGATTAAAAAAATGGGTTTATTAATTATAAAATAAAACAAAAACTACCCCAGGGGGAAAAACATTAACAAAACAAATAAACAAACAAACTTGACTGGGCAGGCTGACAGGGATCAGGGCTGGAACAAGACTAGACACAACAGTACAAGGCGATAAACGACGACGATCTGGCACGGGACAGCAGACATGAGGAGAATTTAAAGGAGAAATAATTGACAAACAAACAGGTGAACATAATAAACGAATAAAGGGTTAACAAGGAGGGTGGGACTAGACAATAGACAGGAGCATGTGACAAAAGAAACAACACAAGCCATGTGCTCATGTAAAAACAGGACTAGATCGCGCAGCCAATGAGAGAACTCATTAAAGCGTGTTCACATGAAACACAACACTAAAGCACGCGGCCACAATATAAACACCGAGCCATGTGCTTAGACAACACCAACACAAACAGATCGCAAGACACGAACATGCGTTAAATGAAAACACTTAACGTGCACTCACACATGCAACGTGCATGCTCCATCCCAGCGAAACCAACTAGACTGAGACGATGAGAAAGAAACAGCACGCTGCAGACAGAACAAACATAAACACCAGGACGAGAGCGTGCATCCCAAATACGCTCGGCCTGAGCACGGCCAAGGCGTCGCTGATACAATGACATAGACAGATAATGATGGAAAATATGAGTGCTCGAGCCGAGTACAACATACTAGACATGACAGGACTACTGTCCAGAATCTGCCATCAAAACAAGAGTTAACAAGACCGAAATGACAGATTCTTGACACACCTTTGGATCGATTCAACTTTTCTGAATGTACTCTCTCAGGACATTTCGATCAGTATATCTGTTCAGCTTATCAAACATTGAGTCAGCCAATCAGATGGCAATAACTTAGTACATGTGGTCAAGACAAAAGTTCAAACAGAGCATCAGAATGTGGTAGAAAGTCGTTTTATAGGGATAGTTCCCCCAAAAATTAATTTACTTGCCCTCAAGAAGTTTTTATTCTGTTGAACACATTGACTTTCATGGTAGAAAAAACTGATGAACAGAAACTGAACAAGTAAAGGGTGACTATTTTAATTTTCGGGTGAACTGTCCCTTTAAGTGACTGGTCTGAGTATTTTAGAAACTGATGATCTGCTGGGATTTTTCAAGCAGAACCATCTCTAGGTTTTACAGAGAATGTTTTCCTGTTAGAAAAATATCCAGTAAGTGGCAGTTCTATTGGCAAAAACATCTTGTTGATGCCAGAGGTCAGAGGAGAATTATCAGACTGGTTTGAATTGAAAGACAACAGTAACATAAATAACCACAAGTTACTGAGCTCTGCAGAAATGCATCTCTGAACACACAACACTTTGAACCTTGATCAGATGAGCTTCTGCAGCAGAAGACAACACCAACTGACCCTCCTGTCAGAAAAGAAAAGCTGACTAGGAATACTATTGACAAGAGCTCAGCAACATTAGACGATAAAAGAAAGATGAGCCTCTGCTTGAACACTGAGATGGTAGACTCAATATTTGGAATAAACAACATGAAAACATGGATCCATCCAGCCATGTATAATTGGTTCAGGCAACCGGTGGTGGTGTAATGGTCTATCTGAGTATCATTGCTGACCATGTCCGTCCCTTTATGACCACAGTGTGCTCATTTTGTGATGGCTACTTCCAGCAGGATGATGCCATATTATGTGACAAATTTTAGACTGGTATCTTGAACCTGACAGAGAGTTCACTGTACTCAAATGGCCTTCACAGTCACCAGATCGTTATCCAGCAGAGCACCTTTGGGATGTGCTGGATTGGTAAATGTACATTAACTCTGTTGGCCAAATAAAATCCATTTTTATTTAAAAAGAAAAAAATTTAAATGAATAAAATCTCATAAACAGTATTCTGTAAGCGTAACCACTCCAGTCCAACATCACCTTGGACACTATCAGATGTCAAGCTGTCAATCAAACTATGAACCTACAGTAAGAATCAATACTTATGTGTTACACAATATCATCCTCTGAATATCGATGTGTCTGTTAACGCTGGTCTTCTGATTTGATTGCTAACTTATTCTTTACAGCGATTCTCCTCTCAAAATGACAGCGACCTTTGTATACAAGTTTGTGGGTGTGGTTCTTGCTGTCATGTTTATTGCATTTGAATAGCGGAGGTGGGATTTCATGAGGACAGAGAGGATCTTACAGCAGGGGTTTCCAAACTTTTCAGCTCACGACCCTCAAAATAACAATGCCAGTGACTCGTGACCCCCAATATCCTCTGAGGTGGTTATAAATATATAAACCTTACACACTGGTGCACACATACCAATAGGCCCAAGTCTATTCATCATTTAATTTTAAAGAACGCCACTCATGAGTCTAAGAGCATCCTTCATGTTCAGTTGTGGCCTGTGTTTATTTTTAAAGTAAAGACGTCAGAAAGTTTAACCTGGTGCCAAAAAAAATCTATGTGCTGTGTCTTTAATATAACGTAATCACCCCAGGGGTCACGAAAAACAAAATGAAAGGTTTTTTATTTGCATGTTGTTGTTTTTTTGATGTAACTATTAACTACTATTTTGTTCTTTAGTAGGTTATGGAAAAAATGGTCATTATAATACTGTAATAAAATGAATTTGATTTTTGGAAATCACCAAGCAATTCAACCAACCCCCCACCCCCCACCCCCCTCGCTCTCTCTCTCATTATCCTGCGACCCCATCCACCCCATCCATCCACCATCCACTGGTCTCGACCCCCACTTTGGGAACCACTGCCTTAACAAAACCAGAGAATGTTAGTCTTCAAGTGTAGTTGGAGTTAGAAATTTCAAGTCTCATTTCTCATGCCTGTGAGGCAAGTATTTGCTTCCAGTGTGTTTGCTGACCCCAGAGGGTTCATATAAATGAAGCTGCAGAAACTGTTGTAAAGAACCCAAATATGGACTGAGCCCTTGCCCCAGTGAATAGTCAGTCTATAGCAATCAATGATTGGCTCCTTAACTAGAAGGCAGGGTTTCCTTTGCTAGTGTGGCCATGCTGGCCATTACATTTTCCCCATTCAAAACTATTGACATTATTCCTTAAAGTGAGCAGGTGCAGCCATTGGAACCTTGTTGGTTCAAGTCGTCTGGTTTAATCAGTGGTGTAGAGTAACAAATTACAAATACTCAAATTACTGTAAAAGATTGTTTTTTTCTTAGAAACTGTAATTTACTAAGTAGTTTTAAAAAAGTGTACTTTTACTTTCACTTGAGTACATTTTTAGTGCTGTATCTGTACTTTTACTCCACTATTTTTCTTTAACATGCAGTCACTACTTTATTTTTGAGTAGAAAAATCAGTCCTGTGATTCCTGCCCAATCAAATGTCTCATAAAAAGTAAATCGCACCATACTATACACTCTCAGAAAAAAATGGTACAATGTTGTACCAAAGAAGGTACAAACCCTTGTCACTGGGGCAGTACCTTTTTATGGGACAGAATTGTACCTTAAGACAAAGAAACAAATTTGTACCATTGCAGTTTGTACCTTTAAGGACATGACTTGTACCATGGGAAACCAAAATGTACCTTTGGTTTTTAAAACCTGCAGTTACAATATTGTACCTTCATCAAAGGTACAAATCTGATCCATAAAGGTAACAGTACAGTGACAAGACACTTTGTACCTTAACAGTGTCAAAAATGCTAACCAAACATTTATTTAAAATGCCTTAAATGTTTAGTTTACAATATCTATAGTTTTATGTTTTACCAGCTGTTTTGTATTGTTGTATTATAGAACTTAATAATTAAAGTTTATGAGTTTTTTCTTTAAAAATAATAAAATAATGATTCTTGTTTTAATATAGAAATTATTCATAAAATCCCTTTGCCTTTCCGGTCATATTTATTTGCATAGATATTGTAATAAAGAAGGAGTTGTACAATACAGAACAGTATCATAAGAGGTCTTTTGTGTACCATATAAGGTACAATTTTTACAAAGGTACCTCAAGGAACATCCTCAAGGAACATTATTTGTACCACCGTGTACCTTTTTTTCTGAGAGTGTACAACCTCAAGACATAGGCGCTTTATAAATGCAACAAATTGTTTGGAAGCATTAAAAGTGTCCAAGAAGATGTTCAAAATTTGTACACACAATGACTGAAAACTGCATCTCACTGATGAGATGATGAATGCCTACTGCATGATGAATGAAACCACCAAATGGCCTTAAACAATAACTTGCAGACATACTGCAGAATGTTACGGTTTAACACACATGCACAAATAGCATGTAAATGCTTAAACCTTTCACAGTGTAATACTCGCATCTCTTGAGTACTTTTAAAAGGTCTACTTTTTACTCGTACTTTGAGTATTATTTACAACAGATACTTTTACTCACACTACATTTTTGGGCAAGTAATGGTACTTTTACTTGAGTATGATTTTCCACCACTGGGTTTAATTTACTTCATTCAGCTTGTTATGCTGCTTGATGTTACACACTTTTATTTTCTTAGTGTTAGCTTATTTTTTATGTATTGTCATAACCACAGTTGTTTGTAGAGCAAGTAGTTTGAGTGTTTACTGCAGTTTATTATTCCTAGTCATACCCCCATAGACAATTGAGTAAGAAGTTCTAAAAACCATCACAGAATAGAGTTAACTTTCACATTCCAGAATAAAGTCAATACGAGTGACACATCTTGTGTATTCTAGAGTCTTTGGCTTTACCCTCACAGCACTCACCAGCTGGCTTCCATTACATCAACATGAAGTAATGCCTGAAAAGGTAGCTATATGTATATCATGTAAACGGGATATCTGGAATTCCAAACTATCACTTTTTTCTGGTTTTATATTTCACATTTTGTAGATTTCAAAAGTTAAGATTTAAAACAAAAATGGTCAAGATTTTAAGATGAATGTGAATACACCACTGCAGGATAAAAAAAAAGAAATAATGGATGTCCTTTTCTGTAGATAGCACTGTTTGCTTGGTGTGTTTAAAACAAGCTCATTTTGCCAGAAGTGCAGGTTTGTGTTTGTGTTCGGAAACAGCAGGAAAAAACCCAGAAAAGCTGCATTGTGCTCTTGCCAGGTGGAGAGAATGTGGATTGCTCTTCAAAGCTGAGGAGTGAGCAGGGATTGCTCAGGGTGGAAATAGACAGAAATAAGCAGGTCTTCTCTGAACAGGACCGGACACTTCTGTCACTTCTTTTTCATTTCATTTTTAGCCCACAGTGTGTGTCAGGTTTTTCGGTATAACGCAGAATTTGGGAAAAAAAAACTGAAATCTTAAGCAAAGCCTTGTACTGTAAATAGCCAGTGCAATATTTTTAGTGAATTAATGATCAGCTGTGTGGATATTTTTAGTGAAACCAAGCTGTTGCATAGCCTATCTAACCTACACACTGATTTATGCTATGTCTCCGACTCACTCCTGCAGTCAACTATCTGGTAATCCAGCAATGCTATGTGAGCATTTTGAACTGAAATGTGCAGGCATTGTGGATCTCCACTGAAGTGCAAGGCTCTCTGCCACTATATGCGTCCAGGGAGCTGTGCGCTCAACTGGGGCCGGAGATGATGGATGTGGCCCTCGCGCTACTAGAGGAAGCCTCCATGTGTTTCAAGCTCCATAATACACCTACTCATTCATCTCCCTCCCTCTCATCCAGCACAACATTCCCATATGCTCTCAGTAATTACGGCCTGCATTTTCTCTCCGACACACACACAGGAGAGGAACAAACACTCAGCGAAGGTGTATTTAAACGCTTTCCACCTTCTCTCGAGTGAGTAACGGCAGCTCTTACGCTCTCGTTCTCTTCTTTACCTGTCTCCTTTTAGACCGGCAATATCATTACAAGGCTCTTGGGGAAATAAAAGCTTTGATTGGAGCAGAGTTTAAAAAGGAATGGCTAAAACTGAAAGTCAGGCCGTTTTACTTCTCCTCATTCCACCCTGCAAACACGCCGCAGGAGTGGCCGCCGAGCCTGGTTTAAGTCTCTTAGCATCTCAGCCTCCTGCTGCGAGACACGACAGATCAAAAACCCTCTCCGTCTCTCTCGCCCCCCTCCCTTTATCCACCACACTTTCTTTCTTCCCCCCTCTGTCATTTCTTTTCCACTTTTTCCGGTTCTGTCTTTTAATTTTATTTATTTATTTATTTTATCCCTCTCAGTCAATCCTCTTCTATTTTGGTCATCTGCTTTCATGTTTGAGAGAGTCTTTTTGGGTTGTGCGGAGGGAGGGAGGGATGGAGGGAGGTGTAAATGAAAAAGGATGATGGATTGGTTTGTTTTGCGAATTCAAGCGTGCCTCATTCCTTCACCCTAGATATGCAGTGCTCCTTTCTGCAGTTTCTCGAGTGGAGTAATTATTTTTTTTAAATATGCGAAACCATTAAATTTTAGACAAGGAGTTTGTGTAATTAATTTAACCCTTTCTTCTGGTGATTTCTCCTTTTTTAGTTTAGAGCAATTTCGCGTACTGCCATCAAGCATATTTTCCTGAACAAGAGTTGCTCCAAGATTTTACTTTGTTTTCTGTGGACACACGGTGCCATCTTGTGGTTGAGGGATGGTATTAACCTTTCTGTGTGGATTGTCATTGAGGGAACGAAAAAATAGAATCATAGTAAAAGGCCTGTCACCATAATCAATAAATCAACTTATATCAACCCGCGGACATGTCTTCAATAATTTTTGGTGATGCATGCAACATATATCGTCCATACATAAAAAACAATTCTAGCCATATTTTAGCTGATTGCGCAGCCTCTGTATCTCTATTGGAGGTGTCAGTGTCAGCATGCTAAAAAAACACTTTAATATTTCATATAAATCACTATTGTATATTTTCATATGGGTGCCTGATGACTGAAAATAGATTTGTTACTTTTTCCTAGTTCTTTTTACCTTGGACATTATTGTTAACATTTAATATTATTATTCATTTGTTTAGGATATGCGTTTTCACAATCTGATTCTAAAATCCTTTTTATTAAATTGTTAAAATGACTGTAATTAAATGAAATATTCTTAAGAATAAAATAGTCTGTGTTTTTTGGAAGAGTGTACTTGCATTATGATGCTATTATAGTGTCGAAATGGTCTTAAAATCACAATAATATTATTTATCACAATTAATTTTGTTGATATATATTGTACCACAAAAAAATAGATATCGTGACAGACCTAGTGATAGCTTCCTGCGCCTAGACTGCAGCTCTGCACAAGACGTTTGGCCATAGGGGAAATGGTCGTGCCCAACTGAGCCTGGTTTCTCTCGAGGTTTTTTAAATCTTCACTTTCGCCAATTGGTGAAGTTTTTTTTTTCCTCGCCGCTGTCGCCACTGGATTGCATGGTTCAGGATCTGTAGAGCTGCGCATCGACGGATTTGCTCTTCAGTGTTTGGACTCTCAGTAGTGATTATTAACCCACACTGAACTAAGCTAAACTGAACTGAACTTAATCTCTGAAAACTGAACTGACACGGTTTTAATTCACTATAATATTCCATGTGAAGCTGCTTTGACACAATCTACATTGTATAAGCGCTATACAAATAAAGATGAATTGAATTGAATTGAATTAATATAATAAGTAAAATAATAAATGTATGACTTTTTTTGTTTTGTTTTGTTTCTTTGTTTATTCAGTTAAATTCTGTATTTTGGAAAAAACATGTCAAATGTACAAATATATTAAAATATATTTTAAAGCAAATAAATGGTTTCTATAATCTAGAATGATTTATGTTACAATATTGTCGGTTTGTCACTACCACACAATTATAATTTTTTAAAATTATTTATTAATGCCACTGTTAACTTTAAAAGGAAAATGTATTTATTGCTAAGCTTGAATAAAGTAAACGATTAGAGTCAACATCAATTTTAATACATTATTTATTAAAAAAATATTTTAACACATAAAAATGTATCCATTTATACAGAACAAACTCCGATTTCCATACCAATACACCCACATGCTTTTAATTACATAAATTTAATAATTACAAAAATTAAAAAAGAGCCTAAAAAAGAAGCTTTCAAAAGTCTGGCCAGCCAGTTGAAAGTCTTTAAAAAAGAGAATGCATAATTTTTTTTTTTATGAAAGGAATATAAAATATCATTAGAAATGCCAAAAACACACAAACATTTTGCATTGAATCTTAGTATGTACATAAATGCATATTTGTTTACAATAAGGTACGCTAGAAAAAATCTGGATTATTACACAAGTTTATAAATCAGCTCATGGATATTTTTATCTGGTTTCTAATTGTTAATACCTTAAAATTAACCCAAATATGAAAATACTCACTAGTTATACCCTCAAGTGATTGCAATGGTCCAGTTTTTTTTTTTTTTTTTGTTTTTCTTTTGAACACAATCTCTAGGATTTTTAACTTATAGGAAAAACAAATATAATGTAATGTGTAGCTATATAGCGCATTTATTGTGTATAACCATACACCCAAAGCGCTTCACAATCATGAGGGGAGTCTCTCCACACCACCACCAGTGTGCAGCATCCACTTGGAAGATGCGACAGCAGCCACAGGACACAGCAGCCACAGGAGCGCCAGTGCGCTCAGCACACACCAGCTATTGGTGGAGTGAAGAGACAGTGATAGAGCCAATTCGGTGGATGGGGATGATTAGGAGGCCATGCTGGGTAAGGGTCGATTTAGGGACTTTGGTCAGGACACTGGGGTTACACCCCTACATTTTACGAGAAGTGCCATGGGATTTTTAATGGCCACAGAGAGTCAGGAGCTCAGTTTAACTTCTCATGCGAAAGACAGCGCCCACTGACAGTATAGTGTCCCCTTCACTTTTACTGGGGCATTAGAACTCACACAGACCACAGGTTGAGCTCCCCCTGCTGGCCTCTCTAGCACCACTTCCAACAGCAACCTAGTTTTCCCATGTGGTCTCCCATCCAGGTACTGACCAGGCTCAGCCCTGCTTAGCTTCAGTGAGTAACTGCTCTTGGGCTGCAGGGTGATATGGCTGTGGTATATCACACACATCAAATCACATCAAATCTTCCATATATGAAATATATGGAAGTCAAAGCTTACATGTTTCAATATTTTTCAAAATATCCTCTTTTGTGTCTAACAGAAGAAATAAATTTAAACAGGTTTGTGGCAAATGAAGGGTGAGTAAATCATGACAGAATTTTAATTTCTGAGTGAACTAGCCCTTTGAATCCTTAACACAAACCAGTAACACGAATGGGTTGATTGATTTCTGCTCCTTTAAAATTTTACATATGATAAAAGCATTTTGCATTTATTCCACTTTTTTTCTCAAAGTATGTATTTATTTATTTAGGTCAGTTTTATTTATTGTGTATGAAGCAGTTCTTCCTTATCATATATTTGAATGTAATTAACTTTAAGTGTAAGATACTCATCTTAACCTAAAATTAAAATGACATCTGTAAAACTATTTTGTTTACTTGTTTTTACTTTATGTGATTTACGCTTGTATTAAAATATCTATCCAAAGAAACAGGTGGCAATGTTGTTGCACAACTTCCCCTACCTGTACCAAGCCCTCAAAGCATAAAAATGGAAACGTGAAACCTTTATATCTGATCAGATGAAGGAAGTCAGATGCTGAAATGGGGTCAGAAAACTGGGCTTTGAATCTCACGCATGCACCTGAAAATTGATTACTTGCAAAAACATGTCAATTGTTTTCCACTTGATGCACATGCAAATGTCTTTTAAATACACATTATGCTGATTTGAACTGTTCAACTAGTTTGCTTGTTAACACACACAACAGTTCAAGCTATATACATTTGGTACAACAAAGACAACATTTAAATTCTTTTCGAGATTTAAATAGCGCAAACTTAAGGAGTACATCAGAAACAAAGGGTTATTTTACTGTTTTGTTTCTGGTCATAAGTTTTAGCCCCTCATGTTCTGACATACACAGCAAAAAAATGTGTGTTTCTTACTTAGATTTGTTTGTCTTGTTTCTAGTCAAAATATCTTTTTTTTATTATTTAAACAAGAAGCATTTTCTAAACAAACAAAAAATATTTTCTTGTTTTCAGAAATAATGCAAAATTAAGTGAGTTGTTCCTTTAAAGAAGCAAAATAATTTGCTAAATAGGTAAGCAAAATTATCTTGTTTTTAATTTTGACATAAGATTATTGTGCTTACCGCATTAGCAGATTATTTCACTTGTTATAAGGAAAAACCCACCTAATTTTGACATATTATTTCTTAAAACAAGACAATATTTTTTTTTGTTTGTCTGCTTCTTAAATTGCTATTGTCAGACAATCTAGGTAAGAAAAGCATAGGGTTACCATTTAGGAGCAGCAACCAAGGAAATCACTATAATTGTTATTTGTTTCATCTTTACAACATATCAAATACCATAAATCACTGTACAACATGTTTCAGTCATTAGAGACACAAGGACATTAGATGAGGTTTTAAAAAGTGAACATTTTAGTTCATCATATTATTTTCACTTATTATGAAGGAGTCGTAGTTAAAAATTGTTGTTTTGTATCATGTTTGGATTACACCTTGTTAATATCATCATAGAAATATGAATACACAGACAGATAAAAGAATAAATTCTATTAAAGGAATCTTTGGAATATTTCATAATTATTTAAATGACTGTTAAACTGTATTTTGTCCTTAGCATTAATGTCCCTGTTGCTCGGTTATCACTTTATCAATCACTTTATCAATATATTATCGGTTGCACTTTGTTTTACAGTAGTATATATGTATATATATACTACTGTACAGTAGATTATTCATTGTGTAGGTAACTTTAAAAACTGAGATATCCAATAATAACTAATAGCTTTTATAAAACTGTTCACCCTGGTGGAGTTTACTTGGCCAAACCAGTTGACTTATCTAGTCGTGCATTCTGATACCATCATAAACACTGAAGTCTGAGCTTTGCAGACGGTTGATCTTTTGCTTTCTTGCTTGGGGATGTTTGCCTCCTCGCTTGGGGTAGTTTAGTGATGCGTAATAGATTTCTGTACTGGCATCCTGTGGAAACATTGTGTCATTTTGTATAAAACAGATTGTAAAACGGAAGCTCCCCAATGATGTTTGATTACCATTAGATTTGGCAGAACAAATAAAACGTTTTATATATAACCCCACAATTTTGACAGATCATCAATATACTGAAATTTAGTTTAGGCTTATATTATATTAATTGTATTATATTATATTAATTATATTACATTACATTACATTACATTACTTTACATTACATTACATTATATTATATTATTTACTGTTGTGCTCCAAAGTTTGCATACCCCTTTAAGAATCTGTGTAAATGTGAATAATTTTCACAAAATTAAGAGAGATCATACAAAATGCATTTTTTTTAGTTCCGTCCTAAGTAAGATCACTAAAATTTGTAACTTTTTGATTTAGTGACTAATTCATATGAATTTGTACGATCTCATTTGTACATTTTAGCCTGATTTGCTCATCTCCCAATGATGGTTGGGTTTCGAGTTGGGGTGTGCAATTTTTATACATTTTTACACAACTGAACTCAAATTAGTCAATAAACTGATAAAACCTAAAATAGTTATGTTTCTTCATGAGATTGGGCTGGATATTTAATAAAAAATGTAGGTTTTTTGTACATAGTTCACAAAACAAAGCTGAGATTATTAAAAATTTTAAATGACCTTGGTTTTCAATACTGTGTGGTTTCCTGATGATCTATGAGTGTTTTATTTTCCTTTATATATATTTTTTGCTATGTAACTGTTAAAAATACAGTTGGAGTCGGAATTATTAGCTCCCCTTTGAATTTTTTTTTTTTTTTTTAATTTCCCAAATGATGTTTAACAGAGCAAGGAAATTTTCACAGTATGTCTGATAATATTTTTTCTTCTGGAGAAAGTCTTATTTGTTTTATTTTAGCTAGAATAAAAGCAGTTTTTAATTTTTTAAAAAACATTTTAAGGTCAAAATTATTAGCCCCTTTAAGCTATATTTTTTTAATAGTCTACAGAACAAACATTGTTATACAATAACATGCCTAATTACCCTAACCTGCCTAGTTAACTTAATTATCACTTTAAGCTGTATAGAAGTGTCTTGAAAAATATCTAGTCAAATGTTATTTACTGTCATCAATGGCAAAGAAAAAATAAATCAGTTATTAGAAATGAGTTATTAAAACTATTATGATTAGTAATATGTTGAAGAAATCTTCTCTCCATTAAACAGAAATTGGGGAAAAAATAAACAGGGGGGCTAATAATTCAGGGGGGCTAATAATTCTGACTTCAACTGTATATACCGTATAATTACAACAACCCATAATATTTTAGCATGTGATAAAATATATTGGCAATACAAACAGTTATTTTAAATAAAAATAATATTGTTGAATATCACTGTTTCACTGTATTTGTATAACTTGAAAATTGTCTTTGGAAATTAGTCAAATGACACAATAAAATAGAATCACAATTATTAGTCCAGTTTCACATGAATAAATAATAATACAATAAAATATTCCTGATAATATAAATGCAAGTGGTGATCAGAAGAGACTTCTCTGCATATTTGTGTGCTGTGTTTACCTGTTCTGGATTTAGTTGTCTTTGCATTTCAGAGCTGTTTTGAAGACCTTCAGGCTCCTTCACAACTGTGAACAGTAAACAAAAATAATTAATTAATTAAAATTTACTTAAGGATTAGTTTACACAAAGAATGAAAATGTCCTTAGAATTTACTAAATGTTACTAAATGCAGACTTCTGTATATCCCAGAGCTAGTCAAGCTTTGTGGTAAATTTTTTTTACTTTTTTAATTTTTTAAGAAGACTGCAGATTGTTTCACTCTGTAATATATTTATTCATTGACTGGGATTGTTTTAAGCCCTTTGAAGGTGCATTACAAACTGCAGTTTAGAACTATTCAGCATCAATCATAGAAGTCCACTATTCTGAGAGAAATCCTGGAATGTTTTCCTTAAAAATATTCATTTCTTTCCCACTGTACTGACTAAATGAGTAAACTCAGGATTGTATTTTTATTATTAATATTATTATTATTATTATTATTATTATGGAGGTGAACTAATCCTTTAAACACAAGGTATATTGTTGATTTCACACAACTACTATGTTTAAAACAGAAACAGTGTTTTCTGATCCCACCTGTCTTGCGGCAGCAGATGTAGACACAGAGAGCCAAAATGGCAGAGAGAAGTGAAGACAAAGGACACAGTGTTAGCAGCATCAGTCGGTAATGCCAACAGTCACACACGGACTCCAGAGGACTGTCTGAGGTCAACACTGAGGAAATAATGTTCATTAATGACCGCTTGATGATATTACTCTTTTCTATTATTTTTATTCATTCATTTGATTCGCTGATAGCTACAGTGCTCAGCATATATATGTACACCCCTCACAAATCTCTCTTTTAAATTCATATTTTTAATAGGAAGCTATACAATATTATATTTGTGCATATACACTAGTTTAGTCAGTACTGAAGCCAAATCTAGAGCTTATCTAACAAAATAACTTACGATAATGGTCCAAAAACTAGTACACCCAAATTTATGTTATAGAAAAATATTAAATACAAATTTAAAAAGAGGAAAAATCAAGAGAAGCAAAAAAATAGAAAAATTAAGTTGAAATTTTGTAGGTTGTAATTTTTTTTGCAATATTTTGCTTGAATTTAATTGTATTATCTTTCTATTTCTAAAGATGTTTGGTGACTAAAATATTATTTTTATACATATATCTGTTTAATAAATCTGTTTTGTTGAAATGCACCAAAATACATTGCCTATAATCATTGAGAAATTGATACAAATATAAATTTTCAAAATGGGGTGTACTTAATTATGCTGAGCACTGTACATTTACATGTACAATATAGCATATAACACCCAGTGCACACTTTTCTGTCACAGAATCACAAACATTAATTTCTCTTTAGATAACATTAATGTTGGATGTCTTTTTCCTGTTCCATTTAACAAAATTTAATTCAACATTTAATTTAATTTAATTTAATTTAATTTAATTTAATTTAATTTAATTTAATTTAATTTAATTTAATTTAATTTAATTTAATTTAATTTAATTTAATTTAATTTAATTTAATTTAATTTAATTTTTATTGAAACAACAGTGCTTTGCTTCCTGTGAAAAATCAACATATATTTTGGTTATCTAAGTGTGTTTCCCTGTTCGAATGTAAAATTATTTCACAGACTAATAAAGAAAGCACATACAGTAGGTTCTTACATCTGTTAAATGAAATGTGTGTATAATAAGGACAGACATTGTGCTGCAGCGGGCCGTCTGAAGAAGGGAAAGAAATATGATTTCTATTACTCCAGTATTAGCATCTATAAATTGTCTCCCCGTTCATTTTAGAATTAAAAAAAAAACGTAATTTGTGTATGAATCTTTAAATAATCAGTCTCTTCCATTTTCTTGCAAATTCACTTGCTCTTTATAATCCACCTATATCATTGAGATTAAAAACTAAATCACAAATTTCTCATGTTGTCCAGGATAAGATGTAAACTCAACACTCATAAATAAGTACAAAAGCTGGCGCAGCATCTTTTCAAAATGTCCAGGTTTGTACATGAAGGGTACATATTACCTGAAAGGTTCCTTTTGAAATAGGTGAATTGGGTAAGCTAAAGTGGCTGTAGTGTATGACCTGGTCCTTTAGGTTGGGGGTTGAGCATTGGGTTAATGACCCACCTTGTAAAAATTACATGTTACAAAACACCAACATGGTGCGACTAATATGTGTGTATGTCCTCCAGGTTGGGGGTTGAGCATTGGGCTAACGACCCACCTCATAAAAATTAGATGTTACGAAACACCAACATGGTGTGGCTAAATAACAACTTTGAGAGGAAGTGAGCATAGTTCCTTTTGAAAAGGTACCACTAGTAAAAGTTGACCAGTTTTTACAATAATAGTGCTGAAAATGTAGAATTTAAATAAGCACTGTTATTACTTCATCCCTTCATCAAGGGACATGGTGGTGATAAAAAACTGGGTTGGAGAAAAAAAAAACTAATTTTTTAAAAAGTTTTTGAGTTCTCTTGCGAAGTTTTTTATTCCCTCGCAATACTTTTGCATTCCCTTGCAAAGATGTTTTGCGTTCCCTTGCAAAGATGTTTTGCGTAAACTCATAATAATTTTGTTACCTTGCAAAATTACTGTGTTCCACAAAAACTTTCTGTTCACTTTATATATTTATTTTTATTTTTTTTCTTCCAACCCAGTTTTTTTTTCTCACCACCATGTCCCACCACGTTTATATTTATAGTTTGAATTAGATTTTATATTTTGCTTTCATCTATTTATTTATTTTCATTTATTTTGTATATTTTTGTTATAATTATTTGCTTATATTGTTTTCATTCATTTATATTTACTTCTGTACATTGAGTTATGATGATGTTGTGATGTTTTGTTTCAATTAACAACATTTATTTATTCATTCATTTTCCTTCGGCTTAGTCCATTTATTCTTAAGGGGTCGCCACAGCCGAATGAACCGGCAAATTATCCAGCATATGTTTTACACAGCGGATGCCCTTTCATGCTGCAACCCAGCACTGGGAAACATCCATACACTTTTTTTATTCACACACATACACTACGGCCAATTTAGCTTATGCAATTCACCTATACCACATGTCTTTGGATTTGTGGGGGAAACCAGAGCACCCGGATGAAACCCACGCAAACACAGGGAGAACATGCAAACTCCACACAGAAATGCCAACTGACCCAGCTGGGGCTCGAACCAGCGACCTTCTTGCTGTGACGTGATCGTGCTACCCATTGCGCCACTGTGTCGCCTAACATTTATTTAAACTTATTTTATTTTAAGTGCATTATTTAGCTCCTTATTTTATTCTATTTGCAGTATATGAAACAAGCTTACCAGGTGTAGTGAATGTGAGCTTTGTGAACGTATCACCATTGTGGTAAACCTTCTTGTCTGAGATTTTTCCATTCTCGTCGGTAATCTTTTCTCCCTCACTTGAACAATAATACAGGCCCAGGTCTGCTTCAGTGATGTTCTCGATCAATAAATCATAGGATTTGGAAGTAGGCTTATTGTTAGATAACACACGGAACCGTGGGACGGGTTCTGTCAGGCTTTTGTATGCAGAGATGACCAGAAGTGGCTGGATTTCAAAAGAGCAGATCTTGACCCACTGAATGTCCTGTCCAAAATTCTCACAGTCACAGTGTAGAGTCGCATTATCTCCAGGTTTGACCACCAGCTCCACCAGTTTTCCACAGACCGTCCAGTAAATGCAACTCAGTGCAACTACATCCACACAGAAATGATGGGATAAACAAAGGGAAAAAAATCAAATGCACAAGTGCTTAAAGAAGAACACATCACACAGTACAGACTACACTTAACAAACATATGTACATTAAATATGCATATGTAAAGATGAAATATGAGGAGAGATCACTTACTGACAGTGGCGATAGAAAGCTTCATGTTGACCACATCAGAATGACTGGTGGTGCTTGTGGCTGTTCAGAGTCTAACTGTCAATGTGATTCCGCCTCTTGTTACGCAAAGATAAAACTTTATTCTCAGGTACACTGAGACTGCTTGATAGTTTAACCATAACTATTTTAAAATTACATTTTTATTTCATTCACAAATAAATTCATGGGGGAAAATGTTTTGGAAGTGGAAAATTTTTTTATAAATATAATTGATTTATAATTATAATATTTTTATAATTTAAAAATGTTATTTATTTTTGATTATCATTTATTTTGATCAATTGTCTGCATTGATGAAACTGCAATTTAGATGCATTCTTACTTACACTGAGGATGTTTGCTAGTAAGCTAAAATTAAAATTTTCTGTCACACACAAATTTATGGGGGCAAAATCTTCATGTTGGAAAAATATATTTTGTTATTATCAATTGTATGTACCGATAAAACTGTAGACTTTAGATATATTCTTAATTACACTACAAGGGTGTTTGCTATTGGATAAAAAAAGGTTTTATAACTATAAAAGTGTCCTCAAATATAAAAGTGTTCTGTCACTAGATTTATTCTTAATGACACTGTCCATTTGCTAGTTTAATTCGCAACAACTGTAATTGTATTAAAATTGCATTTATTTTCTGCTACACACACACGCGCGCACACACACACACACACACACACACACACACACACACACGCACGCACGCACGCACACACACACAACGTGTTATATGATTTGTTGTATAAATATGTGGCTGCAAACCTGCTGTAGTTGCTGTAAAGATGGAGGGAGTCCAATGAATGATATCTGGGTCAGTGGTTTTAGTGGTGTGCATGAACCTGTTGAAAACAAATTCCAATAATAGATACGTAGGCGTCAAATATTTTCCATGTTTCTGTCTGATGCACAAGTATCTTGTAAAATATATTTAAAATGTGCATTTTAAACAATTACATTTAACAATCTCTCTCACTCTCTCTTTCATTGATTTAATTGTAGGTCCGTTTTTCATGTAATTGCAATGGCCTAGTTTATCTAACACATCTTAGTGTATGTTATTTTTATTCATTTTTATTTATTAATGTGTTATTTAATAATTAACTCTTGTTTTATCCAAGAGGTCAATTTGACTCTATTTAACTTATTTTAGCTTATTTAATGAGAAATTTAAGTTTTCAACAAAAGACATTTACTACTTGACACACAAATAAATACTGTATGTGTGTATGTGTATGTGTATGTGTATGTGAGGTCAAATTGACTCCAGTGGGGAAAACTTGTTATCAGACTTTATAATAATAATAATAATAATAATACAGTTTTTTCTGAATGCTTAAGCACATTTTTTGTAACTATTGGCTATTTTTGCAAAACTCTACACACTAATAAGCAAACCCTTCACCAAATCTGCAAAACAGTTTAGTTCTCTTGCAAAAGCTAATAAACCTTGCTAAACTCTTCAAACATTCGTAAAAATGGTATTTTTGTATCAAACATTTAACACAAGCCATCACAATAATAAGCACACAATGCTCCAACTACACACTGATGGAATGAATAAAAACTACATCTGGCTTTTGCTTTAAAAACAGCTTCTCAACTGATCTTTAAAAAGGAGTTTGCCGCCAATGTAGAAGCTTTAAAAAATAATGAAGTGTGAGAAGAGTAAACAGTTATATGATTTGTTTCAAGAATATGCCTTTATTTAACCCCTTACAGAGTTTCTATTTGATGTCTGCACATTATGTTGTTCTTTTTTTTCAAGTTATTTTATATATATTTTTGTTGTTTGTTGGTTTATATGTATGTTTGTTTGTTTTGTTTTTGTGTGTGTAATTTTATGGCTTTATATTTGATTCACTGTATGACATGCCTCAGTCGGTGTGTGCAAGATTATGTTTGAATTGAGTTTGGCCTAAATTGTTGTGTTTTTGAAAGTCAAATATAAAAAATTATAAAGAAAATAAAGAAAAACGTCTGACTTTTGCCTTCTCCGAGCACAAGCTAGGCTATGTCAGTTTGAGGTCACACCTTTCTCATAGTTCTGTAAACATACAGGGATGCAAACTTCAAGTACTGGTGTTTATTTACACACATCAAAACAAACACAAGAGTTTTTCCAAATTAAAACACAAAATAGTAATTTCACTGAGAAAAAATAAATCAGACTACATTGCGTCGTCTTTCTGGGTCCGGCCAAAATTTCATCTACATCACATGTAATGTCCTCTAGTCCAAGGCACCGGGGAAAATGTCTGATTGCAAAGTGAACCAATTATCTAAAACAGTTTTCACATGTGACAGTGTGCCAGACAGTTGGCAGAATAGCGTAAATAATAGCCATACATGTGTATAGTTTTGCTAGGAGTGTGTTGATCAATTGGAAATTCAGTGTAAAGCAGTGAGTTGTGTTTACAGTTCTGCAAAAAGAGTGCTGTGCAGTGGATTGTACCTACAATTTTGCAAAGTGTGTGTTACAAAATTGCAAACTTAGTGCAAAGCAGTGTTTGTGCTTTTAATTTTGCAAACTCAGTGAGTGGTTTTGCTATAAGAATTAATCGTTTTATAAGTTGTGCTATAAGAATCTCGGTTAGAGTTTAAGCATTCAAAAAAAACTGTAATAATAATAAATTTATTTTTATATAGTGCCTTTAAAAGTAGCACCTCAAGGCACTTTACAGATATAAAATGTGCAGCAGTAAAAGACACATGAATGAATGCAAAAAAATTTAAGAATAAAAAAATAATAAAAAAATAACAATAATAGATTTTAAAATCATATAAAAGTCCAATAAAATCAAATAAAAGCTACCCAAAAAAAGTAAGTTTTAAGAGATGGTTTAAAAATACTCTAGGGATTCTGCATTGGGAATATCAGAGGGTAAAGAGTTCTACAATTTAGGCGCCAATGAAGAGAATGCCTGGTCTCTCATAGACTTTAGCTGCGTTGAAGACCAGCATCAGATGAGCGTAAAACACATCTAGTAGTGTATGGGATTAAAAGCTCAGATAAATATTGTGGTGCTAGACCAGAGATGCCCAAACTAGGGCCCACGGCCCGCCACGGGCCAAAATTGGCCCTTTATATCCTTTGATTTGGCCCACCAGAGGGAAAATGATTGAGATGGGTTGGGGAATGACTTTAACAGATTCTCATTTCTAATTTAATGTAACCTTTTATTTGTTTGTTTTATTGTTCAGCTACAAAAAAGCTAACTGAAATTCATTCTTTCATTTTCTTTTCGGCTTAATCCCTTTATTAATCAGGGGTTACCACAGCAGAATGAACCGCCAACTTATCTAGCACATGTTTTACGCAGCGGATGCCCTTCCAGCCGCAACCCAACACTGGGAAACACCCGTACACTCCTGCATTCACACAAACACACTATGGGGGAAACCGGAGCACACGGATAAAAACCCACGTGAACATGGGGAGAACATGCAAACTCCACACAGAAACGCCAACTGACCCAGCCAGGACTCGAACCAGCGACCTTTTTGCTGTGAGGCGATCGAGCTACCCACTGTACCCCCGTGATGCCTTAAACTTAAATTAAATGTTGTAAATAAATCAGATTTTTTTTTAAATGTACATACTGTCACTTAACAAATAGGGGACAAAGCAGAAGACAAAAGCATGCAAATCAAGGCAAAGGCAGGTTCAGCATGACTAGTGTATTCAGCATTGAACTCCTTTGTTTAGATTTTTAAAATGTTTTTTTAAGGTTTTATTGTAATAGGTTCGTTAAAATAATATACACTTTTGCAAAAAATTTAAATGCATTATTAAATACGATTTTAAATAATTTATATTTCATACTATAATTTATACTTTATTTATAGATATGAAATAAATTAGGAAATTCCCCATGGCAACTTTAATGTAATACAGTTTGCTATATTTACTTTCACCCCGCAGCTTTCAATCAAGCTTGGATTTTGGCCCTCCATAGGGAAAAGTTTGGGCACCTCTGTGCAAGACCATTCAAGGCCTTAACTTCAGGCACGAGGGTTTATTTCGTATTTATGAGTTGTTGTTTTTTTTTTTACTTTTTTTTTATGTTATTAGTTACATATGTATTTTTTGGATGTCATGTTTCATTTGTATATTTACTGTAGTTTAAATAAAAAAATAAAAATAAAAAAAGTCTACATCACCTGACATCAGATTTTCAGTTTAATATTGAACATTTCATTATAAAACATCTTCATGTTTGTTTTCAAGAGTAGCCTAGAGAAAACCTTATTTTTGGAAAACATGACGGCGAATCATGATCCTTTTTCATTTGGACAGGACTAAAAATATTCTCTTGAGAAATAGCAGCGACCTCTAGTGGAGGTCTCTTTTTAGACCTCTAGTCTAGACTTCTCTTCTAGTGTTTCCTTAAGGAGGCTTGCAGCAGGCTACACATTCTCAAACCACTGAAATTATCTCTACCTTTCCACACGATGTATACGGCGATCGATAACTCTGATTATCAACGAATAACGCGTACCACGTTTGCTGTCAAATTGCCTCTCAATCGCCCTTTAATAACTACGGTATCTTCATAGCTACATTTATATTACTGGGTGGATCTGAATGTCTCAGCTTGTTAACAAACCAAGTTTATCGAACTACAAATAGGAGGAGAGACTATGTTTACCCCCACGCTAGGCTATTTACAAGAACATTTAACCTCTAAAAAGCTGAAATAAAGCATTCGTGCGGCTGTAGTCCATAAACTGCAAAGAGTCAGAGGCAGCACTTAAGTTTATTAGGTTTCCAATCCTCTTATGATGAGACTCGCGCATCGCTCGTGATTGGAGGCTACCGTATCCGGATACGAGCGTCAGTCAATCAGCATCAAGCGCCACACGCTGCAGCTTTGGGACAAGAGCAGACTGTCCAAACTGTCCGACGTGGACTGATGGGTTGGTTAGTGAGATGAACCTGCCGGTCGGCGAACACCTGGCGAGCTGAACCAAAAGTTGCGCACTGAAGCCTACAGACTTCAACCGCAATGTAACTTTTACTGCTGTGAAATAATTATGCAAGACAACAAACCGGATTACTTTTATCAGCGGTATCCCAAGGACATCATGTCTTCTGCTGTCCCTCGATCAGGATTTGTGGTCTTCTGCGTGGTAAATCCAGTTTTATTCCTCTAGATACGTGACATTTATACTGAGGGACTTGAGCTGCACGTGTTTGGCAAGTTGAACACCGCAGACATGCTTAAACGTGATTCACGTTACTTTGGCTTTAACAACAGAGTAAACTTGAAGTACTGCTTTTGAGCACCAAAATAGCTTGCGAGTTAATCATTAGCAAGCTAAGAAACCAGGAACTTTTGGAGAATTTCTGAAAAGAATGGAGTCTGCAGGGTTTGTTCTGTTTGTGTTGTGTTTCAGCCCATCATTCCCTGTTGAAAACTCCCAATAGAAACTATGAGAGAAGTTCTCTACAAACAACATTAAAAACATTATAAAGCATTACACTTTAACCATCAAAACATACCTTTTAATGGTTTCTAATGCGTTTTTGGGACATTCTCAATCAGGAACAAATAAAAGGCAAAAAGTACCAGTAGAGACCCTAACAACCATTACTGTTTTTATTAAAAACTATACAATTTGTAATAGATGCATTCAAATTACAATTCTGTGATGGTTTCTGTTTTCTTTCCAATGTTTTTTAATTTGTAAAATAAATACTAATTAATATACTTTTAAATACCAATAATATACCCCCTTACATAAATTAACAATGGTTATGTAATTGTAAAAGTGTAGTAACCACGTTTTCTGATATATTGAATACCATTTGTATAAAATTGTTACCTATGATTGAACTACAATATAACCATGTTGTAAATTTGAGGTAAAACTATTTTCCCTCAAGAGTGCAATAATGTAAAGTTCTCAACTAAATAGCAAGGGTTCTTTCTTAAAGAGCTGAGCAAGCACAGACTGCATTCTTGTGGCAAATATAATCTGTTATCAGGTCATCGTAGGATAATCCCTCACTGTTCTTTTCCTATCGAACACAATAATGTATGTTTAATTCCTTGTGTGGCTCTGTGGTTGTGCATTCAGCAGTAATTCCTCAAGATCAGCTGATGAGTGCTTTGCGATCCTCACATTAATGGCTGAAGTTGAGGATTGTTCCCATACTTGCGAAGTCTCTTTTGTTTGGGCTGTTTTTGTGTAAATTCATATTGTTTTCTTACTCGGGTTAATATGCTGAAAAAAGAAAGATCCATGTTTATTTGAAAATTCATTTAACAGGAATAAACTAACAGTTGACTCAGTATATTTTTACATAAATTGGAGAAGATATTCAGAACTGGGCTGATTCAATTTAAATTTGGGTAACATATATAGACCTACCCAACTGTAGAGTTCACAGTTCACTGTAGAGTTCACAGTTGCCACAGTAGGCATGGATAAAAATAAAAAATAAAAAATATCACGGTTTCACAGTATCACGGTTTTGTGATTACTGCTCTAAAATATATATTTTTTTAAATGTCTGGGTAAAAAACAACAACTTTTTTTGCCCTTTTAAAACAATATATTCTATTTTTTTGAAAGATTTATGATATTTTAGAGCAGTAAATATTTCAGGCTAACTAATGGAAAAAAATCCCTGACTTCTGCTTTCTTTATTAGTTTCAAAAACACAGATTTCTTTACAATTTAAAATAGCATCTTTGGATATATTTTCTGCTAAAGATACTGTTGTCCTAAAAAAAAAAAAAAAAAAAAAATGTAAATAAAAAATCTTACACATACCTTAGAAACGGTATTACAGAAAATTTTGGCGGTTTTAAAACCTTGACTTTTCCAAACCGCGGTATACCTCGAAAACGGCTATCGTTCCATGCCTATGCCACAGTGGAATGAACAGCCAACTATTTGGCATATGTTTTACGCAGCGGATGCCCTTCCAGCTGCAACCCAGTACTGGAAAACACCCATACACTCTCGCATTTATACATGCACTTATACACTACAGCCAATTTTGTTTACCTAATTCACCTACAGCACATGTGTTTGAATTGAGGGGGAAACTGGAGCACCCAGAGGAAATCCATGCAAACACAGAGAGAACATGCAACTCCACACAGAAATGCCAATCGGCCCAGCCAGGACTCGAACCAGCGACATTCTTGCTGTGAGGCAACCGTGGTTACCACTGAGCCACCGTGACGCCCATCTGAAATTAATAATGTAACTGTAGTTAATAATGTAAAGTAAAAATGTAACCCAGTCATTGAGTTTGTCCACATGTATATCACTGTGTGCTGCATATGAATAATTTATGTATTATTTGTTATTCATGCCAATCATAAAAAACGTTATTTTAACTCTAACTAAGATAGAATGGTCTGTTATCATTTACTGACCCCCATGTTGTTTCAAGCCTGTATGCAGTAGGCATGGGACGATAACTGTTTTCAAGGTATACCACGGTTTGGAAAAGTCAAGGTTATCATACCGCCAAAATTTTCTCTAATACCGTTCCTAAGGTATGTGTAAGATTTTTTTTTTTACATTTTTTTTTAACAACAGCATCTCCAGCAGAAAAGATATCCAAAGATGCCATTTCAAATTTGTGTTTTTAAAACTAATGAAGACAGCAGAGGTCAATGATTCATTTTCATTATTTAGCCTGGCACGTTTACTGCTCCAAAATATTATAAATGTTTCTCAAAATAAAATTTCAAGAGTTCACACTTAGCTGATGATTGATAATAAAGCGTGTTTGGCATGCTGTCCCGGGAGAGAGCCCTGAGCTCAGAATATCCTTGAGCCCGGGGCTTCCTCCCGTTTGTAGGGCGACAGGAGAGTCTGAGCTCAGGTGGTCTCGAGAACTCCCCTGCTGTGAACTACTGGATATGTATCTGGCTAAGAGTTGCCTTAGAATGCTATTTGGTTAGTCAATTTTCTTATGGTGCCTGTTTTTGAATGGTGGGAGGAAACCGGAGAACCCGGGGAAAACCCACGCGAACACGGGGAGAACATGCGAACTCCGCACAGAAACGCCGACCAGCCCGGAGGGAAACGGACCAGCGACGTTCTTGCTGTGAGGCAACAGTGCTACCCACTGGCCACCGTGCCGCCCTATCGGAGAAGGGGAGGAGTAGGGGTGGAAGGGGGGATTCTTCAAACGAAGATGACTGGATCAAAGTGCTCCGGTAATTTATAGTGGTCTATGTTCATCTGATTGGCGCAATATGCGGAGTTAATCGATACCAGCTGTGTTCAATCATAAGCACGTGATCCTCTCAAAATTAGTTTGTAAACAAACCCCACATATTGTGTTCAAAGGGGAAAAAACTTTTAGTTTTTTACCCAGACATTTAAAAAGAATATATTTTAGAGCAGTAATCACAATACCGAGATACCGTGAAACCGTGATATTTTTATCCAAGGTTATCATACCGTCAGAATCTTATACCGGCCCATGCCTAGTATGCAGTGATGCATAAACACAAATTAATGCTTCAAAACATTAGACATTTACCCCTGGTTTCACAAACAATGTTTAAGGCTAGTCAAGATTAAATTGCATGTTTGAGCTGTCTCAACTCAAAATAACTTTCAGTGAGATGTCTTAAAATATATCAGTGTCATTTTTTTTTCTACAGGTGCACACCAGTAATATATTTTTCTAAGGCCATTTTTATAAATTTGGCTTAAATAGCCTAATTTAACTAAGGCCTAGTCCTGGCTTAATCTACGCCCTGTTTGTGAAACTGGGGCTTAAAGTTTAATGCACCTAAAAGTAACTGAATAAGGCATTGCATTTTGAATCTTGGTTATTACAGATTTCTTTCTGCTTATTGTGCTTAATAATATTAATAATAATAATATTAATTGTAGTAATAATAATAACCTGGATCCTAGAGGATGTATTATGTAATTTATTTGCATTTACAGTAGCTAAACTCTGTATTTGTTAGTCATATTAACTCTGGAGATAAATTATTTGGCACATTTGATTTAAGCATTTTAAAAATAACATACAGTCTCAAAGTATTTAACGATAAATTACATCTGATATTTGTTGGTCCAGCTAGCATATTTTAATACATTTAAAAACTGCCCAATTATGTTTGTATGGTATTCTTCAATAGACCACAAAGTAAAATTTGAAAGTATGATTGTGTATAATGAATATGATGAAAGTTAATAATCTCCGGTGTTATATTTGTCCAAATATCACCATTTGTACTCTGATTATAAAATCAATTATAAAATTGCATGCAAGTGCATAAGTTATTTTTAACTTTTACATTTCTTCTTGTCTGCAGTTTTTTCTTTAGTAGTTTGACACTTCTCTGACATCTGTGTCTAATTTAACCAAGAATTTCACACATTAGTTTCATCATAGACCGAAAAAGTAACACATTTCATTTAAAGCATGCTTTCTGAATAAGTTTGTATGAACCCGTTAAAATTACAAGCATTTTTACAGTTGTTTTCTTTTTACAGGTTGTTTTCCCAAACAAAACAGTTACAAGTAAATTATTTAGTAAATCACTGTTGTGTAAATGTAGCATTATTTATGTTTACATTCATTCATTCATTCATTCATTTGATTCTAATCAAATTAAAAAGTGGGGCAGCACGGTGGTGCAGTGGGTAGCACAATCGCCTCACAGCAAGAAGGTTGCTGGTTCATGCTCCGGCAGGGTCAGTTGCCGTTTCAGTTTGGAGTTTGCATGTTCTGCCCGTGTTCACGTGCGTTTCCCCCACAAGTCCAAAAACATGTGGTATAGGTGAATTGGGTAAGCTAAAATTGTCTGTAGTGTATGTGTGTGAATGAGTGTGTATGGGTGGTTCCCAGTGATGGGTTGCAGCTGGAATGGCATCCGCTGTGTAAAACATATGCTGGATAAGTTGGCGGTTCATTCCGCTGTGGCGACCCCAGATTAAAAAAGGGACTAAGCCGAAAAGAAAATGAATGAATGAATTAAAAAATAAGAAAATGACCTGTATTGTATTTTTGAAGCCAACTTTTTCTTGAAGCCAACCAAATATACACACTTACAAATTCTCTTAACAGTTGACCCTGGTAGTGCTTGGGTTATTTCAGATTTTATTCATATTGACTTGCATTATTATATATGAAATGCATTATTTTCATACATTCTAGACATTTTATGATATTAGATTACATCATTCATAACTGCATTATTGCTCTCAATTCTCTTTCTCCTCTCTCTTTTTTTTTTGTCTGTAGCTTCTAGTAGTGACTCTCGCCCTATACCCTGTTCTGAGGACACTAGGGGTTCAGATTCACTCTGCCTTCACAGGAAAATATGTGTCAGGATATCACTCACTGCTGCTTGTCAACTGTCCTACTGAACAAACTGCCAGAGACATTGGAAGGTACAGTACACAATCTTAGTTATTTATTAACCCACTCAAGGATGAATTATTTAGAAATAATGATCAGCTTTATAGTACCTACTAAGTGACATCATTGTCCTTTAGCCATGATAAGGGCTTGTGATAACCAGTTCCGCTACAATAAATGTATTCTGTGTGTGTATATATATCTCAAGAGAGAGAGAGATATTTTTTTTCACTTCCTTCTTCTCAGTGCGGGCAGCTTCTTCACCACCATGAGAAAATAAAAGCAAATACTTCACTGCTTAATGGTTGCACTGCATATGAGATTTTGTTAATAGTAAAACTATCAGCAACAAAAATGAAATGTTGTGCACCTTAGGTTGTTTGGTGACAACTGTATACAGCAAAAATATGTAATTGGAATGGAATGATTGCCTAATGTCTGTGCATTTAGCCTTTGCTTTCTGACAACTTACTTAGTGTGGTAAAATGCTTTATCTGATTACATATTTTTACTGCTGATGTACTTTGTGATTAAATGCTCTGTGGTTTGTCAACAAAAAGTTTCTTGAACTTATTGTTCTTACCTCAACTCGTTATCATAAATAATACAATATGAACTGTAATTATAAAATGTAGTATTAACTGCAATCTAACCGTGTTTGTACGGACTAAGACATTATTGCAAAAAAACTGTTAAATTGTTTTTAGTAATGCCACAAGGATCTTCACATTTGTCCCATGATGCATTGAGAAGTTTTTTTTTGTTTAATTTAAAACGTTCAAAGAAGACATACTATTTTGTTCTTAAGAATATTTAGAAATCGGAAATAGAACGTGAAAAATGTATCCTAAACAAATAATTACAAACGTTAACCAAAAAAGTAAAAGCTAACAAGAACTAGAACAAAACAAAGAAACATGTTTTACAAATTCAGTTTTGACTTTTAAAGTGACTCACACAGAGTCATGGGTTCCTCAACAGGCCATATCTGCTACTAGATCTGTTTTAAATTCTCATACGGATTCCAAGAACAAAATGCCAATATGTTTAGTTTGTGTTCCAGGATCTTTCTGTGTGCTTATCTGCTGCATATCATGGCTTATCAGTGGCAATGCTACACCAGGGCTAGGCCCGGTTTAGTAACACACACACACATACATACACTCACCGGCCACCTTAGTACGTACACCTTACTAGTACCGGGTTGGACCTGTGTTTCATGTTGTTGATGCCTGTTGTTGATTCTGACCCTACCATCCGAATGTCCCAGTAGAAATCAAGACTCATCAGACCAGGCAACATTTTTCCAATCTTCTATTGTCCAATTTTGGTGAGCCTGTGTGAATTGTAGCCTCAGTTTCCTGTTTTTAGCTGGCAGGAGTGGCACCCGGTGTGGTCTTCTGCTGTTGTAGCCCATCCACCACAAGGTTGGACGTGTTGTGTGTTCAGAGATGCTCTGCTGCATACCTCAGTTGTGTCTGGCCATTCTCCTCTGACCTCTGGCATCAACAAGGCATTTGCGCCCACCGAACTGCCGCCCACTGGATATGTTCTCTTTTTCTGACCATTCTCTGTAAACCCCAAAAATGGTTGTGCATGAAAATCTCAGTAGATCAGCAGTTTCTGAAATACTCAGACCAGCCCGTTTGGCACTAACAACCATGCCACGTTCAAAGTCACTGAAATCACTTTCTTCCCTATTCTGATGTTCGGTTGGAACTGCAGAAGATCGTCTTGACCATGTCTACATCCCTAAATGCATTGAGTTGCTGCCATGTGATTGGCTGATTAGAAATTTGCGTTAATGGGCAGTTGTACCTAATAAAGTGGCTGATGAGTGTATAAGAGATAGATGAGCCATTACATTATGACCATCTATCTAAAAGCCTCCTTTAGTCCACAAAACAGCTGATACTTGGCAAGATGTTGATTCAGTGAGCTGGCAACAGGTCTCTGTTTTTTGGAACCATAATGTCAACACGTAACAGAAACACACTTTTCCAAGTCTAATCACAAATGTTCGGTCTGGTTCATGTCAGAGAAATTTGGAGGCCAAGACATTAACAGAAATTCACCAGCACGTTCTTCAAATAACGTGAACATTGGAAGATGGCAGGCAAATTATCCTGCTGGTAATGGCCGTCACTGGCAGAGAACATATTTGCCATGAATGAGTGCACTTGCCACCATAGCTTTCCTGGGTTTTCTGTTGGGATGCTGGAGCCTGAAGTGCGTCATGAAAACATCTCCCAGTGTATATCCTGAATAACATTACATCCAGGTGTCATAGCCTCAGTTGGCAACTAATGTTGTCTGTCAATGTGATGCAACACAAATGTCGATTGATCAGAATAGACCACTTCTATCAATTATCCAGGGTTCAAGCTCAAACATCTTGACCCCATTTCATAAGTTGTTGGTAGTGGCATGGTGTTAATATGGGAACCCAACTGGGTCATTGGCTACAGAGGCTTTTATGCAGATGTTTGTGACAAACTGTGTCTTGTTACACATTGCTCTGGTCACCACTGTTGTAGCTGCTGGTGATTTGTCTCACTTTGGCCACTGTGAACAATGCACAAGCAATGTGAGGAATCTCCACACTTTTTCTGTCATCAGTAAGCTGTGGAAGACACATGGCTGGACAGTAGCTCATCATTGGGCCAGCTATGCAGCACCTTAGGGCGTACTCACACTATGTACAGTTGCGTTGAACCGGGCCAAAGCACACTTGTCTCCCCCGACGGCCCGCACTCACATTACATTCGGGCCTGGGCACGCTTACGTCATCGATGACGCGCTGTTCAGTTTAGGAAGAGAAGCACTCTCGCTCAGCACAGTGGAGATTTCTTTAGTTATATCGTTTAAGTCGTTTGATATGCGGTGACATGCAGTCAAATATTTCGCCGAACAGATCAGCCACTTTTGACGCTCATAAAGTTCTGAGGTGCCGGCAATTTGGTCAATAGTATCTGGATGCAGCCTTTATGATGCAAGCTGAGATTGCATCACTCAGCGATGCAATGTCAGACACAATGCACTCAAATGAAGTGAGTGACATCACTGTGAGGGGTAGGGTTAGGGGTGGGGTTAGGTGAGCACTAGATTGCACTGCACCAGGTCTGCATCCAGACCCCTCTCAATTTGGTCGACAAACTTGTACAAACTGTGCGACACCTAGTACCTAAAATGACAAAAAGCACCACACTTAAGACTATTTTATGCCACTTGTTATATAATGTTTTTATGACAATTTAATACCATTAAAATGCAAGCACACTCTTTCAAATAACATTACGTCGTTTATTCATAAGATTATTTAATCAGTTGCACATTGACCTGCACCTAGTGCAATGTTCGTTCGCCATGGGTGGTTATAAATGTGTGTGTTATATACACTGCCTGGCAAAGTTGCTGTTTGGATTTGAGGATACAAATCTTTATTTCAGGGATTAATGTGTTTCTGGCCTGTGTGTTTGACGACATTTATTTTAACCTTAACTGAGGCAGTGCTTATTTTTTTTAACCATGTTGAAAAACTTATCTTTCAGAATGACAATGCAAAGATTAATCAGTGTCAAACTAGGAAATAAGGCTTAAAATGCACATATAAATTGAGTATTAATTGACCCAAACCTTTTTTAACATCTTTGCGTTTTTCAGGAGAGAAATCTTTTTAAAATAATAAATCAGATATATGCCAACAGATGGGTTGAACAACTACTTTCAACTGAATAATAACCTCTGCTTTTATGATAGGTCTATCTGTAAAAGAAGCAGAGTTTGTGAGTTTGACCTTCTGTTAAAAGAGCTTGCTGCAACCACTGATTTTATATTGGTCACAAAAACATTATCACTGAAATATAATTTGAAATATTTATTGAATATTTGTATTTATGTATGTTTGTTTGTGTGCTTTAATTGAGTGTTATGTTCTTGAGTGTCTTATTCCCTCTTGTTATACTTTTTAACATTTCAGCAGAAACAAAGAGATATGGTTGCACTTGTTTTTGTTAGTATTTTTCTTCATTTAATTAAAATTAAAAATTTCTCTCTTTCTTTTTCTATGTTTTTGTTTTTAGTTTGAGAACCCCTGTTGTAGAGTATCTCAAGCTGAGGCTCCATATTTACTCTCATGCATTATGATTTATTTTCTCATTAATCTCTCATTAACAAGCACTTAGCAGTTGTTAAATCATAAGAATGCCCTCTAGACCTGTAAGTTCATGAAAGTAGAGCGGTTCTTGAAGTTCAGGAGGACCATGCCACCTGGAATTCCAATATATTCAAAACTACCAGGAATCCATCCTGTTTCTTTGAAAATGCATGAATGGGGAATATGGACATTGTGCAAACAAAAATTGAAATCTTTTGGGATTGCAGACTTGAGGTCAGGGGTACCAAATGATGTCTTGCCAAGGTTGGAAGAATCCTGCATGAGTCTATTGACTGAATAAGGGAGTACAAAGGAATACACAAGGTAGTATATTAAGTAGTATGAGGTAATGGCAGATGCATTAGAAATGAAATTGGGTACATTTTCAGTTGGTAAAAGACAATTGCAGCACAGCTAAAGAGTATAACCAAAACGCGTCAAGCTAAACAATTGAAAAAGTAGAAAAAAATTGTTATTATGAGCTAGTTTTGTTCAATTTTATGTTACCAGTCTAACAGTCTGTCTGTGTAACTACAGTATGGTTGTTTAAAATATTAACCTTGTGTGTTTTTAAGCATTGTGGCAAGGCAACTTAATATAGCACATTTCATACACAATGGTAATAAAAAATAAAAATGATTAAAAGAATTAAAAATGATTAAAACAGATAAAAATAGATTAAAATGTGTTATAACGGGTTATAAAAGAATGAAAAAGAAAGACACAATAGTGCGATCTGTCAGACGTAGCACAGTGCTCATTCAGTAAAGGCACAGTTAAACAGATGTGTTTTCAGTCTTGATTTGAACGTGCCTAATGTTGGAGCACATCTGACCATTTCTGGAAGCTGATTCCAGCAGCAGGGAGTGCAATAGCTGAAGGCGGATTCACCCTGCTTTGACTGAACTCTTAGAATTTCTAATTTACTTAATCCTAATGATCTGAGTGATCTGCTAGGTTTGTATTCAGTGAGTATATCTGTAATGTATTGAGGTCCTAGGCCATTTAGTGATTTATAGACAAGTAGTATTACTTTAAAATCTATTCTGAATGTAACTGGGAGCCAGTGTAAAGACCTGAGGACAGGTGTGATGTGCTCTGATTTTTTGGTTCTGGTCAGAATCCTGGCAGCAGTGTACTGGATGAGCTGCAACTGTCTGACTGTCTTTTTGGGAAGGCCAGTGAGGAGTCCATTACAGTAATCCCCCCTACTGGTTAGAAAAGCAAGTCCTCACTGGAAACAAAGCATCTAATTTTGCAATGTTTTTGAGATGATAGTATGCTGATTTACTTACTGTTTTGACATGGCTACTGAAACTCAGATCTGACTCCAGAATCACACCAAGATTCATGACCATTGTGGTATGAAATGTTGCTGTCATACCCTAATTCGTTAACACACAATCTTGCATGGGTCAGAAACTATTAGATCATTTATTGTTAAGGACTTATTGTATGTAAACATTGTCAAGTCTACTTGATATATTTGTACAGTATATGTTGTAAAGCCTATATGATGCTGTATATAATGTAAAATAATATTAATACTGTGTTTAGGCTTTCAGTAATGCTGTAATGTAGAATGATCGCAATTTACTAATTCCTATAAACTGAGAAAAAAACATTTACAACACCTCACCACAATTTGATTTAAAGTGACATTCATTAAAATGTAATGTGCATTTGATTATTTGTGAAGCAATTGAATTAAAAACAGCTGAGAAATATAAATCTATTCAAAGTTGTTTTGTTCCTGTCTATGTACAGTAGGATATTAAACCTACATTCAGATGAGGTGTGTGTGCACATTTTGTCTTTGACTCATGATGTAATTGTATGCATATACAGAGAAGCTAATTTACATCTATTTCTTTGTTTTTGTTTTGTTAGAATCATCATGGAGAAAAGGCTGGCAGCATGTGTGAATATATTTCCTCGCACTGCCACTATGTAAGACTAGCAGGTTTAACCTTTTACCCACTCCAAACCCTTGAAGCCAAAGCACTACAGCTCAAGTGTAATTTTTAGCAACACTGTATATAAATGATTAACTGACTGTTTATATAATGAAGGACAATAATTTCCTTTCTAAAAACTTGACTCTGGATCATTTTTTGAAATTTCAGGTGAAAAAAAAGTGAATGTTTTTCTTTAAGATTAATGCAATCATTTAATACTAAATTTAATTCACATTATTTTTAACTGTTTATTAATTTCAGGTATTACTGGAAAGGCGAGATTAGGGATGCCACAGAAATACTGCTGGTATGTTTTTCTGTATTTCTTTACAATTTCAGTTTAGTTATACAGTATATGCAACTGTACTCTGTCAATTAATGATACAGCTGTGTTTCTTATGTTGGGATAAAAAAAATGTTGTGCATAATTAAAAAGGGATTTATAATTTCTATTTTCAGCTTGTGAGGACAAAAACATCTCTTGTGCAGAGACTTATGACTTATATCACGTAAGTATGTTTCTTTTCACCATTGCATAAAAATGGTATTATTGTCTTACAGATCTGCACAAAACTCACACAAATGGATCCCCTTTTTTAAAAAGAAGCTGCAGTCCATATTTTTTTTTTTGGTCATCAATTTTTGAGCAAGTACATAAACATTTTGGCCTCTATTTTAACGATCTAGGTGCAAAGTCTAAAGCATATGGTGCAAAAGCATTAAGTGCGTCCGAATCCACTTTTACTATTTTTAAGGACAGAAAAATGCATGGTCTAACAGAGTTGTGCTTATTCTCCTAATGAGTTATAGGTGTGTTTTGAGTATAACATGCATCAGAGTCTCATCTCCCATTCCCTTTAAGAGTCCGTTGAAAGGAGAAGAAAAACCTGTTTGTGACTTGTGTAAAAATATTTTGACGGTAAAGCATATTTTAATAGAATGTGTATTTTTAAATGATATTAGAGAACGTTTTTATTCTGGAAATATTTTAAGTGAAATGTTTGAAAAGGTACCTTCTGGAACACTTTTAGAATATTTATCTTTAATCAGACTAAAAGATTGTATATGACTCTTTCAGTATTATTGCTACTTGTATACTTTTTGTTGTCGTTTTTTACAATGTATGTTTAAGAAACTGATTTTATTGGATGCTTCTATATTGTATATTTATTAGTATATGTTTTTGCCATGAATATAGCCAATGCTGCTGATATGGCATTAAAACTTAAGTAAATAAATAAATAAATAAATTAAGAATCCGTTGCATCGCGCCATGGTACAATTGCTATTTACATGACGGACTTTGTAAGTGGAAAAACTGAACACTTCACTAGAGAGAAAACGGTTAAACAGACCATCTGCAGCGTGAGGATAAAGAACGAGTCTTCTCCATTCGCCCTCTTTACTTTTTTTTTTACTTTACTCCTTTACTTTCGTGAATAAGGAAACAGTGATGTACGTACTCCACTAAAGATATTCATTAGCCGACATATTTCATTTTAAGCGCAAATATTTGTTTCAAAACTATTTCTAAATTCAGTTCTAATTTCCAGCAAACAAATAAATGAACATTAATAATGAAGTGTGGACAAAAGTTGAGTTATATCCAAACACACGTCCTGTTCTTATGCCCCATATGGCAATGCAGAAGTCTCTAAACCCAACAGATGGACAAATCTAAGCTTGTTTTTATATTAACAAATATAAATATGCATATAATAAATAATACTAATGATAATAATAACATTATAATAAAAATGCAAATTGTCATGAATAAACTGAAAAAAAGCCCCCTGGACATGAAGGCATGGAGGTAGTGAATTTTTGTAACATTTTATCATTTTTTTCATATTTAAAGATATTTGTATATTACTGTACATCCTGTGTGTATTAAGCGTTTGAACCTGCATAGGTGCATAACTAACGTGCTCTGCACTGGACTTTAGACCAGCTTTTACTTGGTTAACGGCTGGGTCCATTTCAGTTTCTCAGAATAGCAACAATCCTTGATAGACCAGCACCCCCATGAGCCCACAAAGTAGCGTAAATGAATTTGCTATTTCAACAACGTGGTGCAAAACGTGAAAATTAGAGTTGCGCTGGTCTGAAAATAGCAACAAATCGCACCAAACACATCTTGCGCCTTATTGTGCCGGGTGTATGATAGGGCCCCTAGAGGTCAAATCTCCTTACCTTAGCCCGTTTGACAATGGTAAACCTGCAATAAAGTGTTATAATTTGAGTGGTGCTGGTATTTACTGTAATAAACACTAAACATAGACATTTACATAATTCTTATGTTGTTAAATTTAACTGAGAACAAAGTATAACAGTAATAATAATTTGAGCCTTAATGTAAGGTTTAATACTTCTTCTTTTATTCTTTTCTTTATTTTCAGCTAGTCAGAAAAATGTTAGATGTGTTACTTGTTCAGATGATGTTTTCTGATTATCTGGGTCATACAGTACTTCCAAAAAGTAGAATCTGTAATTGCGAACCAAAACATCACAGTGGTTCAGGTACTGACAGCAACACATTGGATTCATCCACTCTGAGGAGCCACTAAAACGCTATTTAACTCAAACATTGAAATGTAACGCAAAATTACAAAGATGGTGATCGAGTCAACACTTACGGACTTCAGTTTTAATGTTTCAGTAGACTTGTCTACACTGTTAGGTATGAATGCATCATTGGTCAAGGTCAAGGGTCAATAAACAAATCGTAATCATCAAGTCAGTATAGACACCATTTTGCTGTCAAACAAGTTGAGCAAATGCTGTATGAAGGTTTATTCATTGGTATCCTCCTAGGGCCCGAATGTCCACATATGTGGACAGCACATTTTAGCTCTTAAGTGGCTATTTAAACTACTTTAAATGTTTTATATTTTGTGGGAAATGGGAAAAAATGTAGTTTTTACTCTCTGATAGTCAAAGCAAGTTCAAAAAAAATTCTATGTTAAATATGCATAAAATAAAATTTGGGAAAAAGTGTTTTATGTAAATTGGGACCACGAGTCCACATATATGGACATCATTTTTCTCTAAAAGTACATCATATTAAAAGATGATACTATGATTTTTATTCTAATTAGGTTCCAATAAGCCAAAATAGCAAAGAGAAATAAAAAATGCATGTAAAAAAACACCTTGGGCCTTAAGAGGGTATAAAAGTTTCCATGACAACAGAGCATCTTTGTATGAAGGATGTCATCTGAATCTAACAAAATCCTCCTTTTGTGCCACCTGTAAGCTGGACAAATAACATTTACCTTGCATACTTTTTAGGGGTTGCTGTGAAAAAAATGAATAAAGGACTAATGCCAGAGCATATCCATTAATATAAGTCGCAGGTTAAAATGCTAAGACAGAAATATGGAAGTATGGATGACTGAATGTAGAAAACTATTTATATACGTGTCTGACTTAAAAATCCAGGACAACTTTTTCTCAGAGCTTTTCAAAGAGCCTGAATGATTTAATGACTAGTCGAGCCTGTGGTGCACACGAACACTTTGAGGTAGCAAGAAGCTTTCGAGACTCCAGCTGTGGTATTGAAACTGGCTATTTCAGTTGAAACTTCAATTTACACACCTGGAGGATGTGAAGAATGGAGCCAGTTTCTGAACACCTTGTGTTGAAGAACAGAATTTCTGCTGTTAAACTGGGCTCTCTGAGCTTTTAGTAACAACATAATTGGACACAGTTGTAGAAAGGTTTGGGGTCTGGAACTTTTCAACCTTCATAAGAGTAATTTTCACAGTTTTTTTATTAATTGCAAATATTGTTTTGGCTGATAATAATGTTAATAAAAAAATAGAACTGTAGAAAACTGAATGCTGTCTAAAAATGTTAGCAAAACACCTGTTATAAACCCTAAAGCTGGAAAATAAATAATCTTTACATTTGTTTCAGGTCATGTTTATGATGTTGTTCTTGAAAAGAGAATGTCTTTGCGAGGTTGCAGAGTTCAGTCAGCAAAAAGCGACAAAAAAGGGAAATATGAAAGCTGCAAAAAAGTAATACTAATAAGCTGTAAGCAGATCTAAATCAAATGCCGCAAGTTGACATTTGTTATCTTACCATCTTATCTTGAATTTGGGGAGATTTTGTTCATTTTGGTGTTTGTTCAGGGCAGGGGTGGCCAAAGGGCCCGTGTCCTGCAGAGTTTAGCTTCAACCCCAATTAGACACACCTGAACCAGCTAGTCAAGCTCTCACTAGGTATACTAGAAAGCTCCTGGCATGTGTGTTGAAGCAGCTAAACTCTGCAGGACACCTGCAGTTTGGGCAGCCATCACAATTATTAACGTTTACACCTTCCCAACCGTAAATCCAACCATCACAGTTTTTAACGTACAGCCGTGAGTTGCAGAAGCTTTCATACTTGACACGCTGGCCATTGTACTATTATTTGCAACCACAGGGGGTGACGCCGAGTAGGCTAATTGTCATGACAAAACGGATGAAGAACTCAGCGAGTTGAGGCGGAGTTGCTAAATTAATGCATATAATAATATATCAAGTGAATTGGTTGTGGATAAATTAAGAGAAACTCATGTAAACATTTGAGGAAAATGTTCTCTGGTAAGTATTTCCGCCATCTTGCCAACACCATCTCGTTGTGACATTTTGCAATGTCAATGGGATCACAATCAATGGGATCTCGATAACTGCAAGTAACGCCTCTAACTTACTACAAGTTACGCCCATTCATGTTATGCCCTTGTCTTGCAGTCCACAGACAGATACACTTATTGGCTTATATACACTTAGTGGCTTATATATGCCACTATACAGCACGTCATTAGTCCCTTTCACACAGTAATAAAAAATCCAGAAAATGTCTGGAACAGCTTTAACGGAAAAAAAAAAAAAAACAGTGTTTACACAGGCAAGGACGTTCTGGATTTTTTTTTTTTTATCATTCACACATCCATTACAAAATACTGGAAAATTCTGACAGCATTAGCCAGAAATGACCTCTAAACAGCTGTGCTTGTATTTGTAAACATAAAAGGGTCAGGATTTTTCTTGATGGTTTGACTTTAATTTGAAACTTTAGCATTCATGCAGCTGCTTTTGAGCAGGAAAGTGATCAGGACTACCATCTGAGGCAGAAGCGCTAACCGCAGCTGAAAAACGCTTTGTTTACACATTTGACTACGTCACAAATTCTGTGGAAAAGTATTGTGAACAACTTTGATGAAAATGTATGACACATTCATGCCAAGATGTATGCTTGAGTGTGTGCTAGCGTTTGTGAGCTGCTCTTTGAAATGATAGACTACCTGTATTTTATCAAAATCTGACTCACCAAAGCACTCCTTTACATCTATGCACATCACACAGCAGAATGCTGCTAAAATCACAGGGTTTATTATAAGAATTTTATGAATAATTTTTTCCACCATTGACACTTAGAAGGAACATAGAAACTGACTAACTATCTGACTAGCAAGCAGCAGCTAAATGTGTCTGGAAAAGGGTTCAAACATCTCACATCAGCACCTCCTAAACATGTACGTGCTTTTTCTAGTCATTTTTCTTTCTGCATTCAGCATACCGTGAAATTACTGGTAATGTTACAAATTCTCTTTCTGGAAAATTGGCAGAAGGAATTTACTGGTATTTTCAAGAAGGGCGTGTTCACATGAGATCTCTTTCCAGAAAATTCCCGTTAATTTTTTGGAAAGATCTGTATGTGTTATTTTTGTGTATTAATTGATTTATTGGTTGTTTCATTATTGATGTTTTAGAGAAATTCACTTGTGTTTTTGTCAAAGACTGTTATTTAAAAAAAACAAATGATATTGTTACTGTAATTTTAGAGTGCAAAACCTACGATGTACAATATACAGGGAGTGCAGAATTATTAGGCAAATTAGTATTTTGACCACATCATCCTCTTTATGCATGTTGTCTTACTCTAAGCTGTATAGGCTCGAAAGCCTAATACCAATTAAGCATATTAGGTGATGTGCATCTCTGTAATGAGAATGGGTGTGGTCTAATGACATCAACACCCTATATCAGGTGTGCATAATTATTAGGCAATTTCCTTTCCTTTGGCAAAATGGGTCAAAAGAAGGACTTGACAGGCTCCGAAAAGTCAAAAATAGTGAGATATCTTGCAGAGGGATGCAGCACTCTTAAAATTGCCAAGCTTCTGAAGCGTGATCATCGAACAATCAAGCGTTTCATTCTAAATAGTCAACAGGGTCGCAGGAAGCGTGTGTAGGCAAAACCAAACCAAAAACCAAGGCGCAAAATAACTGCCCATGAACTGAGAAAAGTCAAGCGTGCAGCTGCCAAGATGCCACTTGCCACCAGTTTTGCCATATTTCAGAGCTGCAACATCACTGGAGTGCCCAAAAGCACAAGGTGTGCAATACTCAGAGACATGGCCAAGATAAGAAAGGCTGAAAAACGACCACCACTGAACAAGACACTCAAGCTGAAACATCAAGACTGGGCCAAGAAATATCTCAAGCCTGATTTTTCTAAGGATTTATGGACTGATAAAATGAGAGTGAGTCTTGATGGGCCCGTGGCTGGATCGGTAAAGGGCAGAGAGTTTCAGTCCGACTCAGACGGCAGCAAGGTGGAGGTGGAGTACTGGTTTGGGCTGGTATCATCAAAGATGAGCTTGTGGGGTCTTTTCGGGTTGAGGATGGAGTCAAGCTCAAATCCCAGTCCTACTGCCAGTTTCTGGAAGACACCTTCAAGCAGTGGTACAGGAATAAGTCTGCATCCTTCAAGAAAAACATGATTTTCATGCAGGACAATGCTCCATCATACGCGTCCAAGTACTCCACAGCATGGCTGGCAAGAAAGGGTCTAAAAGAAGAAAAACTAATGACATGGCATCCTTGTTCACCTGATCTGAACCCCATAGAGAACCTGTGGTCCATCATCAAATGTGAGATTTACAAGGAGGGAAAACAGTACACCTCTCTGAACAGGGAGGCTGTGGTTGCTGCTGCACGCAATGTTGATGGTGAACAGATCAAAACACTGACAGAATCCATGGATGGCAGGCTTTTGAGTGTCCTTGCAAAGAAAGGTGGCTATATTGGTCACTGATTAGATTTTGTTTTGTTTTTGAATGTCAGAAATGTATATTTGTGAATGTTGAGATGTTATATTGGTTTCACTGGTGAAAATAAATAATTGAAATGGGTATATATTTGTTTTTTGTTAAGTTGCCTAATAATTATGCACAGTAATAGTCACCTGCACACACAGATATCCTCCTAAAATAGCTAAAACTAAAAACAAACTAAAAACTACTTCCAAAAATATTCAGCTTTGATATTAATGAGTTTTTTGGGTTCATTAAGAACATGGTTGTTGTTCAATAATAAAATGAATCCTCAAAAATACAACTTGCCAAATAATTCAGCACTGCCCTGTATAAACATTTACCACACTGTAAAAAATGGCCATGATTTCAACGGTAAAAAAACTGTAAAAATGCTACAGTAAAAATCCGTAACCTGGTCAACAGTAGGTTTCCTTAATATATACGGCGAATAACCGTAAATTGACTTTCCCAGAATTCCCTGTATGGCACATCACTTTTTATGCTTTTTGTTGAAATTACTATTGATCTTTTTAGTTGTTTCCCCATCAGTTATGTACATTAGAGATTTATGTTACATCTAATGTTGATAAACAATGTTTATTTCATGACATTAATTTTATTACCATACTGGTGTTTAGTAGCTGTGTGAATGACACTGAACACCTTCTATACACTGATACACTTTTCTGCTTGTGGGAAAAGTTGTTTGTGATGAGCATTGGTTCATTATGTATGAACTTTCTCATCACCACCTGCATATGGCTGTGTTAACCTGTCTATCTATGTAACAAAAGATGTGTAGATGTTGCTAATCAATATACATACATATTACCTCTATAAATTAAAGATATATGGTAGTTTACTGTAAAAATATGAAATTACTTTTATGGTCTGTACCGTACTTTTAACGGTTAAATACTGCCAACCACAGCTGCCGTTTTTTTACCGTAAATTTTACGGATTTATTTTTTACAGTGCATTGATTAATGTTTGTTAAACATGAGCAAATTCTTTATTCAGAATACAGTAGTCAACATTTGAAGTGGATCAAAAAAAAGTTTTTTTCAAAATTATTTTAAAACAAGAATAGGTGTTGTTGGGTAGTTTGAGGACAACTTTGATCAAAGTTGATGATCCACTTTAAATGTTGACTACTATACAGAGCATTTCAGTGAAGTGATTTGGGTAACAGTTTGGCCAGAGGAGAAATGGTCGAGCCCAACTGAGCCTGGTTTCTCTCTAGGGTTTTTTCCTTCTTTCGTCACTTGGTGAAGTTTTGTTCCTCGCCACTGGCTTGCTTGGTTTTGGGACTTGCGGAGCTGCACATCAATGGATTTGCTCTTCAGTGTGCTTTGCAGTGTTTGGATATTCAGCAGTGAAAATTAAACCACACTGAACTGAACTAAACTAAACTGAACTTCAACTCTGAAAACTGAACTGACACGGTTTCAATTTACTAAAACGTCTACGTTAAGCTGCTTTTGACAATCTACATTGTAAAAGCGCTATAGAAATGCAGATCAATTGAATTAAATTTAACTTAATTTGACAGTTTCCTTGTTGCATGTTACATCAAGTTATTTATTGTGCATGTAGAATCAGCATGTTCTAACAGTGTACTGAGAATCTACATAGCATGTTATTTATACAATAGGCATTCTTATTTTTTTACCAAAAATACTTATTATTGTACAAAAACACCACTAAAAGCGACTATAAGAAATAATATAATGACTAACAAGGGTCCTGTCATTGCCTTTTTAATGCCACACAATTGCCAAACTAGCTATTTCAATGTGCAATCTTTAGTCTTCAGGTTAGGAATCAGAATTTCGAGCACTATTGAAATGTTACCTTCATTTCCTTTGTGTCCCCTCAGAGCCATCCACCCATATGACATCCCAGAAATCATCACTTTTCCCATTGATGATGGAAGCCAGCACTACTTGAAGTGGATAGCAGAAGCAGTGACTGATGGTTGACTTCTCAATGTCCCACAATGTCTTCTGTGGGAGCGCGGTGTGAAACATACAGGGATTTATGGAGCACAAGCACAAATTCTCAGGTTAATAGAAACCCTGGACCTTACAGAAGAACGATAAATGAATGTCATTAATATGAAGACCACGGTATACATTTACTGTAAAAGTTTGCATAAAAAGAGATTTTTCTGATGTGGTTACACTAGTCCATTTATGCATTTAGCGGATGCACTTTATTCAAATAGAGGAACAAAAGCAATTTGTCACAGAGCTAACAGTATCCACAGTTTACAAACCCATGTTTATCAGACAAACTTAAGCAGGGAAATGCACAGCAGAAAGTGATTTAATTTAAAAAACTAATTTAAAAAAAAAACATTTTGACAATTTCAAGATGAATCTTTTTAAAATGGTCTGTTTCAGTGACCTGAGATATTGCATATGCAGTAAGTGATGCATACTTAAGTATTACTTAATCATTTGTATATTTATTGACCATTTGATTGATGTAAACAGCTTTATGATGAAAAATAAAACTTAATTTAACAGTAAAACAGTTTACTGTTCAATTATATTTACAATTGAATTGTTAAAATATGCTCATTTTTATAATGTATCTTTCCAATTCCAATGTGGTGGTTGAGCAGAATTCTATTTGTTTTTCAAATAATGCATTAATTAAATTTCAACTTTGACTATGAATTTAACATTATTGAATGTGCTACTGTATGTTTGTTCATTATTTTCATTGTATTATACTGTAAATATTGATTCTCACTACACTGTATAAGCATGTGAATGTGGGGAAAAGGAAATAAAAACACCCTGTGTGTACCTAAACTTTACTTTTTTGTTGTTGTTTGGTTGAATGGGGTTCACTTTAGGTGCACTGGTGTGGCTTTTGAAATGGTGTTTCCGGACCTGTGAAAGCACAATAGAAGTGCAGATGTGAGGGGAAATGCTTTTGTGTGTCAGGATTTACGGAGATCCAGTCATAATGATGTCACTAAACCCATCTATCCAGTTACACCTAGTAGCCTACAGTGAAACACTGGTTTTAAATTAAAGGCACCTTTTTATATCATGGCTAAAAATCAACATTAACAAGTTTAGCACATATTGCTAATGTTTTAGAAGAACTTCAAGTAAAGACAAAAATAGGAAAGTATGGCTACAGCTCACCTCAGTGACAGTACTGTATGTGTTTTAAATCGGGAAAAGTGTTTTGTTTTTTTAGATAGTCAGGATCTGTTTTGTATTAGGGTTTTTGTTTTGTTTGAAGGCCATTTTAGTCAACTTTCTAATAAGATTTTGATCAAATTATTGATTGACCATTGAATATTCTTGTAAATTATTTTTATCTTTTTTTCCCAGTTATGTCAATTTCAATTATTTCAAGTATTGTTTTCCCAACTGGTCAGAAAAAAGTTGGCAAATACTTGTTTAGACAATATTTTCTAGTGAAAATTCTGATTTGGGTCATACAGTACTTGCAAAATGTAGAATATGTGATTGCGAACCAAAGCACCACAGGGGTGTGGTTACTGACAGCCACACATTAGACTCATCCACTCTGAGGAGCCACTCAAGCACAACAGTGAACTGCAATTGCAGATTTCACACAGAGATGATGATCGAGGCAAAACTTATGGACTGCAGTTTAAATGTTTTAGTGTCTACACTGTTTAGTTTGTATGCATCATTGGTCAAGGGTTAATAATCAACTCAAGTCAAGTCATTTTTAAGTCTGCAGACGTTACTTTATTTGGCTGTCAAACAAGTTAAGCAAATGCTCTATGAAGGTTTATTCATTGGTATAACAGTTTCCATGACAACAGAGCATCTAGGTATGGAAATGTTTATTCAGAAATTTTTATTTGAAGTATGTTTCATTAAATAGTCAGGATCTTTTTTTTTTGTTTGAATGTCATTTTAGTCAACTTTCAAATATGATTTATTGAATGATTGATTGACCATTTAATATTTATTATTTTTAAATGTGTAATATAATTTTTTTAAATTTAATAAACTTAATTTATTTAATTTTTTTTGTCAAACTTATTGCTTGTCAAACCATTTTTCTCAAAGGAAACATAATTTGCATCATGGAACATGAAAAGTGTCTACAATATTTCTGTGGGCTCAGTTGGTTTAGGTTTAGAACATAGAACGCAAAACTGAGGGAAGAATCTGAAGCGATTAATGACTGATGATTTCAAATAACAAATCCAAGAACAGAAGATTGGACAGGATGTTCCCACCAGTGATAGTGATGAATGACATGATTGCACAAGAACATGCAGATTTAAATACAATACAGAAACAGCTGAAGTCAGAATTATTAGCCCTCCAATTATTAGCCCCCCTGTATATATTTTTGCCCAATTTCTGTTTAACGGAAAGCAGATTTTTTCAACACATTTCTTAACAATAGTTTTATTAACTAATTAAATAGGTTAATTAGGCAAGTTAGGGTATTAGGCAAATCATTGTATAACAGTGGTTTGGTCTCTAGACAATCAAAAAATAAACACTGCTTAAGGGGGCTAATAATATTGACCCTACTTGTTTATTATATATATATTTTATTATTAAAAACTGCTTTTATAGCCAAACTAAAACAAATAAGACTTTCACCAGAAGAAAAATATTAAATTAAATACTGTGAAAAATCCCTTGCTCTGTTAAACATAATTTGTGAAACATTTAAAAAAAATCAAGATGGCTAATTAAATTAATAACTTGATTTAATTGAACAAAATTACAAAATCACTCAAATAAAATTCATTTCAAGAAACATTCCAAATCATTAGGAAAGAAATTATAAAAGAAAGAAAACTCTATTTTTATAGTACTATTTGTTAACTATAAATTGTCAGTTTCAATAATTTGTCAACAGTTTTCTAGTAAAAGCAGGTTAAAATCACAGTTTTAAAAATAATTGACAACTTTTTTAGCCAAAACTCCACTTGCGTGCTAAAGACACATGCCTTTATTATGAAAAAATTTAAACAACCCACTGCATGATCAGCCTATGAAAAGGAACAAAATTGACAACTGATCATGCAAACTGAGATTGAGTAACACCATATGACTGTGAGTTAGGCTATCAAAATTCTATAAAAAAACAGTAGTTTATATTAATTGCTTTAAAAATACTCCCTGGTCTCACGGTTACGATCCGCTTGCGTTAATTGGAGGCTGTGACTGTCAATCATTTCACGCTGTGATATGGGGCAGATCCAACGATGAAATGTTCCTTCATGGCCTCTGTATGTCAGATTTTTGTTTATTTTTTTAAATCAGGTAAAATACTCGTTAATTTTCAGACTGCACAGATAAAACATCACGTACATGCGTTTGAAATGTGAAATTGCGATAAGTATGGAGGAAAGTGTGCGAAATATCTTCACTATGCACGCTGACTGGAACATTAGAGAGAATGGTAACGTATCTTGTTAAATATCGTTGTTTAGAAGTAACATGTTGTGTAAATTCTGTATCTTTTGCCACATGTGTTTAACCTTTATATACATACGGTCGAATTTAGAAAAAAAGTACATTAATTACATAAAGTTGGTTTGATGGTGGACGGTTGGTATTTGAAAATTTAGGGACCGTCTCAAAGTTTCATACCACACACTTTTCTAACTTCAGTAGCTTTTGCGGTGAATCACTTAGATTACCTTTTTAACGTCAATCTCTGAATAAATACTTACGGGTCGTAGGCAAGCTATATATCTGTGTAATCTTTATTTTTCACTCTTTCAACCCCAAGCACAACAGAGACCCTCTCACCATATGTTTCCGAGAAAATTCAGTAAGTTTGCTACGTCCACCTAATGCGCTTGAAAATAGACAGCGAGTGTCGCCTGGGAGGGGAGACATTTAAAGCAACGACAATGTGCATTTAATTTATGCATCACACAGTATTACAATCTTTATGAAGTGAATATTATGTTATCACAAATTGTTAAATAAATTATCTTTTGTTGAATAAATGCTTTGAAATTGGGATATTTAAACGTCAGTTGTGGGTGATGACCGCATGGCGTAACTCTCCTCCGGAGACAGCATGAGAGACAGGCTGCAAACTGTTTGGATAATCTTTGTGCAGTGAGAATGTTTATGAATTCATAAAAAGTCAGTCAAGTTAGCGTTAATTTAATGTTTTAATATTTTAAATTGTCATGCTGTAGTAAAATAAACATGATATAAAAATTAAATGATTGTGAAGTTATTTCATTTCAAACCTTCATAAGAGTTATTAAATATATCATTAGCTTTAAGTTAAACACAATAATAGTATATTCTGACATAAGTTTTTAATAAGACTTCAAACAATGCCCATTTTTGCCAGTGAATAGAAGTTATGCACCCTGTACGGAACACTATTTTAATTGTGTATGGAAATTTAGATTTGTGCACCCAGAGAATGAACACACAGACATGCTTATCTGGCGTTCAATGACGGAGGAGTGGTTGTTTGAGTGCGCTAAATAGCGTAAAATGTACGGAACATGGTTGGTCTACGTTAAACAAAATAGTTTAAAAAAAAAAATTTGTACTTGTGAATTTTGCACACATTACATTACATAACGTTATTGATATTTATTAAAGTGTCAAAATAAATATTGCTAATTTTTCATTACTGTCCTCAGATTCAAAATATTACAAATTAAAATGTTAGTTCGCTCAAAAATTAAAATTATGTTTTTAAAAACGCTCCTTATAAAAATACCTGTGTACATGTTATCATTGCCCAAGACATTTACAGTAGGTGTAACCTGAGAGTTCCCTCATCCTCTATAGAGAACAACGACTTAGAAAATGACCAAAAACATCCTCAAAACAGGCCATATGCTATCAGTAGTTCAATCACAATATAAGCAACAAGAATAAATTTTGTGGGCACATAAAAACAAAGAACACTCCATTGCTTTGCAAACATACTGTACTGTATACAGTATCACCGATGTCCCTGTGTCTTGTTTTAAACTTAGGAAGTTGTGCGTGGACATCTGGGGTGTACTTACAATAGGTGCACAGTGGTCATGAATGTACGCTCTATACAGATAATGAGAAAAACTGTTGATAGAAGTTGTTTACCTTTATGTGTGCACAAACGTATTCTCGGTGTCACATAATATTCCGATTGAATGTCTGAAGACACATGGACTGTTTTCACAGTGCTTTTTGGTATTTTTCTTTCTTTTTTTAAAACTTTGAATAAGTCGGGACTAGTTTCGTCACAATACTGGAGTTTCCAACTTCAATAAGTTACCTCAAAAATATCCATATTCAATACCATTTTCAATAGTGCAAGGAACAAATTCCACACCATTGAGAATATTCAAATTAAGTAAAAAGGAAGAAAAAAAAAAATAAACCATAGTGTTTTGCATTTTCAAGTCAAATTACGTTTTATACCAGGTATGTCAGCAGTCCTTAATTCCAAAATGCAATATATTTAACAAAATGAGTGTAATGTTATCTTATTTTACGATACTAATTAATATCAGGAAGCAGGAAGAGAGTGTGTTAACAGAGAGTGTGTTCATATTATATTGTAATCATATCTGCATGTTTCTAAATGATAAAATAAGTTTGATGGTAATTCGACTGTTGAGAAGAGAGGACGAGAGAGAGAGAGCAAAGGTTGTATCGATACTAACCGAAAGCAAGATTGTATCGTTTTAAAGATTTCAGTTAGTGTTGGGCGATTAATAGAAATGGAATTGAAATCGAATAGTATTTCCAGGTCAATTTTTTCAATTACTTTCGGGTATGGACAGGTATGGTCCAGTGCAGCCTTCGCGTGGTCTTATACCTGTGCACTCTCAAAAAATGTAACAACACGTTGCACGTTTGCACTACATTGATGATGATTGGCCAGAGATGCCTTGAGATGGCATATTTTCCATTACAATAAAATGATTTGCATTAAAATCTTTGTTTACAGAAGATTCAAGAAAAGCACTGTTTAAAATATTATTTGCAGGGTATGCAAGAGTTTTTTTTTTTTAAAGAAGAGATACTGCTTATTTTCTACTTTTAATATGAAAAACATAATAATAATAATAATTAGATTTGTTTCCAGAAGTGCAAGTTATTTATTTTCATTTTTTTATAAGTAAGATTGACTGTTGGTTTTAGGCAACATGTGTTTTCATTTCAGTTATTCCATGTTGAAATTCAATAAATAATCATAGTGTTTCCTTAGTGTGCGTGTTTAATTTTAATTATTTTAAAATCAAGTAATGCACCCTTCATTCTAAAATTTCTCACTTGTAATATGTGAGCATATTTACTGTACAAATCTTTCAGTGGACTATGAGGGCAAAAAATAAATAAATCAATAATATAATCGTTCATTAATCATAATCGAGTTAAAATGTTCAATTAAATGAGATTATGATTTTAGGCCAAATCACCCAGCCCTAATTTCAGTATCAATATTTATCGATATCTATATTTTTTACACTAGTAGGGACCATCAGGGAGCTCTCAGAGAGTAATAATTAATAGGATTTAGACTTTTTGGGTGAACTAATCCTTTAAAGCTCAATAGCATTTAGGGAGAAAACTTGTGTCTGTTGTTGTAGCACAAAGCTAAATCAATAAAGTTTTACTTTGCATAAATTAATTGTGGTGGTTTAATATATTTGTTATTTGGAAAATTTGTATTTTAGTTTAGCTTTACCATTCCCTTTTCAATTAAAAAAATTTAAATAATATTAGCCTGTTACCCATCAAAATTGTTTAACAACTCTACTATATTGTATGTACAGTATGTATAAATGCATGTGTGCGTTAATCACTATAACAACTGAAGTAAATTTAAGACTAAAGGTTAATTTAATTTTATTTAATTCTGTGTACTGTTTATTTATTTTAATGAATGAACATCAACACTTGCTGCTTCAGATGATACAATATTTGTCACTTTATGTTGATCTGCATTAAATTACAAAAAAGATCAGCTAGAATGAATTGTTCTCACTTGTCCCCCCTTCACTCTCTCTCTCTCTCACTCTATCTCGATCTTGCTCCCATACTCTGCTTCTCTCTCTCTCTCTCTCTGAAGCACACACATGCTGCGGCTGAAAGGACTCAGAGCATCGTACTGTAGCGGATAGAGGGATGCACGCCTCTCTCAGTAGATTATCCTTGTGCTTACTGGTTCAGATTACCAACCACAAAGATGCAGAGGAGGAGAAACACAATGGAGAACCCTTTATTCTGTTCATCTCCAAACCAACACCATGGATGGATTCAAGTCTCAGGTAGGACTGTCCCATAAAAGGGGTGGAGATGGCAATGCTTACACTTAGAACAAGAGGAGAAAAACTGCAGTGTTTAAGGTTTAGCTGTACTTTTTTTTTTTTTGTAAATGAAGCATTTCAATTTTTTTAACTTGATCACATACTTAAACGTTTGTCTCCTTTTAGGAGTTGTAAAGGAACACATCATTTGATTTTAAAAAATGTTAAAATTGGTTTGTGTGATAAATTGGAAAAAAAAATTGTTACTATGTTTAAAAAAAAAATCTTAAGCAGAATTCTTTAATATTAGAGTCAAATGATCTTGGATCAGGATGAAAGTCTATGCCTCAGCAACAGTCATTTATTGCATCTTAAGCAGACATGGTAATTGAGGCATGGCTCTACGTGATGCTTGTTGATGTGCTTTTTTTGCTAATCAACTAAGATCAACTAAGAACACAGTTTTGAGGATTTGCCTCAGAGGAATTTATTATATAAGCCATAGAAAACAGCTGCTCAGTAAGTCCTTGTCGGAAAGTAACTTGCTAGTAGTTGTGTTTATTACTGAGCCAATTCAAAGTGCTTCCACTTGAGAACAAGTGTGCGAAGTTAGAGAAAACTATAGACGTTTAGTACAACTGAATTGTTGTTTGATGGTTGTTTTTCATTGTCTCATACCACAATGATGTTGAGCACTCAGAGAAGTTCCCTTTTTTTATCACAGACAGTAACCTGTGTTCTTCCTCTTTCATTTAATCTTGGTGTATTGTAGTATCTGCCCTCCAGACAGACACTCTGACGCACAGTCATCTGCTGTGGATGATTACAATGACAAAAGTGGAAAAGTCACATGATTATGTACTGTATGTCACATGGCGCATGATTTACTCATTATGCCTAAAAAAGGATACCATACCTTTTGCAGGATTTTTTTTTAAATGTGACCATTATTTATATCTTTAAAGACTCTATGGTGATACACAAACATTGACAAACATCCTAATTAAATTGTGACCATTATTTAAAATGCATAACAACCTTGTGATGTGTCAAGTTTATATATATATATATATATATATATATATATATATATATATATATATATATATATATATATATATATACTGTATATGCATGCATGCTTGCATACATACATGCATACATTGATACATACATACACAGTTGAAGTCAGAATTATTAGCCCCTTTTTCAATTTTTTTCCCCCCAAATGTTGTATTTAGAGCAAGGACATTTTTACAGTGTGTCTGATAATATTTTTTTCCTCTGGAGAAAGTCTTATTTGTTTTCAATTTAATTTCAGCTTTCAATTTTTTTAAAAACATTTTATGGTCAAAATTATTAGCCCCTTTAAGCTATATATATATATAGCTATATATATTCTTGATAGTCTACAGAGCAAACCATTGTTATACAATAACTTGCCTAATTACCCTAACCTGCCTAGTTAACCTTAGCTACCTTACCTTAGTTAACTTTAAGCTGTATAGAAGTGTCTTGAAAAATATCTAGTAAAATATTATTTACTGTCATCATGGCAAAGATAAAATAAATCAGTTATTAGAAATGAGTTATTAAAACTATTATGTTTAGAAATGTGTTGAAAAAAATCTGCTCTCCATTAAACAGAAAATAGGGGAAAAAATAAAGAGGGGATGAATAATTCAGGGGGGCTAATAAGTCTGACTTCAACTGTATATATAGGTTTTTTGTTTAATTTTTCACTTTTCTGCAAATTTTGTCCTAATTACATTTGGAAATATTTGAAATTCCGATTCTCAAATATGCGTATAATTGGTGATGAGTGTTGACATGTTAACCTGCACTGAAGAGAGAAATTAGAAAACTTGGGGGAAACATAGTTCGAAAACACATGAAAGCAAATGGCTGTTTAACATTTAGCATTGTGAAATGTGAAAAAAGTACATTGTCTGATTGTTTAAAATGAATTCAAGAGTTCACACTTAGCTGATGATTGATTATAAAGCTTGTTTGGCATGCTGTCCCGGGAGAGAGCCCTGAGCTCATAAGATCCTCGAGCCCAGAGCTCCCTCCAGTTTCCAAGGCGAGAAGGGAGTTTGAGCTCAGGTAGATCTCGAGAACTCCCCTGTTGTAGTATCTAATGAACAGATAGTGATTGCTCTTAAGAGATAACTACTAGGTGCATTTCTATGGTGCCGATTTGGATTAGTCATTTAACTTTAAGTTGCATGTTTTTGTGCGGTGGGGGGAAACCAAGCAATCATAAGCACGTGATCCTCTCGAAAATAGTTTATAAATAAACTTCACTTATGATCTCCATAGACATCAGCATGTATTTAACAAACCATAAATGACAGAGCATATGCGCTTTTTGTGGACTGATTCTGTTTATATTTTTATTATATATTTTATTTTATTTTATTTTTTACTTAATGAGAACATGAAAATAAACCTATGCAAAATTAGGGCATTTTTGTTTAGACTTGCTGAAAATATTTAGCAAATTGGAGTGTGTGTCGGGTGTCACGAGGGTGCAGTGGGTAGCACTGTCGCCTCACAGCAAGAAGGTCGCTGGTTTGAGCCCCGGATGGACCAGTTGGCATTTTTGTGTGGAGTTTGCATGTTTTTCCTGTGTTCGCGGGGGTTTCCTCCGGGTGCTCCTGTTTCCCCCTACTGTCCAAAGACATGCGCTATAGGTGAATTGAATAAGCTAAATTGTCCGTAGTGTATGAGTGTGAATGCAAGAATGTATAGGTGTTTCCCAGTGATAGGTTGCGGCTGGAAGGGCATCCACTGTGTAAAACAAATGCTGGATAAGTTGGCGGTTCATTCCGCTGTGGTGACCCCAGATAAATAAAGGGACTAAGCTGAAAAGAAAATTAATGAATGAGTGTGTGTGTCTTTGGGGGGAGAAACGAATGAATGGTTTGGGAAATTCTGGAAACAGAATAAGATATACATTTTTTTATTGCATTATAATTTTCATTGAAAATGTGTTGCAGCACATTCCAGATGATAATAAACATATCCAAGTCTTTAGATCATTAGAGAACCGTTATCTAGTCCCACTCTTCTAGATCCCGTTGGATTTATCAAACAGCAGCACATTCAAATTGAGCATATGTGTTTAACTGTGTTTTTCTTGTGCATGCTTTATCTAGAATGCATCTATTCATGCTTTTGTTATGATGCGTGTGTGTGTGCACATGTGTTCTGGTGTGCTTTCTCAGTTACAGTTTAAGAGCCTGGGGACTCAGTCACACATGGCCTCACTTTAATACCCTGTTAATTGATTTGTCCTCTGGAAAATGTCAGTGGGTGTGAATTGAGCTCTTATTCTCCCCTCGGTCTCTTCAGGTTCTTCCACCAAAGCAGCCTTCCCTTCTCTTTAAAGTAAATGACCCATCATAAATATCTCATCATTCTGTTCTTCGCTTAGGTGAGCATGATCGTGAATTCCACTTCTGGTTAAATGTCACTGCCACCAAAGATTTAAAAGAGGGACTGTAATTCCAAAGCAGACATTCTTTCTTTCTGTGATAGGAAGAGATGTGTTCGTGTACTTCAGAATTACAGAAGGCTCAAATTCTAAACTCAGATCAAACCTGAGTGCAGATTAGAGTTCCTATGTAAAATCAGGTGGTATTCTAGGCATTCTATTTTTATCGAGTCTTTAAGGAATAGTTTATTCAGAAATGAAAATTTTCTCATCCTTAAGTCATTCACATTAGGGCTGCACAATATTTTGTTTTGCAACGATATACAGTATATTGTGATATAATATACCACTAGATTATTTAAATAGCTCTATTTGGAAAGATTTCAATATTTTAGATCAACCTGGTAAGCAATTATTTTTCTATGCAGTGCATCTTTATAAAATATAATAAATTACAATCATATTATATATCTGTTGATAAATACAGAAGAGCAAAGCAAAAAGTTATGTAAACTGTGCTTTCTTTTTCTGTGGAATCTAACAGTATTCAAATACAAAAATGTAACAATCAAACATAAAATAACATGGTCATGAATAAATAAATTCATTTTATTTTCCGCTTAATCCCTTTCAACAATCAAAGATCACCACAGTGGAATGAACCGTCAACGTATCCAGCATATGTTTTACGCAGTGGATGTCCTTCCAGCTGCAACCCATCACTGGAAAACACCCATACACTCTTTCACACACATACACTACGGACAATTTAGCTTACACAATTCACCTATAGTGCATGTCTTTGGATTGTGGTGGAAAACCCACGTGAACTTGAGGAGGACATGCAAACTCCACACACAAATGCCAACTGACCCAGCCGAGGCTCGAACCAGTGACCTTCTTGCGGTGAGGCGATCATGCTACCCACTGCGCAGTCATAAATAAATGTATACAATAATATAAAAATAATATTTATTAATATCTTTCTATTTTAATATTTAATAAACAATCTAATCCTGAGATGTGACTATGGCTGATAAACATATTGTGATATCGATGCTCAAATGATATAATGTTCGGCACTAATCCATGTGAATATTTTTAGAAGATTCTGTTGTCTTTGGTGATTCATACAATTGAAGTCAATTACTACCAGCACAAACAACAGAAAGGCTGTGTGACTAATTGATGTGAAATGGCAAACAATCACAAATCAAAATTACGAAATTGTCTTGCACATCTTGTAAGGGAAGCACGGTTGTGTTCAGTGGTAAATCTCATCCGAAGTATATTGTTGTTCTTGTGCAGAAACTCCAATCATGAAGAAACCCAGGAAATGCCTATAATGCTGCATTATAAGCATAAGATTTAACTGCTTCTGTTGATTCAGAGTGACTAATAATCACTCGATTACAGAGTCATCTCACAAAAGGATTAATTACAAACACTCGACTGAAGTTATTAAGCAAGTTTGTGGTAAAAACATGGTATTAAATGTCATATTTTCACATGCAGCATAGAAGTAATTCACTGAAAACCTTTGCAAACAGTTGTCATCACAGAATGGTTATTATTTTATTATCATCCAATTAAATGTATTATTGTTTGAAGCGCGATTTTGCACAGCTTGTCAGTGTACTGTGACTCTGTTTAGTAAATGCTGCTGCTGGAGTTATAGAACCAACTTTACTGACAAAATGTGCATGAAAATCACCTTCGATTTAGTTAAAAAAAAAACAGACTGAAGAGAATGAACATGTGGCTCCTGATACACTGAGGTGAAGCAAAACAGTTGGTCTGTTCTTATCCAAGGACAGTTTCAGCTTCTTTATTGCTGGACTGAAGAAACCTACAGTAGATCTTAGATGGTCTGAGTTATTTAACAGCTAATTTACTTTTGATTTTTGGGTGAACAGTATCTTTGAGATAAAGAATTAAGTCATCTAAAAATGTAAATACTGTCATTTACTTATTCGTTTATTCATGTTATTTCAATCCACTATGCCTGCCTTTTGTTTTCATACAAAAGAAGACATTTTGAAGCTTTTTCAGTTTTGGTTTCTAAATGAACAGTTTTTTTTTTTTCATTTTGAAAAAAATATTGTATTGTTAAATATATATTTTAGAAAAGAAAATATCTTTAGAATATTGTGCATTAAATATCTGAGATATTCCATGTTACTAGCTGTACATTTCATGTAGGTTACTAACTGAAATCACCATAATTACTAGCTAAATAATGTACTGTAAAATTCAGAGCTGTTGAAATGATTCTATAATAGCCCCAGAAACTTACTACACACAACAAAGCGTATGCCAATAATAAATCCACGCAAGAAAGAAAGTTCATGAGCAATTAAGTAAATTGGAGATGTCCTTCACGCAGCCAGTGAGGCTGTAATGATTACTAGCTGCAAACATGTATACTAAATTAAGTACTATAGATTTGCTTTGTTCTTAGTAATCAGACAATCCGATTTGTAACCTTGACTCATGCCATTTGGACGAGGACAGAGATGATTGCATGCAGGGTCATCAATCAAACGTGTAGCAATTGAGATATTAGACACACATGGGTGATTATTACTCCAGTTGTTTACTTGAGACTTGTTGTTCAAGGACTTTTGTGTAGGTGTGTTTGCATGCTTCAGTGTGCATGTTTCTGAAACCTCATTGATCCATAATTCATAATTCCAATTGTGCTGTTGAATTAGTGTCATGGAAAAGTGTATGTGTGCATGTATGCACATGATTGCATGATAAATGACCGTTCCTTTTCCCAAGCACCTATTCTCACCAAATGCACGCAAACATTTACTTTTCTGAAAACGCTACACCACATTTACATTGTATTGGCATGATGTAAAACAAAGGTCTGTAAACATCTACACTTGATGATTATTTCTTTATCACAGTAAAAAAAAAAAAAAAAGAATCCATAACAGCTGGAAGTGGCAGGATATTCAACATTCAACAGCTTCATTGGTTTGTGGAGGTGGTTCGTAGGTTGCTAGGCAAGCATCAACCATTTTCAATGTATGACAAGCTGACAAAACATTGCTGACTGTCACTCTGATACAAGTTTTAAACTTCACAAAGCAGAAAATTACAAAACACTGCAGTGGTTGGGTGTTCTGTGTTGGTCTGAGATAATTAGTCTACCCAAATGTGTATATGCCATACAAAGTATGAAGCTGATTGGTCAGTTCTTGTCACGTGACTCGTGCTCCCGGCATTCATTCATCTGGGTGCATCTGGAAGGTGAGAAACTTGCGTGAGCTCTAGAAAAGACGTGAAATGCGAACGACCTCTAAAAGTCTGCCATCATTTGCAATCTCCAGCAGTTGATCTTCTTGCATAGACATTGTGGATTGACCTGATTTGTTGACAGATGGGTTGCGGATCTACTCCTTGGCAGTTTGCGGGTCCTCACTGCGCCTTTTCCCCTTAGCAAAGAAACTTTCAAAAGACGTCTGTTTCTTACTCATTTTGCAGCTTGTGGGTTAAATGTTGGTCGCTCAACTGAATGAGATGTAAGCATGAGAAAACAGATTTTTCAAAATAAAAGTTCAGACTCCCATATTAAATAAAACTAAAATAATTAATCATTTCTTGTGCTGCCCACTGCCGGTCCACGGCCCGGTGGTTGAGAGCCACTGGACTAAAGCATACAGAAAATATTGCATCGTTTTCACTGACCGAATAAATAAAACCAAGATATTTTTAGCCCTTATCAGACAGAGAGCCATATGGTAACTTTGTTGACCCATTCACACAAAAAGACCTTTTTTCCGGAAAGGTCTGTATGTGTGAACAGACTCTTTTGGAAAATACCGGTAAATTCGTTCCATAAATTTTTCGTCTAAATTTTTTAAAATACGCTGACGTGAGACGTCTACTCCAGCCAATCAGAACATTCAGTTTCAATTACATCTGTGCTGTTTACAATCAAATAAAAGCTTTTGAATATTTTTCCAGACACATTTAGCTGCTAAATGTTAGTCAGATGTTCCTTCTCAATGCCAACTGTGTAAAAAATTATTGATAAAATGCTTCTGATAAACCCCTGTTTGTTTACCTTCAAGCTCTGCTTCGGTTGCTTGATGCATGTGCACGTGAAGTACAGGAGTGCTCCAGTGAGCGCCAGCACACACACACACACACACACATATTATATACATCTCGACATGCAAAAGTGTTTTTCCATATGTTTTCATCAAAGTTGTTTACAAATTCTATGGATGGATAAGTATTGTGATGTCGTCAGATGTGTAAACATTTAGCTGCGGTTCACGCATCTGCTTTTGGATGTCTCTGGGATAAAGCAGCTGCATAAATGCCAAAGCTTTAAATAAAAGTGAAACAATAAACAACAGTCCGACTCCTATGTTTACAAATACAAGTGCAGCCATTTAGAGCTAATTTCTGGTTAATGATTGCCTGTGTGAACATCACTTTTTTGAATATACCGGTAAAGACATTCCGGTAATTTTCCGGATATTTACTAGTATCACTGTGTGAAAGGGGCTATTGATTACAAGTTATAAAATTTCAAAAGTCTGTTAATAACTCCCACGTTCTCCAAATCTGTGGCTATATACATGCATGCGTTTGACGGACACTTTATATGAAGCAATGTACATTGCATTCAATAAAGTTTCAGGGAATTGAAATCCGATGTGTTTGGCATATCCCCATCATGCTCTGCAGTTTGAGCAAAAAGAATTTCCTACCGTTTCTGATGTCACCATTTGTCATTGTTACTAGAGTAAAGTGAGATGTATCTCTGCTAGATGTTTATCACACTTGAGCACAGCTGTCAATGTAAGACTGATATCCTCTCTGCTCTGATCCTCGCACATATAACCTGTGGTGATGGGAATCTATACATATTCTGTCTTTCTCGACTCTCAGAGCTGTCAGAGATGAAGTTTTGACAAACGCGGTTGTCACAGTCTCTGCAATGATAAAGTAGATGCAAGTGGACTTGTGTTTACTCATACAAGGACAGTCAGAGCTGCTGTATATCTTCAACATCAGTCACACCAAATGGACAGCATCTTTGTTATTTCATATTTAAACCTCGGATAATCAAAGTTGGCAAGGGAGCGAGGGGAATGAGATAAAGAAGGAAATATGGAGAGGAGTGGGACGGCAGAGAAGTCTTGAGAAATTGATCATATCATGTTGTCAGTGCACTGTGAAATGAGTGAGGCAGGAGAGCGCAACTCATCATCATGCATATCGTACACTTCTAGCAGAAATAGACCATGACTGAAGCCACATAGAATATTTACTTTTTTCTTCAGAGCTGTTGCACAAACACTGACCATTGTTGTATGTGGTTGAATAATGGAGCAGTTTGCTGTTTGGGTTGTGTAGCTTCAGGCACACATTTTGTTTTCATTGTGACTCGATAAATAGGAATGATTCTTTGAAAGGAATAATTATGTGGTATTTACTTCCAAAGATGTCTAATATACTGTAGTAGTCCTTGTTGCACCTGTCTTGGTACTTTTGTTCGCTAGGACTATTGTTTTATCTTTGCTCTAATTCAAGTGCTTAACAGAACAAAAGAAATTCAGATATAAGCTGTAACTGCAGTGCCATTAGCCCATTTAGGCTTTTATTGTATAATTAAGGGAAATGGCTTTCACTACATTGCTAATGCAGCCTAGAATTAAACGGACATCTTTTTTTGGAGTTCTGTACAGTTTAAGATAAGCATAAATTAATCTTTTTGGCAATGTAGTTCTGAATATAGTCAATTTGTGAGTTTTATATTTGTGAATTTTATAATAAAAAACCCAACCCGAAACCTTCAACTTTAGAGCGTAATGCATCTTTATATGTGCAAATTAGTTAATGAATCTAATCAAAGTTGTGTTGTTCCTTGTTTGTTTTTGAAATTATCAGCAAATATCATATTGCTGCCTGAAAAGAATTGATAATGAATTTTACATGATGAAATGCTTGGTTTGCACCCCTAATTCTGATAGCTTTCACATTTAATAATGTGTTGTTACTGATTTCACTGACATTCAAACTAAAATTTAAGTCTAAATACAAGAAATGGCCAAAACACATTAAAAAAAACTTTGCGCACACATGCAGTAGGGTTGTCATGATACCATAAATGTAGCCCCCGATACTATACCAGCTGAAGTATCACGATACCCAGGGGCAGGTTTAACCAAGCGAAGTAAGCAGCCACTTTGGGTCCCAGGAAATTTGGGGGCCCCCAATAAATACCTAGAAGTAGAAATTATAAACATAACATTGTTTTTTTTTAAATCATATTATGTATGGTGTGGGTCTAACAAATAAAAATGTAACGTAGCTATAGCATCTGCACAAATTTGCACATACTTTGACTGTTTTGTTGTTTTTGCAATAAATAATTTTTTTTTAAATCATTGACCACACCATATGATCTGTCATGACACAGTTTTGCAGCCTTAATGCAGACTGCTCAAATTAAAATGAAATAAATGGTCTATTGATTACTTTCCGGCACAAATGTGTGAGCAGTTTAGTGACTTTTCCACATGCAACATTAACTAATTTAGAACTGTTAATGACGATACTACCATTTACAAACTACAGAGGCACCACCACTATTTTGTAGCTATAGTATCGCGGTGCTGCTGAAGTACCGTTAAACCGTGCAACCCTAACATGCAGTACAGTTGAAATACAGTAATTAATCTACAAATATAACATCCAGATCTTAGACTGAATGCCATTGATGATGCTTATTATGCCAGCTTGATAAATAGTGTGTTTCAATTTGGCTACCACCGCAAGTATATTTCAAACCTGTGGTGAAGCACTGTAGACTATTACATAAATAATTATAATGCATACTGATACAGAAATGATGGTATTTTATATATTGGGAATTACATGCTGGACTTCATTGTTCTTTAAAATTGTATTGTAATTGTTCATTTGGTGTTAATGAAGATAATTTAATTTATTAAAAGTCTGAAATTCTAATTAAAATTAAGGCAACACCGTGGTGCAGTAGGTAGTGCTGTCGCCTCACAGCAAGAAGGTCACTGGTTCGAGCCTCAGCTGGGTCAGTTGGCGTTTCTGTGTGGAGTTTGGATGTTCTCCCTGCGTTTGAGTGGGTTTCCTCCGGGTGCTGCGGTTTCTCCCACAGTCCAAACTAAGACATGCGGTTCAGGTGAATTGGGTAGGCTAAATTGTCCGTAGTGTATGAGTGTGAATGAGTGTGTGTGGTTGTTTCCCAGAGATGTGTTGCGACTGGAAGGGCATCCGCTGCATAAAAATGTGCTGGATAAGTTGGCGGTTCATTCCGCTGTGGCGACCCTGGTTTAATAAAGGGACTAAGCCGAAAAGAAAATGAATGAATGATAATTAATTATTTTGGCCATGCTAAATTTGGATAAGGTGCCATGAAGAAAAAATGACACTCAAGAAACTAAAGATCTCATGGGTGCAATTTTCTGTTGGCATTGTAGATTTCTTGTAATTAGCATGTTGTGCTTTTAACGGTTTAAAAAAAATGCCATACAGTATGTGACTGATGTGTGTTGAGTGTAGAATGTTTAATCTTGGACTCAGGATACGTTTATAAAGCACTGTGCATGTTTGTTTGTTCATGTGCGAGCTTTATTGCTTTGTGGAGATGAAAACACACACACACACACACACACACACACACACACACACACACACACACACACACACACACACACACACACACACACACACACACACACACACACACACACACAGAGAGAAATGCATCTCTTCTCCCACAGTGATTGGCTAACAGAAGAGACCAATAGTGAGTCTCTAAAGGCAGAGCTTGCACTGATCTCAGGGACAGATGTAATTACTGCACACTAGGGCTGGGCGGTTTTTCCGATTTTTTTCGATTAATTCGAATTTACGTTTTAAGACGATTTTATTTTTTACAAAATCGAGGAATCGCGGTTTTTAATAAAAATATTAAAGCCGCTTTTACACTATTGTGCCAAACCGTTCTAAACTGTTAGACAACCGTGCTGAATTGTGCTGATTCTGTGTGTTGACGTCGCGTCTCTGTTGATGTGCTGCCACAGCTGGTAGCGGAAGCGCGCCAGGGCGGACCGGCCTTTGGGAACACCGGGACATTTTCCCGCTAGAGCAACAAGCGCCCCGCAGTCAGCCAGCCAGCTTCACGAATGTTTCCATGCGCGTCGTGCTGTTGTTCGCGTCCCGCAGCCGTCTGTGTCTCCCGCGCGAGCTGCGAGACGGGGACCCGCGCTCCACCTGAAGGACGGTGTGTTGTCACGGTCGGTCACCGCAGAAAGTCAAATCTTTCTTTAATTTGGACTTTTGCTTGAATTACGGAGTGGCACAGTAGCTGTCAAGGTACTGTATGAATTAAATCATAACCCATATATGCACCAATAAACAAGTAAAATGAATGAATGAATAAAATAAATATGGATTCTTAAATGTCGGCAGTTTTTACTCCAAAAAATATCAATACGTATCGACAAATGTTTTATAAAAATAAATTAAGCAGTTTTCAACATTTCAGCTATAGGCCATTATACGATTCAGTTAAATATAAGATAGACCTTTAAATATATATAGATATGTAACAGGTTTCTGTGGGGTTTTTTTTTCCACGGTGATCTGTAATATATACTGGGTGGTGTCTACGCACAAATATTTTCTAAAACGTCAAGCAGATATTTGTCTATAGCTCGTTAGTTATTTATGAAGACAAAAAATAATTAAAATAACAAAAATAAAACTATAAAATTACAAGGATAAATGAGCAGCATTCTGCTAAATATAGTCCTTTATATCCTGATATGCTATGTGTTGTTTCATTCGTTTTTTTATATTTAACTTGATGCATTCGTTATTTAATATTTAAATACAAAATCGTTTAAATGGTTATATTTTACCATCAAAATGTAGTATATTTTATATCATTACCAATTTTTGATATAAAACCGCTGTTATTTTATTGATTGTTATGAAATAATTTTAGTGCTATATTTTTTATTAGTGAAAGTGCCCGCTCACTTTGACAAGGCCTGTCCAAATATATATTTCTGCCATGCCACTAATACAGATAAACTATTGTTGCATTATCATTGTTTATTTTTCTGTTATGTACAGAGATTTGAATATTTATTTCCCCTCCAATCCTTTTTAATCTTCAAGTTACATTTTGGTCATTTTCTCTCCAAATAAAATTTGCCCAAAGCTGCACAACATATGACCTGCTGTGACTTCTATTGTAGCTATGTTTAGCATCCCTATATGAGAGAGTGCCATAACCGCGTTTAGTCACACTATTGCTTTTCTTTTACAAGTGAGCATGAAAAAAACTAGTTTCAGCATTTATTTAAATTTAAATGAACAAGGTAAACTGGTAAGGTAGTTACACAGTAAAAAAAAATTAATAAAAAAATAAATAAAAAATCGAAATCGAAATCGGTCAAACTTTATGAAAAAAATCGAGATTTTTTTTTTTTGCCATATCGCCCAGCCCTACTGCACACTGTAGCATACTCGCGCACTAACACTTCCACGTCTTACAATCAATAGGAGGATCCCTGTGATTCTCACAGATTCACTATTAGTCCACTACCCTCTTCTTCTCTATCTTTCTGTATCTTTGTGTTGGCTTCTTTTTGTGAGGTTGCCTTTGACTCAAAAACACGGACACACACACACAGCGAACCACTAAAACCTTCAGATTTATGAAGGGTGCATGCATGAAGATGTCCTAATCCTACATAATCAGTTTTTTTCTGTGATATGTAGTTCAGAATGAATAGCAAGTGATGCTCATAATTAGAATTGACTAGCTTTAGTCTGCCTTTTCACAAAAAGAGAGCGAGAGACCTTGAAAATGTGTGAGAGTGAAATTGCCAGAGAGCAAAACTCTGCCTCACTTGACTGCAAATAGTCTTCAGAAAGCAGAGCGCACAAAATATGCACGCTCTGTCTCACACACATGGTGACGGCATGTTCTCGCGCACACACTCTTAGCTCGTTCTCTGAAGGACTAACTAAAGAAACTGGCAATGAACAGACAAGAAAGCACATCCAGCGATTTCCTGTCAGGTAAAAAATGCTCAATATTTTACCCTCTCTGTGTCCTTATTTTTCTGTCTTTACTGACTCACATTTTCTTTGTCTAAAACAGACTGTCAGTTTGTAGAATTGGCTGATGCTTACAGGAATTTTGTATGAGTGCAGTGTTTATTGACACAAGACACAGTTTCTTTGAAATGTTGTGCTTCTAATTTTTCAACAGGTGTGTATAATAGATATATAAATGTTTATATATACATAAAAAGCAAAGACCCATAAAGAGATTTAAAAAAAAAAAAAGAATTATAGAAGCATTACTACAATCTCATGGGCTATGTAAAGTATTAAATAATGTAATTGTGTGCATTGTTAAAACAACAACAACATAGATGATAAATATTGTAGTATTAATCCTAATTGAAGAATTAGCCACTCATTCATTTTTATCAGTGTTAATTAATATTGTACAAACTCTGCTATGGCAAGTTTATCAGTACTTTGCACAAGTGTTTTGTGGCCCGATCACACCGAACATGCTTTTACGTTCCAAAAAACGCAAGGCGCACCTAACTGCCCTTTTTGTTGACAAGAAAAAAAAAAGTGTGGTGCACTTTTTATGTTGCTAGGCAATGACTGAATCAGCTGCGTATTATGCGTGAGTGTTGCTGTTGATATTTTTATAATTTTAATATTCAATAAAATTGTGATATTCAAAAAAGTCATACATTCAGTTATTCATTCATTCATTTTCTTTTCGGCTTAGTCCCTTTATTATTCTGGGGTCGCCACAGCGGAATGAACCACCAACTGATCCAGCACATATTTTACACAGCAGATGCCCTTCCAGCCGCAACCCATCCCTGGGAAACAACTACACACACTCATTCACACTCATACACTATGGACAATTTAGCCTACCCAATTCATCTGTACTGCTTGTCTTTGGACTGTGGATGAAACCGGAGCACCCAGAGGAAACCCACGCGAACGCAGGGAGAACATGCAAACTCCACACAGAAACGCCAACTGGTTCAGCCAAGGCTCGAACCAGCGACCTTCTTGCTGTGAGGCGACAGCACTGCATCGCCTGTTAAGTCATGCAGCTCTGGATAACTCAAAACAGCAACCACAAGTCTCTTCTCCATCTTGAAAAGTCTGCATAGTCATCTTGACAACACAAAAACTGCTGTCACTCCGCCTCTGCTTTCATTTGGTTGAAGAATGAAAAAGACGCGACTGATGTAATTAGCTTTTTTTCGCTCAGAGTTTACTTTTTTCAACTGCGAGCGCACAGTGCACAATGGCAAAAATGCGAGGTGCAGTAGGCGCAGTGTTACCAACTTGGTGGCTTTGTCACTATATTCATGCTTTAAAAAAATCTCTAAAATAAAAACAGCTAAATTTCGCTATCTATAATCCATAATAATAACTCCTGTATAGTAGTCCCACAAAATTCTGACTCTCAATGACACTCGAATCCCCTGTCAGAAAAGTCTAGTCGCTGGGAATGGGCTTTTTACAGTGTCTGCTATAATGTTAAAGTTGTTTTTGGTGTGTTTACATGGATAAATATGGCCACAGTGTAGGGCTGGGCGATATGGCAAAAAAAAAAAAATCTCGATTTTTTTTTTTTTTTTTTTTTTTTTTTTTTTTTTTTTTTTTTTTTTTTTTTTTTCATAAAGTTTGACCGATTCACGATTTCGATTTCGATTTTTTTTTTTTATTAATTTTTTTTTACTGTGTAACTACCTTACCAGCTTACCTTGTTCATTTAAATTTAAATAAATGCTGAAACTAGTCTGTTTTTTTCATGCTCACTTGTAAAAGAAAAGCAATAGTGTGACTAAACGCGGTTATGACCATCTCTCATATAGGGATGCTAAACATAGCTACAATAGAAGTCACAGCAGGTCATATGTTGTGCAGCTTTGGGCAAATTTTATTTGGAGAGAAAATGACCAAAATGTAACGTGAAGATTAAAAATGATTGGAGGGGAAATAAATATTCAAATCTCTGTACATAACAGAAAAATAAACAATGATAATGCAACAATAGTTTATCTGTATTAGTGGCATGGCAGAAATATATATTTAGACAGGCCTTGTCAAAGTGAGCGGGCACTTTCACTAATAAAAAATATAGCACTTAAATTATTTCATAACAATCAATAAAATAACAGCGGTTTTATATCAAAAGTTGGTAATGATATAAAATATACTACATTTTGATGGTAAAATATAACCATTTAAACGATTTTGTATTTAAATATTAAATAACGAATGCATCAAGTTAAATATAAAAAACCGAATGAAACAACACACAGCATATCAGGATATAAAGGACTATATTTAGCAGAATGCTGCTCTTTTTATCTTTGTAATTTTATAGTTTTATTTTTGTTATTTTAATTATTTTTTGTCTTCATAAATAACTAACGAGCTGTAGACAAATATCTGCTTGACGTTTTAGAAAATATTTGTGCGTAGCTCCACCACCCAGTGTATATTAAAGATCACCGTGAAAAAAAAACCCCACAGAAACCTGTTACATATCTATATATATTTAAAGGTCTATCTTATATTTAACTGAATCGTATAATGGCCTATAGCTGAAATGTTCGGAAATTGCTTAATTTATTTTTATAAAACATTTGTCGATACGTATTGATATTTTTTGGAGTAAAAACTGCCGACATTTAAGAATCCATACTTATTTTATTCATTCATTCATTTTACTTGTTTATTGGTGCATATATGGGTTATGATTTAATTCATACAGTACCTTGACAGCTACTGTGCCACTCCGTAATTCAAGCAAAAGTCCAAATTAAAGAAAGATTTGACTTTCTGCGGTGACCGACATTTACAACACGCCGTAACCGTCCTTCAAGTGGTGCGCGGGTCCCCGTCTCGCAGCTCGCGCGGGAGACACAGACGGCTGCGGGACGCGAACAACAGCACGACGCGCATGGAAACATTCGCAAAGCTGGCTGTCTGATTGCGGGGCTGTTGTTGCTCTAGCGGGAAAATGTCCCGGTGTTCCCAATGGCCGGTCCGCCCTGGCGCGCTTCCGCTACCAGCTGTGGCAGCACATCAACAGAGCCGCGACGTCAACACACAGAATCAGCACAATTCAGCACGGTTGTCTAATAGTTTAGAAAGGTTTGGCACGATAGTGGAAAAGCGGCTTTAATATTTTTATTAAAAAACCGCGATTCCTCGATTTTGTAAAAAATAAAATCGTCTTAAAACGTAAATTCGAATTAATCGAAAAAATCGAAAAAACCGCCCAGTCCTACCCCAGTGTAAATGCACAGTATAGTTACAATCTTATAGCCACATTAGATCGTTATGATATATTATCTTTTATTCTTCCTTGTAAAAACAGTTTGAGCTTGTTTTGTTTTGTTGAACACAATAGAAGATATTTTGAAAAATGATGTTTGCTGGGACCCATTGCTTTCCATAGTATTTTTTACCTACTATGGAAATTGATGGGAAAGAAACTCATAAAGGTTTAACATCAGACGAGGGAGAGTAAATTGTGAGGTAATTACATTTTTAGGGGAGAATTAATCCTTTAACATTACATTATCATGAAAAATATGGTTATATTTTTTATTTTATAAATGTAACATGTAGCACTTAGTGTTGTTTGTGTTGACATTGATGGGACTGCAGTAAACCCTAAAAAACAACCAGTACTCTGAAATCGGGAATGATACATACACTATACTGTAGGTATGCATTTAGAGCTGCTGGGTTTATTGGAAATTTGTATCACATTAATTTGCAAACAATGCAAGTATGTGCTTTTAAAATTCCAGCTTTCACTTTTTGTAGTCAAATATACCCTGATATTTAGAGCTTGAAATACAGTAAAGCAGAACACATGCAGACCTGAGCAGCTGGAGGAGAAAAGAGAGAAAACAGATCAGCTGCTGTATTACTCTCTGACCTACATAGAAGACTTTCATAGTAGATTTCTTTGCAGGCTTTTGTATAGTAATTGGATGCACACTCATACTTAACACTCTCTTGTGCTTAAGGATAACTTGCACTGTAGTAAAACAGAGTTTTTATTTTCGTTTATTATTTCATTTATTCATCCACACAATTAAATGCCATACTTATGTTTAGGAAGACTTCTAGTGATTATCTCTGGTTCTTTTCAAAGATGTTTTGGAAAATCAATGCTTTGCGTCTTTGTTTGCATATCTGTCTATAGATGAGACTGGCTTTTTAATTCAGTATCGAGCGTTTTTGTATTTTCTAAGGATTTCCTCTTTCATGCAGTTACACATTATGCAGAGCTTAGGGTATTAGTTGTTCAATCCCCTGCACTGTCTTATCAGACTTGGTTTTGTTATTGGATAAAGGAACATTTGCAGGCAAACACAAACATGATTTGATTGTTTGATTATTGTGGCTTCTATTCATTCCTGACCTGAAGAAGGATCATAGTTATTCACATTTCCTGCTCCAGATCTAATTAGTCCCTGTAGCTCTTACAATCACAAACACGAATTCTCAAGCTGCTTCACTCAATTGTCATCAAATCTCTTAGAAATTTATAGGATGGTGTAAACAACAAAGATGCTTTTTATTTAGTGATTTAAATAACAGTTTAGACACAGAATTGATTGATTTGATTGGTTAAGGTGCCAGAATGGCTTTCATATTAAACATAGAAGAAGCTACTTTTTATTCTAAAGATTTGTTTAATAAAAATAATCAAAATATATATTTTTAATGCATTTTGCACTTGGGATGCTGTGCTATTTGTGTGTGTGTGTGCGCGCGTACGTGTGTGCGTGCGTGCGTGCGTGTCAGTTTGGAATGCCAAAAGAAGCTATTATATGAATATGCAATCTAGCCTTTCGATTTTGAATGCAACATTTAATTTTACAGTTAATTTACTCTGCTCTTGGTAGATTGAATTTTGTAATTAAGATGCTGCTTATTGTTTAGTTTATTAGTCAGTGAGATCACCCACATAACTTCCCACTGCCATCTACAGATGTGGCTACTGAGAATGCTCGAGTGAATGAACGTGACCACGCACAATGCTGCAGTACTGCGCGGTACAGCACAAAATGGTCCAACACAAGAAAGACGTGACCAGAAGGGGGCAGTTATGTAACATAGTGAAAATACTGAACTGATATACTGTAGCAGCGCACACACAGAGAAGCAAAGGAAATTAAAAAGGATAATCATGATTGTCTCATCAATGGTATCATGAGGTTTTTTTATGATGGTTTGTTCGCTGAAAACAAAATTTTCAAAGTATTGTGGATCAACTAACAATCACAATCTAAAAACGTAGCTCTGACTAGCCTCCAACTTGAATGATGCTAGGGGTTTAAATGTTTCATTAATTCTTCTAATTTCATTAGAAGCATAAAAATAAATCAATAAAAATATAATAAAAAAAATTTCACCGCAAGCAAAGTAACTAGCTCTATTTTTTTATAATTTTATTTCATTTCAGTTTAGTTTTTTGCTTTTTCAAAACTGCAGTGTTAACTGCCCATCAGCGACAGTAGTGTAGTGGTTAGTGCGTCGATACATGCACTCCGGTGCTCACGGTGACCCAAGTTCGATTCCCGCCTCGCTGTCCTATGCCAATCCTTCCCCTCTCTCTGCTACCCATGCTTTCCTGTCAATACTCTATACTGTCCTGTCCACTAAAGGTGAAAACCCTGAAAAAATAAATATATAAAAAAAAAACATTAACTGCCCAGTTTCATTGTATTTTACGTGTTTTAATTTCGTTTTGTTTCATGTAGACATGGGATGATAACCGGTTTCAAGGTATACCATGGTTTGGAAAAGTCAAGGTTTTAAAACCGCCAAAGGTTTATGTTATACCATTCAGGGTATATGTATGTTTTTTTTTTTTTTTTTTTTTATAATTTTTTTTTTTTCCCTATGTTTTTCACAACTATTTTATTTAGTTTTTTAGGGGATAGTATCTCCAGCAGAAAAGGAACCTCTACAACAAAAGCTACGGGTCCACAATATTTGAGATGTTTCTTAAAATAAAATGTATTGTGTTCAATAGGGGGAAAATACATTTCAAAAAGAACTTATTTTAAGTTGATGTAATTCGCAGATGATCCCTAAAATTGCGTGAGCGAATGTCCAGCAAATATCAAACCTTAAACCAACTTTACCGAGCTAATTTAGATAATTTAGTCTTTCAAAGACTTTAGTACTAACAAGTTGTTAACGTCACAAGACCTAATACAGTATACTATACGAATTCATCACAAGGCCGACCGTACCTACGCTGCACAGTTTCTCTGCCCACCGAAAAAGCCAGCAACTCCTGCTGTTAGATAAATGTTTGACGGTTGGTTATCCTGTGTCCTCTGTTCCTCTTGCTGTACCAATGCAGCAGCTGCTTGACGTAAAAGCTGACTAACAGTTTTTGCCTATTTATTTTTGTTATAAATACATTTGTAACTAAAACTGTCCCATCCATCCAAACCGTGCTTCTGCCATCAGTCTCTGAAAGCACTCGACATCACTTGAATACGCCCCTCCCACTGATTAGCATAGGCTTTGCATACAAGTTGAAGTTAAAAATTAAATCGAAAATGTAAACCGAAATAAAGTGTCAATAAAAGGAAAACTTACATTTACATTTTACAATTTACATTTGAATTGTGTCACTATTGTAGCATTAATAACAAGCTTTGTAAAAATTGTGTTTGCATTTTATTTTTCAGTTTGGCTTTTCATTTTAATATTGGCAGTCTTGATGCAGAAATGCCGTGAAAATGAAATGTTAAATCGGCAACTTCATTGTATGTATCGATTTGACAGGGACGATGTGTTGTCAGAGTAAAAGTGAAAGTGAAAATGAAAATTAAATTTCATTTCATTTTCAATTTTGGCAGGTATTTTGCGAACTGTGTTTTATAATGAAATTGTTAATCTGGTTTTCATTTTAATTTCCAATGTTTGTTTGATTTATTTAAAAGTGGCAGGAATTACCTTCCATCATTTTAGAGCAGTAAATCACAATACTGTGATACTGTGAAACCATGATATTTGTATCCAAGGTAGCATACCGTCAGAATCTTATACCGGCCCATGCCTACTGCCATCAGCACTTTATGGAATTATGGTCATTTAAAAATTTGTCAATTTTAACTAGTATGTCTGCCGTAGTTTGAGTCGAAGTAAACAAAAATCCTGTCTTGTTGGATCTTGCAGGTTTTTGGAGTTTTTTTTTTTTTTTTTTTTTTTTTTTTTTTTTTTTTTTCTTGAGGAAAATAACCAATTATTTCTGTTTGTCTAAGTGCACCCTGCAGTACAGAAGATCCAGTGCTGGTCTCTTTGAATGTTCTTTCCTACTCTTGCTACTGAGGGAAAAGAAATGTATTAGTGGGATAACAGATGTGTAGAGCTGAACTAGTGTGAGAGAGCCAATTTAGTGCATTTACTCAGGGAGTATTAGGAAATATATATTTTAATTTAAAAATAATAATATAACTTGTTTCTTTTGATAAAAAGTTGTTTGTGTGAATGAGACATGTATTGCCTCGTGGGTTATATTTCAAGCTCGTTGAACTTCTGTAAAAATAGGGCAAATTACTTTGGTTAAATGCCCCACAGCCCCAGATGGATTTCATTTACTGTATGAATTCACTAGTTATTATGTCTGTTGTAGGGAAATGTTCTCTGTGCTATTTATCCCCAGAAGTATTAAGCTCAGCAATCATATTAGGAGAAAATAAACTCAGGTGTCTTATTAAACAGAGAAGAAATCTTTTTATTTTTTCTCCAGCAGATTTTAAAATTTAAAAAGCGTGTCACTGTAAAGACATTAATAAAACGAATGGTAGTGTTTGTACTGAATATTTTTTGTAAGGGCCTTTCAGTTCAGTTTATAGGTGTAATGAATTATTAAAGTGTTTTTGTAGCTGTTTCACATGTAGGACTTTTATATTTTTAACTTAATGTATTAATATTAAGTCTTAAATCCATAAATCAATCTTTTTTTTGTCTATACTATCAGTTGATAAATGAATTAAACACAATCACTATCCCATGCATATTTCTTCCATCAAGCCAGTTCAATTTCATGGAAAAGCTGTTTTTTTTTTTACAAATTTGCAAAAAGGTGGCTAATTCCTATGATTTTGCACTGTGTCGTTTGTACTGAAATGTGTGATTTATTTTTTTTCCTCCGAATAAAGGCCCACCTCAACCCTGTACATCAAATCAAATAAACATATGAATAAGATATAGTCGTATCTAATCATGTGATTTAGTAAAATACAAATAAATTGCAATGAGATTGCATTAAGTGATAACAGTCTCATCTTTGAAATTTTGTTCATTTAAATTCAAACAATAAATGCTGTTGTGATGTGGTGTGACAGCAGAGTGTGACCGAATGCTTAAGTTTACTTTACTTTGCTATAGTCCTGCATGAAATCTGCATCCGCAGAAACCACAAGCTCAACAAAAAAATGCTGATTTCTTATTTAAATGTTTATATATAATGTCTGTGTATATTTGTGTTTATACAACAGTTCTGTCTGGTTCTTGAATCTGATTGGCTGATAGCCGTGAGATATTAAAGTAATATCAGCGCTTGGACAGCCTCTTCACCTTTCACCCTTGTGTATTACTCCACCCACATCCAGTGACAAGCAGAGGACAGTTTACAGTTTGACAATTATTGCTGCTGTTGGACAACATAATGTACTTTTGGAGCTTTTTAGTTGAGAATGTAGTTGTTTAGATGCAGTTTATTTGTAAGGATAGTGCCTATTTTAAAATATTTACAATTTCTGAGATTCAGTGCATTGGCTGTCGTCGGCCTGTCTGAGCAGAGCAAAGAAAGTGATGGTTGACATTCCGCCACAAGATGGCGACAGAGCGCATAAGTCCTAAAGGGAGAAAAAAAAAGTTTCAAACTACAGCTGAACAAATCATTATTAATCAGGTAAGTGACATTCTAAGTCGATCTCTCTCTTTTGTATTTTGTAGCAATTCATTTATACCTCAGAAACTGGTAGCGTTTACTTTTCTTGGGCGGTTAATTATAGTGATATTTTGATTACAACAGCGAAATACTGGGAAATCTCATGGCATTTCATGCCGTTCAGCCTTATAATCTTAAAATGTGAGCAAAATCACCTGTTTTGTCATCACTTTAGACATCACACTAGAGAATCATTTAAATACTAGTTCTAAAGTGACGTTGGTGAAGTAGTAAGGTTTCTGCTGTTCTGACGTCAGCTGCAGATGTGAATGAGAGGCAGAAGAAAGTAGTTCCTCGTACAAAAGGGTTTTTGAGACTCTCCATGTTTGATTTTTCTTTTTTATACACACTATTATGCCATCAGACTGTTGTATAAATGCAATATCACACTCGTAGCAGTGCGATATGGCTGTATATCGGCACTGGTGGGGGGCACTAAGGCACTCGACCTGCGGTCTCGAGTCAACGCACACCTCCCACCAGTGCCGATATAGTCAAATCACACTGCTACTCCTGTTTTATTGCTCATATGCATGTGTGTGCACATGTAATGTATATGTATGTATTTTTATATTTATTTCAGTTATGTTATTACATTTAAAAAATTAATACAAGTGGTTCTAATTGGATTTGCATTGTAAGCTTTAAATTAAAAAGGTTTTATTTTAGGTATTTTTTTTAAAGTTTTCAGCCCATGCATAAATCTGCAGATTTTGCAGACCGTGACCTTAAAATCATGCTTCATATGAATCTGCATTTTTTGTGTGTATGACTACACCCCTAATATCCAATATAATGTGGGTTGAAAGGGACAAATTTCTCATTTGAGTTTGATAAAAGGGAATTTGACCCTTGCTGATAAACCATAGACACTGGCACAACCAATGAGGACAAGACTCTCCTCTGTGTCTCCTTCATGTCACACTTGCAATAAATCTCTTTTTTCCGTTTCTCTCTTGAGCCATTTGTGTGTTTCGCTCTCTCTCGCTTACCCTCCCTCGTGCTCATGTTATTGCACTGATAAGGGCTTCACTTTGGCAGTGGCATAATGTAATCTCCTTTTTGATGTGACCATGTCGCGAATGGATTCAGAAGATTAAAAGGAAAAGGCAATACTTCTAAAATTATTGACGTGTTCTAACAGAAAACGCTATAAATGATTTGATAAAATCAGAGTCGTGGTAATTTTGAAGCTTACTGTATTTAGAGAAACTGAAAACTGCCTGCTAAGATAAAAAGAGAGCAATTGCCCTCCTATAATAGTGTAAAGCTGTAAGACATTAAATTACCCTTTATAGTAACCGCGAATAAGAGCAGGCTCTGATTTCATCACAGGAGATGAGTGGAGCATGAGTGGTCATGCTAAATTTCCTACTTTGTGCACTTTCCTGTGTCATTGTTCAGTTTGATCAGCAACATCCTGTTAGGGATCATAGACCTGATATAGGAGTTACAGGAGCTTAAATGCCTTTTTTTGTAATCTGCTGGCAGTGTTGCTGAATTTGCTCTTTTTCTCAGAAGCATTATTCCTCTAACCTAGTGAGCTACCTACATAGACAACATTATTGGCTTGCTGTCAACTTGAAGGTTCTTGTAGGGAGCATTACCTGCCTGTTGAAGTATTACTTAAAGATTCTTTCTTTCTTTCTTTCTTTCTTTCTTTCTTTCTTTCTTTCTTTCTTTCTTTCTTTCTTTCTTTCTTTCTTTCTTTCTTTCTTTCTTTCTTTCTTTCTTTCTTTCTTTCTTTCTTTCTTTCTTCTTTCGTCTTTCGTCCTTTCTTTCGTCCTTTCTTTCGTCCTTTCTTTCGTCCTTTCTTTTTCTTTCTTTCTTTTTCTTTCTTTCTTTTCTTTCTTTCTTTTTCTTTCTTTCTTTTTCTTTCTTTCTTTTCTTTCTTTTCTTTCTTTCTTTTCTTTCTTTCTTTTTCTTTCTTTTTTTTCTTTCTTTCTTTTTTCTTTCTTTCTGCCTGTTCGGTTTCGTCTTTCTTCTTTACTTCTTTCTTTCTTTCTTCTTTCTTCTTTCTTTCTTTCTTCTTTCTTTCTTCTGTTCTTTCTTGTCTTTCTTCTTTCTTCTTTCTTCCTTCTTGTCTTTCTTTCTTTCTTCTTTCTCTTCTTTCGGTCTTTCGCCTTGCTGGGAGCGTCCTTTCTGTCGTTCTTTCTTTCGTCTTTTCTCTTTTCTTTCTTCTTTTTCTTCTTTCTTTTCTTCTTTCTTTTATTTCGTTCTTTTTTCTTCTTTCTTTTTCTTGATCTTTTTTCTTCTCGTCTTTTCGTTCTTTCTATTTTCTTTCTGGTCTTGTGCTGTCTTTCTTGTTTCTTTCTTTCTTTCTTCTTTCTTTCTTTCTTTCTTTCTTTTCTTTCTTTCTTTCTTTTCTTTCTTTCTTTCTTCTTTCTTTCTTTCTTTTTCTTTCTTTCTTCGTTCTTCTTTCGTTCTTTCTTTCGTCCTTTTTCTTTTTCTTTCTTTCTTTTCTTCTTTCTTTTTCTTTCTTTCTTTTTCTTTCTTTCTTTTTCTTTCTTTCTTTTTCTTTCTTTCTTTTTCTTTCTTTTTCTTTCTTTCGTCCTTTCTTTCTTTCGTCCTTTCTTTCGTCCTTTCTTTCTTTCTTTCTTTTTCTTTCTTTCTTTTTCTTTCTTTCTTTTTCTTTCTTTCTTTTTCTTTCTTTCTTTTTCTTTCTTTTTCTTTCTTTCGTCCTTTCTTTCTTTCTTTCGTCCTTTCTTTCTTTCTTTCGTCCTTTCTTTCTTTTTCTTTCTTTCGTCCTTTCTTTCTTTCTTTCTTTCGTCCTTTCTTTCTTTCTTCCTTTCGTCCTTTCTTTCGTCCTTTCTTTCGTCCTTTCTTTCGTCCTTTCTTTCGTCCTTTCTTTCTTTCTTTCGTCCTTTCTTTCTTTTCTTCTTTCTTTCTTTCTTCCTTTCGTCCTTTCTTTCGTCCTTTCTTTCGTCCTTTCTTTCGTCCTTCCTTTTTTTCGTCTTGTCAGTCCTAGAATGCATTGCTGCCTATTGAAAGCACGTCAATTCATTCACTTATAAAGCTCCACTTTAGTTATTATATATTTGAAACACAAGAAGTGTTAAAGCTGCAGTAGGTGATCTGCCAAAATGCCAACTGTTAGCATAATAGATATGAAAACACTGCCCCTGCCCTGCTATTCAAAGCCATGCTTCTCGAAATCACGAACCTTAAAGATGACGGTAGACAACCCTAGGCATGGGACGATAACCGCTTTCAAGGTATACCATGGTTTGGAAAAGTCAAGGTTTTAAAACCGCCAAAATTTTCTGTAATACCATTACTAAGGTATGTGTAAGATTTTTTAATTTACATTTTGTATTTTTTTAGGAGAACAGTAGCAGAAAAAAATATTCAAAGATGCTGTTTTAAATTGTAAAGAAATCTGTGTGTTTGAAACACAGCAGAAATCAGAAGTAAATGTGTTTATTGTTTCAAAATATTATAAATCTTTCAAAAAATTAAATATGTTGTGTTCAAAGGGGAAACAAGTTTTAGTTTTTTTACCCAGACATTTAAAAATAATATATTTTAGAACCGTAATCACAATACCGTGATAACGTGAAACAGTGATATTTTTATCCAAGGTTATCATACCATCAGAATCTTATACTGGCCCATGCTTTGACAACCCACTAGATCATGTCATTTGCTAGTTAGAAAACTTTATAGTACTTTATAATACTACAATTTCAAATGAAAAATGCTCGGGCATTCTGTTTGAATGGGGAAACATCAAATTCTTCAAAACTGCTTGCCAAGCTTTCTATTGAATTTCATGTTAGGAATCACCAATAAAATTAAACGACAGCTCCTGAACTAGTAGGTGGGGCTTTATTCACCATATTGACTGTTACACTTTTCCCCATTCAAAAAAATACGAGTGAGATGTCTTGTGTATTCTATGGTCTTTGAGAATATTTAGCACATTTTCAGTTGTGTAGCAAGAAAAGCTTGTCCTGATTTGTAATATGTCATGTATGCAAGGATTGCTGGTCTCACTCTGTCACGCTCTTTGTCCTAAAGCGACTACTGTATGCTTAGTGCTTGGCCGGTGGGGTGCAGGAATTACACTTATTACTGAGCCATACTTACATGCTATTTCAGACCAAATATTCAGATTAGCATGGTACACAATATAGGGAGCGCGTCACAGGCTGTCATTGTTCAAAATGAACCAATGTGAATATAAAACCAACTTCACCTCAGTAAAGCAGGCTAGGCGGAATAGCGCTATTTACTGATGTTTTGTTGTTAGACTAAGTAAAAATCTACATTATCGATGCTGTAAAAGGTCCCTTATGAAATTGAAAAAAGTCACATCAATCGTTTACCAGAAGATTTCAGTGGCTGAGCAACACTTCTGTGCATATAACCCTTTCATAAAACAAAATCTACACAAGCTTTGTGTGACTAAAAGAGTTTTAAAACATAACATTACCTGTCTAAAAGAAATGCTTATCAGAATTATGGGAATTCAGGGCTCGACAATGAGGACTGCCCGATGGCCCGTAGCCAGCATGGGAGACGCTCGGGCCAGTGTACAGAATGGTCACTGGAATGAGGTGGCCTCTGCTCGATTGAGCGGATCGATTGTAGTGAGAAAACAAACAATCCCTCGAACTAATCCAGGCTATATCACAGTGTATTATGATTGTGTAATTTCCATATACGAAGAGGGAATGATGAGCGGGGTGGGAAATGTGCGTTTCATGTCTAATACGAAAGTGAAAGCATGCTGAAATATTAACGAGAGCTGTTTATCAGTTAGGAAGATTGACCGAAGTTACCATCTGATAATCTTTCCAAATTTTAATCTTATAATGTGTTGTATTAGGCCTGCTTTGTTCATTTCTGCACTGACAGCTCGAAAGAAAGATCAACATTGATCTGCTTCATGATCTGATGCATGATCTGATGATCGGTTCATCTGTTATTTCTCTCTATAACTTAAGCCTATAATGCATAATTCTAGCCAACGTTTCTTTAATAGATTAAGTCAATAGATTTTTATAAAACTTGACAACTGAAATGAGGCTCTGTATGAGAAAGTCTGACCTCTGATTTTTATTTATTTCTGTGGGTGTCAAGTTTAAAGTGCACATTTTCGCTTATAAAATATATACATAACTGGTCAAAAGTTTGAGGTAAGTATGATTGCTAAATATTTTAAAATAAGCTTCTCCTGCTCACCAAGGCTGCATTTATTTCATCATAAATACAGTACACATTGTAAAATTGTAAAATCGGGCCAGTAGAAAAAATCCATAGCGTTGAACCCTGGAATTATCGGCCCGACAATATTTAATTGTATGATCATTTTTTTTGTCTTATGCCTTACCCAGAATATAAAAATACATATTAATACATTTAGATCATTTACTTTAATCAGTACTATTGAAATGTGAAGAGATTTTCAACTGACGCAACAAAAAAAAAACAAGACAATAACCTATTGCCCCTTTAAGTTATGGTGTTTGCATTTAAAGTGTGGCGGAACATTTATTGTAGTCTTTAAAGTATTTCTAAAGCTTCCGAGCAGTTAAAGTTGAATTTTGGGACTAAACATGAAAGCAGTGTAATGTTGTTCTTTCTTAATACTGGTTTGATTTTCTTGTTGCTTTAAGGTACACGAAAAACAGATTGGTCACTATCTCTATCCTGGGAAGAAAGTTGCTGCTTCTGGCAATTTGTAACCAACCATATGCTCCTCTTTCTAAAGCTGTGTGTCTTTGTGTGCATGATGTATTTGTAATGATTGTCTCAAATATTCACTTCCTTGAGGTGTGTGTGTGTGTGTGTGTGTGTGTGTGTGTGTGTGTGTGTGTGTGTGTGTGTGTGTGTGTGTGTGTGTGTGTGTGAGTGTGTGTGAGTGTGTGTGCGCGCGAGTTTTTTTTAATGGGGCTATTAAGTATAATGCTCATTATCTAGCAAGCATCGATTGTGCACGCTGTTCCACATTGAAACATTGGCTGCTGTGCTAATTGCATCTGCACATTCATGTTGAATTAAAAGATATGGGTCCTTTTTATCCTGAGATTCTCGGATATAATGGTGTTGTATAAACACTTTCAGTCTAACACAAATGCACGTTATTGCTTATGGTTTAATAATGTAATTGACTCAAACATGAGAGACTGTTTGTTTGTTTGTTTGTTTGGTGGGTGCGTGGGGGGGGTCTGGGGGTAGATGCTGTCATGTCAATGTGTCCCACGTTTTTAATTTCAGCAGGTCATGCAGCATCATTCATTGACAGACATTGATTTCTAAATATAATTTCTTCATATTAACTTATATTTTCTTCTGTATTACTACATTCTTGAGGTTTTTCTGACAAACTAGTCATTATTCCTAAACTACCTTTTTATCAAATAAATGCTACTGATGTTAAAAATAAAAAAAGAATTGTTTTAAGACCTGTGTAAGCATTCAGTCACAAAAAAAAAATTATCATTTGTATTTGTAATAGTTATTTTTTTTATTGAAATATTTTTACAACTAAGACTACACAGTGTTTTTACATTTATTTATTGAATTTCAGAATATTGTTACCTGAATATTGTTAGACCCGCCAGAAAAGCACAAAGCACTAGCTACACGTTTCCATCCACCTTTTTTTATCCACATTTTGGATATGCGCATAAAAAATTGGTTGATGGAAATGCCAAGATGCGCATACATTTTGAAAATGTGCATATAAAATTATGCGCATAACTGAGTAGGATAATCTTTTTTGATTCAATAAGAAATAATTCACATAAACTACGATGGAAACACTTTTACCGAACAAATTACATTTAAAAGAACAAGAACATTAAAAAAGGTCATGCAATTTTGTTATGAGATCATGTGGTGATAAAAATGTGTGTGAATGGACAAACCAGCAGGCTGAGCACATTGTAAAACATCTGAAATGTTGTTTTGGTCATTCTAAAATGCCCTAACCATGTCAGTATTAGTATTATTATATTATTAATGACCTCCAGAATCAAGGGCATCTGTGCTCTGCGTCTCACGCCTTCAAACACCACCTTGTGTTCACTGTGTGTCAGGATTGCCTTTTGAGGCGCAAGTCATTTATTAAATGAAGAAAAGATTCACACAGCTTCTCCTACTGCAGCAAATTCCATTTTTACTGTTGATATTTGGCGCCAGTTAATCAGGAAGTGACGATTTTGTACTCTTTGACTTAGAGGTGTGAACCTACACTGGTCTCACGGTTCGGTTACCATTATCATGCTATCGATTCTGTTCTATTCGATATCTCGGTGCATTGACGATGCTTTCCATACACAGTTTTTTTTTCTTTTCTTCACATCACAACAGTTCTTGTATTAAAATGTATAAATATATTTATATACAAAACAGTCTTGTTCTTAATCCTGTCACTGTAGTCAACTGTGGTAGCATCTTTTTTTTTTAATTAGGCAGAAGGGGGGAGAGGAAGGAAATGTACATGTGTGTATGTATATGTATACTTTACACTTTTATGCTTTCTCCTATTATGTGCCTATTGCGGTTACTGTTTTTATGCTCTTACCGTTTGTTTATTTCTCTTTTTTTATTTATTTTATTTTTTATTTTATCTCTCTCTCTGTAAAGCACTTTGTGCAGCCTTGTGGCAGTTGGAAACGTGCTATATAAATAAATTGAACTTGAACTTAATACAAACAGTCAGATATATAAACTATACCTTTAAAAACTCAAGTACATGCACAGAACAACATGAGCATTTATAGCAAATAAACAAATATAAATATCCCGCTCGCTTTCTGAGCCTTGTCTATTGAGTTCGTTCTTACACCTCTATGATTGGTCATGCGCTTAACAGAAAGGGCTGTGATTGGCTCTAACGCTCTGTCGCTGTTCACGATGATAAACACTGATAAACTGCAGCGGCGATCACAGCTGATCCATGCTAGACGCGGAGGAGAAAACTCTGCAGACATGCGCTCGTGTCTGTATTCAGAAGTGTTGCTGTAACAGCCGAGAGGAGAGGAAAAGTCAGGCCAGCAGGTCAAATGGGCCACAGTGAGAGAGAGAGAAAAGGAGTACTTTCATTTCTCAATCGCAGTGAAATAGGGGCTTCTGCTGTAGGTGTCAGTGAAAGACCAGCAAACACACACGCAGTGAAATTGTGCACAGTTTCTGCGTTATTAAGAGTAAATACTTGTAAATACTCGCGCTCGCTTCCCTCGCCATAGTAAGCTATGGAGACATAGCGCAAATGAGATAAATGACATCAGTACATAACATAATAACCGGTTATGATTATAACTGAACCGATACCAAACTGTCTTCGTCTGCATCGTAGTGCACCAGAAAAACAATTAATTTTGACAACCCTACGTTGACTCGTTGGATGGAAATGCTGCTTTATTTGCATGTCTTATATGCGATAATCCAGTTTTGTGCATGAAGTTAATTCGTATTTTGGATGGAAACATAGCTACCGTCTATTTCACTTTGATCTTTGCTCTATTTTTCAGAATCAGAAAGAGCTTTATTGCCAGGTATGTTCACACATACGAGGAATTTGTTTTCGTGACAGAGCTTTTACAGTGCAAAGGATTACAGAGACAGGACAAAAATAAAAACAGATAATAAATATATTTTAAAAAGTAGTGAATGCAAATATACAAATTGACAAGTGTATGTACAGGTGTATTACTATATACAACATTATACTGTATGTGCAGCTGTTATGTGCAAATTGGCATGTAAAGTGTGTTGTTAAATAAGTGTACTGTATATGTGTATAAAAGTGTATAGCAAGTAGTGATGTTGGTTCCACAATTATTATCATCAAGATAATAATTGTATTTATCTATTCTTTAATTTAGTTTAGTTAATGCATATTCGCTCCTCTACGGAATAGTCCAAACTCATAACTGATTAACTATTTCCAAACAGAGTTGTTCAAAGTATCTGGTGAAATTGTGTTAATATATATATATATATATATATATATATATATATATATATATATATATATATATATATATATATATATATATATATATATATATATATATATATATATATATATATATATATATTAACTTTTTTGATCACCAGCCACTGTGGCTAGTAGATTTCCAACATTACTAGCCACTCGTCATTTTCACTAGCCACAATTTTCTTGTTGGGAAAATATATTTTATATGCATAAATTTGATTTTGACATGCTAAAATGACTTGATTTAGATGTTATGTCCACATGCCTCCTCATTCATTTAACTTCTTGTGTGTATTGTGTATTGGCTTGCTCAGTGTGCATGAGCAAATGGGTTGTGTCGCAATGCAATCAGTTTTTATTTCACATGACTTTTCAGGGCTCAAGATTAAGGATTTACCAAATGTATCTCTGACCACACCAAATAAGTATTTCTTAGCCACAATTTTTATTGTGTCAAAACAAGGAAAATATAGCTGTATAGGTGCACTTTTTAATTCAACAAAACTTTTCTTTAACAAAAACATTACATTTAAAAAAAGAATTATTGTCATGTATCTAAAATATGTACAGTAACCTGTCCTGGCTAAAAGTCCCAGATCACGAGTTAACATAAACGGGGAGTAATCTCTCATCAAAGCAATGTTATTATAAAGAAATATAAATAAACCATATTAACAAAAATAACTGTAAGCAAAAGAAAGCAGGCGAAACATACCGTGTTTAATAATGAAAGGATAGCCTAATCACGGGCAGGGTTTATATAGACCTGTAAAAGAAAGCAGTGACCGCTGCTGCTTACAAAAGAATATGTGTAGGCTATTTTTGTTTTAATCTTGAGCTCTTGAAAGCAGCAGGAATGTGGGTGCACGATCATCGCTCTTTGTCCATTCTATTTCAAAGGGAACCGATCGCACCAGTTGCGTTTCCTCTAGGCACGGTGACGGTTGCCTCGCGCAAGTAAACGTGAGCGTGCGCGCTTTTTAACAGTCGCGCGCATCACATCATCTGTGCGTGCGAGTGTTCATCTTCTCGTTCAGTATTTACCTGCTTTCTGCTTGCGCGAACAGTTATTTTTGTCAGTCGTGTTGCTTCTCGATTCTAAGATCACATTTGCACAAATATTGGGCCATGCTTATTTTCAAACCCTGCTTTTAAGAAAACTATATTTTAAAAATGATTTCCAACCAGCCAAAGTGGCTAGTGGAGGTGTCTGTCTAACCCGCCAGAACTGAAATCTACCCGGGTTGGCGGGTGTTAATGTAAAGCCCTGTGTATGTATGTATGTATGTACTGTATGTATGTATGTATGTATGTATGTATGTATGTATGTATGTATGTATGTGTGTGTGTGTGTGTGTGTGTGTGTGTGTGTGTGTGTGTGTGTGTGTATATATGTATATGTGTATGTGTATATATATATATATATATATATATATATATATATATATATATATATATATATATATATATATATATAAATTTTTTTGCACTGATATTATTTATATTTGTTACTAGATCCATATCCTTAAAAAATGTCTTGCTCATTCCCAACAATCTGGGGCACAAATTTCCTGTTGTTTAATGATGCAAGTTCATGCTGTTTGTGCATTTGTTGTATTGTGCATCAAATTGTAAACAGTAAGATTACATTAACATTAGTGGAGGGGGCTATGTGCAGCTGTATATATATTTTCGTTATCCAATTGAATGAATGGAGGCCAGCCTTCCGTTATCACAGTTTGTGGGTTAAAATTGATAGCAAAATGTGCTACTCCTTTGTGGCTAAAAATGGTCAATTTTCATCCACTTGTTTGCATTCAAGTTGGTTATAAGCAACATAGTGTGTTCAAACCATCTTCATTCAGCAGGGACAGTTTAATATTCACAGCTACACTAATTAAAATGTTATTAAATATGCATCATAATGTTATAGTGCACTGTGCTGTGAGATCCCATAGACCGTCTTAAAAGCACAGTAAGTGTAACAGCTACACTTCATTAATTATTTGGCTGTAAAAGGCTTTTTTACCATCATTCAGCATGAAAAGCGGAGGTTCACCATGAATGAGAATGAGTTTGTCAGACTTGTTCAATGATCTGGAACAAGATGAGATTACCGTTTCATGCAGCGTGTCACTGTCTCCATATGGGATGCATGTAAAAAAGCAATACTATGACAATGTTGTAATTCCGTTTGCTTACATTCTTCAACTCAAATTAACATGGCAATATTTCTTGCTTACTTGAAATATTTGGAAATCTTGTCACAAGAGCTGGCGAGCAGCGGGTTCATTATCATATAAATGTGTTCCAGGCACCCATTTTCATTTGGAAAACGTGTCTGCTACAGGTTCAGGAGCTGTTTGCTTTGCAGATCTTTCAGTGTTTTGTTTCACCTTTGTATAGAAGACACAGGAGGAGTAAATGGAAAGGCACAGGCCAGATCCAAATAGGGAGTCGCATGAATTTTTTTACTTCACTCTTCACTCTTTACTTTATTCTCATCACTCTCTTTCTTCTCTCTGACAGATATGAGGAGTCCTCCAGGCCACTGGATGTCGTGTGGTCACTCGTGTGCTGAACATGCTGTGTGGAACCCCAAATTCTGTGTGGTCACCGACTATCAAATGCTGCTGTTGGACAAGGAGGAGGTATTGATCACACATAAAATATTTTTGTGCTTTCCACTTGCTTGTAAAATTACTATTAGGGATGCACCAAATTTTCAGCTGTAAACATTATCTTCGGATATTGACATTTTTGGATTTTGGCTGAAAAAGAAAAACAGCAGAAAATATGAGCTGAAAAAAAGGCTCTTCTGTACCACGCTGCCCAGATGTATTCAGCATGCTGGTTTCACTCTCCCTCCAGCAGTAATATGGAGTTTGTTCCTGTGTCGACTAAACCTTAATGCTGTGTTTACATCAGACGCGGAACGTGCAAATAACGCACAATATTCATGCGCAAATAGACGCGTGAACATTTTGAGTTTACTCACTTCATTCGCGCATCAAATCCGCTTCATTTGCGCTTCAACTTCACTTTACAGTGGATGCGGATTCGGTGACTCTAGCTTTGTTGCTAAAAGGCTAACATGAATAATAGCTGTGTTTATGTGCTTTAGGAAGGCTAAAACAGAGTATATATTTGTTTGGCTCTGTGTCTGAGTCCACTAGATCCTTTCAGAGGTGCATCCAGCTCTGTGAGTTCATCAACTCCTGCAGAAACTGTACCTGGATGATGGAGACTTTCAGCGGTGCTTCAGACTGAGCTGAGCCCAGTTTGATGAACTGTTGTCCATTGTCGGCGAGATGATTTCCTCTCGGGACACCAACAACAAGCGATATGTCATAATCACAGCCCTACAAGAGAAAGCTCCTGATTGGTTAATGCGGCGTGAATGTCTGCTGAAGTTCAGATTTTCCAACTCGAGCGATTCGAACGAAACGTGTGTTAAGCGTGTCAAACGGGCGAATAGCGTCATTCGGGCGAATAGCGTTGTTCAAGTGTATTGCGCCACAGGGTATATATATATACATAGAAACACAGAAACACAGAACAATAAGTTCTACAATAAGCACCGCAAAAGATTAATGGCTCTTACAAACCATATAATTTCCAAAAATGTACAAACACAAAAATGATGTAATAACAATAATAAATTTGAAGAACAAAGTCAAATGGCAGAGGGAACTGAGAGTGGCACCAGAAAATCAAAGAAAGAAATATAACAGAAATATCTCCATTATCTCCTCTTAATCATCTAAATAAGAAAATAGCATGAAAAGAAAAAGTCTTCAGCACAGATGCACTCTGAACTTGGCATAACTAAAACAAAGAATACAAATAAGCACTCTTTGCCAAACTAGTGTGTCTAAACATCAGCCTGCGGGCAAGGTATGTATGTCACATGACTTACTATGCTGTTCCAGGTCTCCCTTGTCTGTACTGTAAGTCATGACAAGTGTTGAATGGAGCATTAGTAGGCTAAAATTGTGCAAGACACACAACATCCATTGTGAACTCAGATATTACAAACGACAGAACTTTAAACAACAGATCGTTCTAACAGATCTTACTCAGAGAGTCAGCTTTAGAATCAAGCTAAAAACAACCGGACACTAAAAAACAGACAGCGATTCCTATTGCCGCTTCAGATTTAAAGGCGTCTGTGCAGATCGGGATTGGCAGAGATCACGTGTCGTCACAGGAGTTGTGTCAGCCAATAGAGTTCTGAAGGTAGGTTGTACCTAATTATGAAAAAGACAGGGAGAGAGAGATAGACAGAACATATACAAAAAAACTGTACGGTTTGTAACACACATGCACTTACTGGCCAGTTTATTAGGCACACATTACTAGTACCGGGTTAGACCCCCTTTTGCCTTTAGAACAGCCTTATCCCTTTGTGGCATAGATTCAGCAAAGTACTGGAAATATTCCTCAGAGATTTTGGTCCATATTGACATGATAACATCACACAGTTACTGCAGATTTGTCGGCTGAACACCTAAAAGTTTGATGTGTTGTGCATTCAGAGATGCTCTTCTGCATACCTCAGTTGTAACGAGTGGTTATTTGAGTTACTGTTGCCTTTCTATCAGCTGGAACCAGTCTGGCCATTCTCCTCTGACCTCTGGCATCAACAAGGCATTTACACCCACAGAACTGCCGCTCACTGGATATTTTCCCTTTTTTGGACTATTCTCTGTAAAAGAGATGGTTGTGCGTGAAAATCCCAGTAAATCAGCAGTTTCTGAACTACTCAGACCAACCCGTCTGGCACCAGCAACCATGCCATGTTCAAAGTCACTTAAATGACTTTTCTTCCCCATTCTGATGCTCAGTTTGAACTGCAGCAGATCGTCTTGACTATGTCTAAAGGCCTAAATGCATTGAGTTGCTACCATGTGATTGACTGATTAGGAATTTGCATTAACGAGCAGTTGGACAGGTGTACCTAATAAATTGGCCAGTGAGTGTATATTTCTGCATGAACCACGCATGCTTACAGGAAAAGCAAAGTTTGCTCAAATGTACTTCAGGTGATTAAATCTTGTGGACTGTGCTAGGTAATAACAGTGTTGAAAACCTTGTCATTAAATCGCTAAAACCAAAAACATTGATAAAATAGACAAAAAAGTTATGAAAGGAATAAATATCCCTGTGTCGTTTTTGACAGTGGATTTAGCGATCTGATCAAAGAGACGGTCATTTAGTAACTAGTTTCACAGATTTTTTGGTTTACTCAGCTTATAAGTATTTACAAAAAATATCAAAAGAGAATTTTGGCATTTATTAGTCCAGTCAATATTAGTTAATCTGAATGTTTACTGAGCTTTTTAAGGTAATCTTTTTTAAGGAATATTTGTGCAGTCTTAATATGTTCTCTTACCTCAACATAAGCAACAATATTAGTTCAATTTTTTATTAATTGCCATTTTTTCAGTATTATTTTACTGTATTAATTAGGTCTTTGCTTTTGGAATTCAGTCATACTCTGTTTTTCACCTAATGTATTGCTATGTAATGTAAATGTATACGGACATACAGAAGCAGCCAAACACTCACATTCTGCATGAACCATTTGAACATTTAAACAAATAATTTAATAAATCACTTTTTATATGTGTGTGTTGTGTGTGTATGTATATATAATTTCACTTAGGTTTTTCATTAAATAAAGCAAATGTCACAGAGTGGGTAACAAAGAAAGAGTCAGAAGGGTGAAGGAAGTATTATCTCCTGGTTGAGAGACTGAACTGGCACAAGCACATAAAAGCGAATAGTGTGCTCGCTCTATGTAGTTTGTCATGGTGACATGAGCAGGAGTGCGGTACATCAGCAGGCTCCCGGAGCTCACTTTTCGCCCTGACAGTCAAGACACACAGCGGTTCACAGGGGAACAATCAATAGATGGCCCGCACTTGCAAAGAATATATGCTGTGTACCATGGTCGATAAAGAATTTCCAGCTCCCCCATAGCTCACGCTGTATGTCGAAGCTCTGTTATCAGCCTGAGAGCAGCTCTGTAATAAATCTCCACTCCTCTATTACTGGCCAGCCACAGCAGCGCTGAATGATTCCCTGCTGAAGGAGGAGCAAGAGACAGATTACCAAATCTTTAATACTCAGAGCAATTTATTATCCTAAATATTACTTAAGGCATTTTTTTCTGTAGCAGCTGGTTTACACAAGATTTCTGGTATTTTTCAGCATTTTTAACCATTTGAATGAGTTTGATTCAGTGACCCTTTCATAAAGACATGCGTTTGCTTCATACTTATTAATCAGGCATCTGAACGAATCAATTCAACTATTTAATTAGACAGTTGTTTGCTGCCAGTTTATTTTCATATTAAAAATTCAAAGTTATGTTCTGACATTTCATTTGTGCAATCGTAATGCAGTTTTTCACTTATTTTATGTATTACTTTAAAGTAATTTATTCAGAGGTTTTCAACAGGGGGGTTGTGACCCACTAGAGAGTTTTAGGGATCATCTTGGACAGCAATGAGATACATTAGATTTAAATGTAATTATAATTACTAATTTACTTATAATAACTAACTTATAATTTCTCTATTTTATGTTACGTTTAAATACTAACAAATCAACACCTTTTTGTGATTGTTTTGTATGTAAAAAGCAGTGCTAACCCCATTTCCAAACAGATTTTGTAAACAAATTTTCAAATTTCACTAATTTCCAAAATGGAATATTGTAGTATTTGGGAAATATCATGGTTATAAGACACCAATGCTGTACATAGTTTTACTGTGGCTGAAGTTGAACTGTTTTTTGAGAGCAAATACAGGGGTATTAATAATAACAAAGCACACTAGCACAGACTTCAAAGAAGACACGTTCTGAGAGTTTGGCTGTAACACCATAAGGGTTGAATGTGTGCTGGAAACATGATTCTGGGAAGGTGAGCAAGGTCATATTGACAGTCAGAGCTGGCCAGATCTTACACTGCGATGCGGAGGGCACCAGATATAATTTTTCCTTGAGGAGCGAATTGGTCAAGGCTGAACCTGTTTATTGAATATCTATATTTTTAATCTTTTTGTGATATTTTCTGCTTTATGTTTGTTCAATTATACCATTACACTATATATATATATATATATATATATATATATATATATATATATATATATATATATATATATATATATATATATATATATATATATATATATATATATATGTGTGTGTAGAAGCCCTTTGATTAATATATTCATATTCTGTCCATCTCCACTCTTGTCGATTGAGTTGGAGTTAATTTCGGCTGAATTCCTGTTGATTGTCTGTAGAGGTTGAATTATCTGTGTGACACTGATTGTCAGATGGAGTATATTAATTCTGAAATGAGGGCAGTTGTGACGTTCTATCTCTTTTCTGTGTCGTTTTCAGATTCACCCTCTGCTCCTCCAGGACAAGAGGACTGACAGCAGTAAGTCCCGACTGCTGCGACGCACCATCAGTGTTCCTGTGGAGACGCACTTCCCAGAGTTCCAGAGTCACCTCTCGGTGGACAACAGTGAGTGTAGTGTACTGTTGTTAGCCAATGTTTACGACACAATATGTTACCTAACACATCCACCATAAGTCCCCCAACCCCCATTCCTCCAAAACACACGCACAAACAAAAAAAGATTGCTGTTGTAAATATTGTAATGTTATTAATAGTTAAGTCAATAGTATTAATTTATATGTTTTATGTTTTATAGTCTATTATTATTATTTTTAAATATGTCTGTAACAAGGAAAAAAAAAACTATATATATATATATATATATATATATATATATATATATATATATATATATATATATATATATATATATATATATATATATATTAGTTTTTTTTTTTGTTTAGTTTTAGTTGCAACATTTTCTGCCAATTATTTCCCTTAAAATAAATGGAAAAGTGATGTAGTTTTTTTTACACAGTGAATGTTTATAAATATTTTGCTTTGTTTTGTTGCTAACAATTATGCAGTAATGGCCAAACCAACACCTTTGTCATGTGTAGGTAAAGGGAATTCAAGGTAATATCAGTATATTCCACCGAGTGACTTGTGATTACGTGTGGAGTCCAGCAGGGGAGGATGTTTGCTACTGGATTGTTTTGTTCTGGCAGTGGTGTTTCATCCAGTGCTGTTATTACTGCTTGAAATAGCCTTTATATTGATCACATCTGTATTTTTTTCAAATACCTTGACTTTTTAACTTTTGATGCATACCCACTTTATTTCGCTGATTGTGTTTTTTTTAATGCATGTGTTTTTCTCCTTGAACATGCCTCCACATAATGGACCATAAAATGGCTTTTTTTAATGAAAGGGTTTATTGGGTGTGTGTGTGTGTGTGTGTGTGTGTGTGTGTGTGTGTGTGTGTGTGTGTGTGTGTATGTGTGTGTGTGTGTGTGTGTGTGCAGGTTTGACTGTAATTTATAGGGTTGCGGCAGAGTTGAGCTCAAACTTTGAAAGGTTAATACGCAGTCTCTTTTATATATAATATTTTATTTTTCGTTATTCTCTGTATTTTGCACTTTTGCATCACAAGAAGCTTTTCAGGGGTTCGTTTTTCGTACCTCGGTTAAATGATCTAAGATGATTTGTCAGATCCTGGATCTTATAATCTTTGATAACTGATCTCTGGCTAAACTGATGTCTGGATAAACTGATCTGAGATCGCTGCTTGTGTTGTGAAGGAAAGATCTATCGTTGATTAATATTCAATTATCCATGTGAGCAAAATTACATAAAATTAGCAGTAAACGGTTTGTTAAAATGACACGCAATAACTTTCCACATTTGTTGTGAGCTGCTTTACACTTTTATGTGTTAAGAGTATTCATCTTGTATTTCAATGCATATCAATGTATTTAGTTCCACATTTAGAGAAGATTTTCTTTATTATAGTAGCCTTGGCCTACTCAAAAAATTTTTTAATCGGCGTAAGGAATAACTGTATAAATTAATTTTGCATCAAAAAAGCATTTGGATTTTGTTAAAGGTGTCTGCAACTTTTGCGAAGCATTAAATCACCAGTATATTAGCGGTCAAAACACGTGCGTGACTGCATAAATTATCCTTTAAAAAAAAAAAAAAGTGTAATGTTGTGCATGTACGTGTTTGGATCTAAAAAGTTCTTATCAATAAATGTTCTCTTTGAACCACCAGGTGGCAGTCTTTGTACTTTTATTTCGGAGTGCAGATTGCATAAGTTTTATTAATATATATTTTTTAACTTTATATATATATATATATATATATATATATATATATATATATATATATATATATATATATATATGGGCGACGCAGTGGTGCAGTAGGTAGTGCTGTCCCCTCACAGGTTCGAACCTCGGCTGGGTCAGTTTCTGCGTGGAGTTTGCATGTTCTCCCTGCGTTTGCGTGGGTTTCCTCCGGGTGCTCTGGTTTCCCCCACAGTCCAAAGACATGCAGTAGGTGAACTGGGTAGGCTAAATTGTCCGTAGTGTATGAGTGTGAATGAATGAGTGTGTGTGTGTGGATGTTTCCCTGAGATGGGTTGCGGCTGGAAGGGCATCCGCTGCATAAAAATATGCTGGATAAGTTGGCGGTTCATTCCGCTGTGGTGACCTCAGATTAATAAAGGGACTAAACCGAAAAGAAAATGAATGAATGAATATGTGTGTATATACAGGGAGTGCAGAATTATTAGGCAAGTTGTATTTTTGAGGATTAATTTTATTATTGAACAACAACCATGTTCTCAATGAACCCAAAAAACTCATTAATATCAAAGCTGAATATTTTTGGAAGTAGTTTTTAGTTTGTTTTTAGTTTTAGCTATTTTAGGAGGATATCTGTGTGTGCAGGTGACTATTACTGTGCATAATTATTAGGCAACTTAACAAAAAACAAATATATACCCATTTCAATGATTTATTTTCACCAGTGAAACCAATATAACATCTCAACATTCACAAATATACATTTCTGACATTCAAAAACAAAACCAAAACAAATCAGTGACCAATATAGCCACCTTTCTTTGCAAGGACACTCAAAAGCCTGCCATCCATGGATTCTGTCAGTGTTTTGATCTGTTCACCATCAACATTGCGTGCAGCAGCAACCACAGCCTCCCAGACACTGTTCAGAGAGGTGTACTGTTTTCCCTCCTTGTAAATCTCACATTTGATGATGGACCACAGGTTCTCTATGGGGTTCAGTCAGGTGAACAAGGAGGCCATGTCATTAGTTTTTCTTCTTTTAGACCCTTTCTTGCCAGCCACGCTGTAGAGTACTTGGACGCGTGTGATGGAGCATTGTCCTGCATGAAAATCATGTTTTTCTTGAAGGATGCAGACTTCTTCCTGTACCACTGCTTGAAGGTGTCTTCCAGAAACTGGCAGTAGGACTGGGAGTTGAGCTTGACTCCATCCTCAACCCGAAAAGACCCCACAAGCTCATCTTTGATGATACCAGCCCAAACCAGTACTCCACCTCCACCTTGCTGGCGTCTGAGTCGGACTGGAGATCTCTGCCCTTTACTGATCCAGCCACGGGCCCATCAAGACTCACTCTCATTTCATCAGTCCATAAAACCTTAGAAAAATCAGTCTTGAGATATTTCTTGACCCACTCTTGACGTTTCAGCTTGTGTGTCTTGTTCAGTGGTGGTCGTTTTTCAGCCTTTCTTACCTTGGCCATGTCTCTGAGTATTGCACACCTTGTGCTTTTGGGCACTCCAGTGATGTTGCAGCTCTGAAATATGGCAAAACTGGTGGCAAGTGGCATCTTGGCAGCTGCACGCTTGACTTTTCTCAGTTCATGGGCAGTTATTTTGCGCCTTGGTTTTTGGTTTGGTTTTGCCTACACACGCTTCCTGCGACCCTGTTGACTATTTTGAATGAAACGCTTGATTGTTCGATGATCACGCTTCAGAAGCTTGGCAATTTTAAGAGTGCTGCATCCCTCTGCAAGATATCTCACTATTTTTGACTTTTCAGAGCCTGTCAAGTCCTTCTTTTGACCCATTTTACCAAAGGAAAGGAAATTGCCTAATAGTTATGCACACCTGATATAGGGTGTTGATGTCATTAGACCACACCCCTTCTCATTACAGAGATGCACATCACCTAATATGCTTAATTGGTAGTAGGCTTTCGAGCCTATACACCTTGGAGTAAGACAACATGCATAAAGAGGATGATGTGATCAAAATACTCATTTGCCTAATAATTCTGCACTGCCTGTGTATATATATATATATATATATATATATATATATATATATATATATATATATATATATATATATATATATATATATATATATATATATATATATATATATATATAATCAGATATATAACTGTATTTTTCTTGTTTGCCCCCTGCCGATACTGAAAACCGATTGAAGATAAGAGACAAACTGAAGTAAATCTCCAAGCTCCCTCTTCTGCTCCCTTTGAAAACTAGAGCGCCTTCTGTTTGATGTCTTCAACCCGAGGCTGAAGTGAGAGCAAACTTCCCTAACCTACCTTGATTCAAAAACATATCAGCAATTTAAAGCAAATTAAAACATAGTCATCAGAGAGTATTTTAAACATAACTCTTTAATAACTAAATAATATTAATGTCAACTTTTTAATTTTTTTAGAAGTGTAGCTATGTAATTGTAATTGTGCATGCTTGTTAGCCTCACAAGCAAACATCAGTGTCGCATAGTTTGCAAAGCTAGTGATCATTCAGGTGAATCAATGATGTGTGGTGAAACAGTGCTAAACTGATAGCTCATTGAAATGCTTAGCTAGACTGAAGTAGCTCATTATCACTTATATAACAGTGTGCACAGGGCCTAAAATTAACACTCGCCAAGTGCCAAATGAGAGGAAAAAATCAATACTGGCAGGTATATGAAACTGTTACTTGCCAGTCGGCTGCTAACTTTAATTTATTAATTCTAACAATGCATGAAAGGCAGTTTGACTTCTTTCGGTTTGGGTTCTAATGCATTACATTTCACTGTGATCCATTTTCACATAAAGAGTTCATAATAACAATGTATTTCTATACATTGTAAGTAATAATTCTTCTTTTCCCCCGTTTAAGTTTTTATTTTAATACTAAAATTATGAACATGGTTTATGTTTTGTTATGTTTCTTAAGCCAGTGCTGGCTACATGTTGGTTTCAGACAGTTTGTTTTCAGTACACTTAATTTTTCATGGGGTTTCTGAATAATATATTTGTGTGGTCTCTTACAATTGTAAGATTTGAGAATTGTCACATGACTGATACTGATCAAGAATATAGCCATTCATAAAAAATAGTCATTTTATGTTAGTTTTTCTATAAATTCTGCAGGCTCTCTGTCAAACCTTTCTTATATCCGAAGGCATATGAAAACTCTTGTCACAGATGCTATATCTTTAAGAATCATGAGAGAAGTAGGAGCAAAAGAGAGACCCAAACTTATAAGAACAGTCGATCTGCATGCGCACCACATGCGTCCACTCTGTGTCTCTCATTCTCTTTCTGTCTCTCTCTGTGGAGCAGTAGACAAACACTGACCAACAGAGCTGTTCTCTACACATAGGGTGAAGGAAGCACGCCTCTCTCTCTCTTCCTCCCTCTCTTTCTCTCTCTCTCTCTCTCTCTCTCTCTCTCTCTTGCTCTCCCTTTCTCCTCCATCTGTCTCCTTTCAGCACTGTTTTTCAGTTGTTGGACAGCAGTTCAGCACTCTGAAGTTATGGAGTCTGAGACGAGCCCTGAGTCGGAGGGTCAGTCCGGTAAGTGCTTGTGGAGGAAAGATGCTTTTGGCCCTTGACTCAGTATTGGTGAGAGATGGAGATGGAGAGTTGGCATATTGTGTTAAAATGCTGTAATATTGGATGCATGACTTTGTTGTTAACTCGTCTCAGATAAAATGCCTACAGACCATCCAGAGTCTTGATGCATATTGCAAAGAAAACTGGAAAGCACTTGAAAAACTTTTGGTTGTGAGACTTCACCATATTATTGGCATTGCTGTCTTTCAGACTGTTAAAATGTACAGAGATCTGGAGAGTTAAGTTTAAAACTTGTATCTGTCTGTCTATCTATCTCTCTGTATGTCTGTCTGGATCTATCTATTGTATTTTGACTAAACTTTGAGTTCCATCATATATATAAAACGGTAATATTATTATAGTTTAGGTAAACCCAGTGCAAAATGGCACATAAAACATTTGGGTGGCTTTGCATGTCTATCTGCTAATCTATTCCTGGCCAAGTGGGTGTTTTCTGACCAAAATAAGCTGCAGGGTGAAGCTGATTTTTGTCAGACGTCTGTCTGGGTCTAGAATTTAGAGCTAGATGCTTTCCTGTCTTTTCCAATTTTGCTTTGAGACATTAATTTAGGTACCCTACCATTTTTTAGCACTTTTCAATCTTTTTCTTTTTCTATTTGTCCTAAACTTGTGGTAATCATTTCTGGTTTGACTTTATCATGTTGTATCCATGAAGGATTGTGTGAAAGTCGTGGGTGACTGGAGTGTGCTGTGCAGATTTGATTATGTTAGAGCATGTGAGGGAGTTTCAGATTTGAAAGGAATTGTGTTTCTCTGAAATGTGGGTCTCTTGTGACTTTAGTTTGTGGAGAGAGGGAGAGAGTAGTTTGTGTCTGTATTGGAGAAGAGGGGAGGGGGGGAGTAGGATAGGACTGGAGAGAGAGAAAGAGCAGGACGGGACGGGAGGTTGACTTATGTACACAAATAAATCTCTCTTTCTTTCTCCTCTCCCTCACATTCTTCTTCTTTTCCACACACATATTTCAATATCCCCTGTCAAAGCTCTTTAAAACCTAACGATTATATTATTATTGGAGTATTTTTCCATTGTCTGTATGTGCAGGTCTGTTCTGCAGAGAAGGAGCTCTGGAAGAATGTGGTTTGCTGAATGAGTAAACCGCTAAAATGTTTCAGGGAAAGAGGACATTCATGGTCCAACTGGGTCGATACGCTGGACAGAGAGAGATGGGGGGGATTGCAAAGATAGCTAGCTAGAAAGAAAAAAGTAAGAAAAGAAACTCAAGTCCACGATACAGTAGTTGAGACCAACATCTGTCTTAAACGCAGGCCAAACCTCAAAATATCCCAGAATAGCCCCAAATAACACGGTACAGCCATCCTGCTCCAACAGAGTAGATGCCCTCCCATAATCTACTACCGTGGAAGTGTATAAGATTGTTAAACCCTTAAACCAAGATCAATTTAAAAACAGAAACAATCCAGGCTCATGAAAAATACATGCATCTGGTAACAGTTGTGTAAAAATTTTGTTATGTTGTGTTTTGCACTTTTTGTAGCATTTTTAAAGTACAATGTCCTTGTCCTTTTCTCAGAAATTGATAAATGTGACTGTAACAACCATGAATTATGTTAGTTCTTACTGTACGTGTTTTGTGGCAGCTGGAAAAAAATTAAAGGACTGATAAGGGATAATATATACTGTATCTTGGCCAGTGTTGGGCAAGTTATTTTTAAATTTTTTTTTTACAAATTACTGATTACTACTGGGCAACCCAGTGGCGCAGTAGGTAGTGCTGTTGCCTCACAGCAAGAACGTCGCTGAGTTGCAGGTTCGAACCTCGGCTGGGCTGGGTCAGTTGGCGTTTCTGTGTGGAGTTTGCATGTTCTCCCTGGGTTCGCGTGGGTTTCCTCCGGGTGCTCCGGTTTCCCCCACAGTCCAAAGACATGCAGTACAGGTGAATTGGGTAAGCTAAATTGTCCATAGTGTATGAGTGTGAATGAGTGTGTGGAAGTTCCCAGAGATGGGTTGCGGCTGGAAGGGCATCCGCTGCGTAAAATCGTGCTGGATAAGTTGGCGGTTCATTCCGCTGTGGCGACCCCGCAAGGGACAAAGCCGACAAGAAAATGAATGAATGATTACTACTGGAAATCTGATTACATTACTAATTACTTAATGTAAAAAGTAGTCAGATTACTAATTACTTTACTTTGAAGTTACTTTTAAGACATATAAAATGTACCTATAAAAATACAAAATAAACTGCAACTCTTTCATTAATTTAATATTCACTAAAACAAATTACAATGAGTTGATCACAGCAGCTTTACAAATTCAAAAGACTTAAATAGTTCGCTCAACTTAAAATACTCTCATCATTCACTTGTTCCAAACCTGTTTGTCTATTTTTTTTAAAATAGAAAAAAAAAAAAAATGGGATACCTCTAACCATTGAAATCCATATTATCAAAAAACACTGCAGTGTTCTGTGTTTGTCTGAGGTATTTAGTCTACCTAAATGTACATATTCTAAAGTATAAAGCTGATCGATCAGTTCTTGTCCCGTGACTTGCGGTTTTCAACTGTGTGCGCCTGGGAAATGCGAGTGTGATATATGCATGTGATATTTGAGATGTGATATGTGAAAGGCCCCATAAGCAGCTACGCTTCTCTTCTTATTCAGAAGATACCTTCACTCCCAATCCTACACAAAAAAATAATAATTATTTAGGCTGTTTAGGCCGCCGTGTTTTTGGGCACCGGTGGCCTCATTGGTGACAAGTATTGTCATAGTATGCTTTCTGTTCAAGTGCCTGTATTTCTGTAATGTCTGTATTTTCATTTGAAAAAACAATCACTCTCAACAGCAGGTATTTCAGCTTGTATTCACCAGCTATTTAAAAGCGCATGCTTATTAACTGACGTTGCAGCAGAAAATGTGATTTAAAAGAAGCATTTTTTTTCCAAAACTATATTTGTAACGCAAGTAACGCAATTGCATTGACTTTTTTGTTACATTACTGCTTTTCTCAAAAATGTAATTAGAATACAGTAACGCAGTACACCCAACTCTGATCTTGTCACGTCTGCTGTAGTGCCATCTTGTGGTCTTCTGGACAGTTGTTATATTTTGGTTTTTGATCACTAATTGTTCCAGCTGTCTGTCGTTGTCTAATTAGTGTTGTCTTTATAAGCTTTGTTATGTTGTGTTTAGTTTACCTTTGGATTTTTGCTGTTTGCTCGTGCACTCTGTTTCCACGATTCTGTTTTGTTTTTCCTGGCTCTTATCTGGTCCAAGTCTATTCCCTTACTCATCGTTTTGGTTTGTTTGTTCACTTTGTTTCATGTTATGATTATGTTTTTGAATTCCTGTTCAAACATTGTTTGATTCACTTTTGTTTATTGTTTTGTACTTTTTGTCTCTGTTGGATTTTTGTACCTGGCCTGTCCTCATATTTTTATTAAAACTTAAATTGCTGCATTTGGATATATCTTGTATTTTTGTAAGCCCAGCGTGACAGATCTTGGCAGTTGCTATTGCAGAATAAATCCTGATAGGGTCTATTATTACCCTAAAGGTACTCATTTAACAATAAATAAACCAGCTGAATGTACATTATACCACTTATTACATAGCTGCTATACTTCTGAAAGAAAATAACTAGACCTGCAATATTGGTTTAATTCAAAATAATGTATTAATTGAATGAACACAAAGCTTCTGAAAAGAGATCAGTTGCTACCAAATAGCAAGTTCAAACTAGGCAAACATTTAAGGGATACGGTACAGTTATTACACTCTTTTTAATCACACAAACATTATGCAGGCAACAAATACTAATTTAAGATGAAATCGCTTCAGTATGTTGCCTGTTTTAATATTTAAAACACGTTATGGTGTACAACTAAGATCAGTTTAGTGATAATAGTCATTATAGTGGGACAAAAACAACAAACTATTTTGCCCATTGTTTTTACTTCAATTAGCTAGCCTGGCTTGCATTACTTTCATGCATTTTTTTTTTATCATTTCTATGACCAATTGTTTTCTAAATCGGCATTATAAATAATCTTTGAAAAGAGGGCTTAAGATCAAGCAGAGCTTCTCAACAATGTCATCATCTTTAGCTTACAATTGCACAAGCCCTTTATATTTCAATAGATTTCGAATCATTTATTAGCCGAAACAAATTGGTCTGATAGTGATCCCAACGATAAAATTTGTCTACAGTTTTATTGTTACAGTTGTGTTGTAAATCATTCAGAATGATTTTAGAACTCTTTATCATTATCTTTATAGTTATCATGCTTGATGTAAACTGGCTTTTAATGTAGTATATTGAAAACCCTATAGATCTGTAGGTAGGTAACAATAGCATTGTTACAATAGCATAACATGTATTTGGCCAACTGTACTTCTTTCAGGTAACAACATGATGCAAGGCAGTGGCGGTTCTAGTTTAAATGGCACTCTGGGCGAACCACCCCAAATACAATGCCCCATCCCCCGAGAATTAAAGTCACTATGTGGTTGACTTTATGTACATTTTAAATATATAAATTCTAAATATATATTTATTTACTTTCAATAAATAACAATTTATTTATACTATCATAAATACTATTATTGTTATTATTATTATTATTATTATTATTATTATTCTAAATCAATAACAGAAATCAATCCTAATTGTAACTGGGAAACAATTTAAAGACACAACTAAAGTGATATGCTAAGATCGCTTACAAAATCTTCTGAATGAATATTAATTATGACAATTCTATAAATACAAAAAAAAATGTTTTATAGAATTATCTGTTGTCTTAGACCTGAATAAGGGCTGGAGAATTAATGTTATTAAGTCTTACCTCCCTGACTCTTTATCCCTCCTTTCTGCTTCATAACATGAAATCATCATCATGTTATATAAACTTTGGTTTTGTTGACTTGCAAAACTCGCTGCATGCCGACATCTCTACATAAAAGGCTGTTACTCTGGTTTCACTGTGCATGAGCGTCGTGTATTTTATCTGCGTGCATGTAAACAACCGGGATTCACACCGAGAGCAGGAGCAGCATGTGTGAGGCACGCGGGCATGGTTTTCTGCGCGCATGCGTCAATTTGTTTTGACCAGCGTTGTTTCGGTTGCACATAGAGAATAACAAACTTGCGCACTAACATCTTTACTCTGGGATTACCACCCTAAATTAATTCACTTGCATAAAGTAAATCATATCTCAAAGCTTTTACTTGGGCACAGTTGATTCTTACTGGGGCACTTTTTTTTTTTTTTGCACCATTTCCCCATGCCGCTCCCAGCAAGATGCCACCTTGGGCGATCGCCCATATTGCCCATGCCTAAATCCGCCACTGATGCAAGGAACTACTTGCAAGTGTTCATTCATTCATAGTGTATAAAACAAAAGTTTAACTGCCTCTAGTGTTCATTTCTAGCTGGAAACTGCAATGAATATTACACTCACCAGCCACTTTATTAGGTACACCTGTCCAACTGCTCGCTAACACAAATTTCTAGTCAGCCAATCAAATGGCAGCAACTGGATGCATTTAGGCATGTAGGCATGGTCAAGACGATCTGCTGCAGTTCAAACCCAGCTCTATGCCAAATCTATGCCATGAAAGATTAAGTTCTGAAGGCAAAACAGGGTCCCGGTACTAGTAAGGTGTACCCAATATAGTGGCCAGTGAGTGTATGTATACTCTAGGTACAATTTGCTAGATGCACATCTTTCCAATGAGCCTGGGTAGGACAGAACTCTTGATAAACCGCAAAATCAGTTATGGCGTGAAGAGCGCTGCTTTTGAATGTGTAATTTAACAGTCGAATGAAGGAATTAAAAGCTTTGGGATCTGACGAAGCTCTGACATGTTGCTTTTATAATATGATAAGAGACACACTTTTCTTATAGAGAAATTCAATTATATAAGCTGCGGGAAAAAACAGCTCTGAATGTTTATATCCCTGTATCTAAACCAATTACCAGAGCTGAAGAAAGAACACATTTTATGAAAACAGAGCTGGACTTGTTCTTGGCATTTTGTGCATCTTGTGTCATCTGCTGCAGAGATGAAGTGGAGGGCTATCTGCAATGTATTGAGCGTTCAGACGAGAGGATGAGAAAGTAATTAAAGATAAGAGAGAGTGAGCGACAAGGGCAATGAAAAGGATAGACATCATTTGGATACTTCTCTCCCCTGCCACTCCAGGGAATCTAATCTTCTTTCTGCTATTTCACAAGCGTATGTTAGCAGGATGCTAATTCTACGCTTTACCATCTGATTCTTAACCTACAGGGACTTATTTAATCTTTGTGCTATTTTAAAGTGGAGAGATTCATGTATTCTATTGACTTAAAAGCTCCTAAAAGCCTCTTAGCTGTGCATTCACAGTAATGATATGCCTCAAGAGACTTGATACTTTTAAACGTCTTAATCAGGATTATTTATATATCTGCTACCATTTTTGCTTCATCTGACCCTTCAAAATCATTTGGTGTGACCTAATATTTTCAGTTGAATTCAGTCAATAAATATTTCATATTGACTATATTGATGTAATGATGTCATTAAAAAAAACACGACTGAATGTTTTGAATGAGAAGCTGTAATGTAGCCATGGTGGGATGAATTTTGGTGTGGTGCACCGCCATGGAAAAATGAATGTAGCGAAAACCATGAATGTGATACGCTTGAATATTTTTAAATATTAAATAATAATAAGCAAATTATTAAATTATACATAAACTAATTTGAAAAGGAGAGGGTAAAATAAACCTGGTTCTGTAACAGAACAACTTTCTTATTCAGTCTAAAAAACATCTTCACACTTTGGCTTTGAAAACACTGATGCACTGTGTAATCTCCACAGCACTCGTCGGAGCAAGCGGAGCTGCAAAACATCCAGTCTGCGTGGTTTGGCTTATTATTATTTTTTTGCGTATAGACATTTTTCACTGTGCTGACAGTTTATGCCCATAATATTCGTTGTTCCGTTAGCAAGTAAATGTCTTTTTGCAATATTTGCACACAGTTTTTGTTTGTTTGGCGCACTTCAGCGCTGTCATTTTACTCTGCCGCCCCACCTCTTGTTCACGGCTGATGTGCAGGTAAAGCAAGTTTGCACCTGTAAACACAGCGCCCCCTCTGTTAAAAAAATGTACCGTGATTCGTTCAACTTTTCTACCAGTTTGAATAGTCACATATTTGAATCGATTTTCAACTGGCTCACGATGAACTGTTACATTCCTAGTTTTTACCTTTATGAAACCAGTCAGTTTAAATGTTACCTTATAAATCAGATTTTAGGTTATCTTACAGATAAGCTGTTGAATTAATTTGACATATTAATGTATGCATGCATTTGTATATGTTAATGTAATGTGTATCTTGCTTATACAAATATCTTTATCTTTTTATCATAATTTTCTAAAGCATGCACTATTCAGATATCTTAGGAAATGAAGTAGTCTTGACTTTACAGTAGCTGTCAGGAGGCTGCTGAGCAAGTGGTAGTGAAAATCCCTGCATTAGAGAGTTATTAAACCATTAAATCTAACTGGATTGAGTACTTCCTGTTAGTTTGAAAAGTGTTTGTTTGATGCTGATCATTTTATAGATGATTTCAAGTTCACTATAAAGCACTTAATAAGGCCAGTTTGCTTTCATATGTTGATTTAATTTCTATTTAAAGCATGCAGTGTGAACTTGAATATGAAATAGTTCATACCTTTAATCATCACAGCAATGATCCAAGATTTGACACTTGCTCTTTAGTGGGGAGGGACGTTATCAGTGTAGAGAGCATTTAATTTGCCAAAAAAAAAAAAAAAAACAGTACTCACTCCAAAACTCCAAATTCATGGGGCCTTTAAATCATTTTGGGAGAGAGAGAGAGAGTAGAGAGAGAAAGTCATTTCTTGTGAGGTAAACACAAGAAACCCTGGTCCTCATTGAGATGGAAATAGGTCTGGATTTTTGTCGTCCTACTTCACTCCTCCTTTTCTTTGAGCAGATGAGAGAGCGAGTGGAGCAGGAGAGGGAAGAAGAGAGGATGAAGGATTTCTACAGTTTTTCACCGTGATAAACAAGCGAATCTTTCAGTCATTCTCTCTGAGTCACTTCTGGCCTATGGGAACGGCATGCATGTCTGCTTTGACTGAAGGGGACTCTTTAATTATTAGACCAAAGACAAAAGACTGTGTGTTTGCATGCTCCCATCTAACCGAATGTCTTGTGGCAAGAATATCTTTATATTATCTTTCGTCTTTTTGGGTGTTTGCGTGTAAGAAAGTTTCACGCTTGGTCTCTAGAGTCACTCTTTCGTTACAGAAGCCCATGAGAACAGTCTAAGGGAACAGATCAAGTTTGATGTTCTATCCTTCAGCTTTTGCTAGTGCCTTATTAAGACTCTCGGGGATCCTTTGCCACCATCTGCCTGTCCAGTAGCAATGTCTTTGTATGTGTGCCAAGTATGCTAGAAACTTTCAGAGTTATATTAATGTGTCCATATGCTGATCTTTATGCTTGTTGTATGTGTGCATATTTGCATATGCTGCGCTTGCCTGCATTTGTATTTAGTCCATTTGATCAACTTCAAAAATCAGTTTGGAGAAGAAAAAAAATCTTTTTGCGATGTTGCTTGGTAATAAGCTGATAGAGTGCGAGAGAGAGAGTGAAAGGGTGAGAAAAAGAGGGGTTTAATCAACACTTCTTTGCTTGAATGTGGCAGAGCTGTCTCATTTCTCTTCAGAAACAAATCTAATCTCAGTCTGGGCAACCTTCCATTTATGCAAAGCAGTTTTCATTTCTGGAGAATAACAAACTCAAACATAAGATCAGATTGCATTGAATATTGATGTTGGAGCGCCAAAATAATCAAAAAACATTTTTAAATAGGAGATAGTAGGATTACTTTAGAATGAAGTACACTTTTCAGATCAGCAGATATGTCAGTTCAGAATGAAAATATTAGTTTTTAATGGAAGGGCTTTTTTTCAATAGGGTTTAGAAAGTTTTTATTTATGTACAGTTGAAGTCAGAATTATTCGCCCCCTTTGAATTTTTTTTATTATTTTTTAAATATTTCCCAAATTATGTTTAGCAGAGCAAGGGAATTTTCACAGTATGTCTGATAATATTTTTTCTTCTGGAGAAATTCCAGTTTGTTTTATTTCAGCTAGAATAAAAGCAGCTTTAAATAATTAAAAAAATAATAATAATAAGGTCAATATTATTAGGTCCTTTAAGCTATTTATTTTTTCGAAAGTCTACAGAACAAACCATTGTAATATAATAACTTGCCTAATTACCCTAACATGCCTAAGTTAAGCCTTTAAATGTCACTTTAAGCTGTATAGAAGTGTCTTTAAAAATATCATCGTGTCAAAGATAAAAGAAATCAGTTATTAGAGATGAGTTATTAAAACTATTATGTTTAGAAATGTGCTAAAAAAATCTCTCTGTTAAACAGAAATTGGGGGAAAAAATAAACAGGGGGGTGATTAATTCTGACTTCTCTCAGCTTTTGTTTCTGGTATTAATGAGTGTAATGTGTGTAAGGGCTGCTTAAACTTGGAAACCAGTTCATGTTTATAGTGTGCCACATGAAATTTAATGACATCCCAGTCTTAATCCGTCCAGTTTAATGTAGAGTTTTACCCACCCTTTGCAGCTATAACAGCTTTTTCTTTTTTGAGAAGGCCTTCCTTGAGGTTAAGGAGTGTGGTTATGGGAATATTTGACCATTCTTCTAGAAGCACATTTGTGAAGTCAGGCACTGATGTTGTACAAGCTCACAGTCTCCTATACTATAGGAGTATGCAACTATAAGCCTACGTCATGCTGACAATCGAAAACAAAATTAAATGATATCACAGACGATTGTCCTCCCGTGCACCTTAAAAGACATAAATGACACTCATCATAGAGCATGAGAAGCCAACAGTTCTTTTTGATCTATATAATATGTAAAATTAAGACTTGCAGGTTTAGGAAACAGCATGGGAGGAAATTACCGCGGGCCTTGGTGCAGATGAAAAGTAAAAATAAAAGTGTATTTTATATATATACTGTGTGTGTGTATATATATAATATATATATATATATATATATATATATATATATATATATATATATATATTAGTGCTGGGCCGTTAACGGCGTTAACGTGCTGTGTTAACGCGAGACTCTTATCGCGCGATAAAAAAATATCGCCGTTAATCTATTCTCAAAGTTGGGTTGGGAGCTGGGTCTATTTTACGCAAGCTATGATGGCTTTCACCTTGATATATTACCGCGGATGTATACCTGACTGGTGAGCCGTCTGCTCTTTTGAATCAAATCAGCAGAGACTAACTGCAGTTTGGCAGTTTCACTTTTCATTTATTCCTTCATGACAAACTGGGGTATTAGACGCAAATACGGAGTAAGGACAGGTGAGAGAGTTATGGAATTTAATGACGCATGCCAAATGGTAAGAAAAAAAACTTCCGCATTTCACGATGTGTGTGTGTGTTTGTGTATGTGTGTGTGCAGTCCTTTCTGACAGCCGCGTGTGGACCTTGTCGGAAAATATGGCGAAAGGTCCTAAAGACCGAGGTGTTTACTTCAATAATGCCACTAATATCTGCATACTCCACGTCTTAATTCCATTTCTGTTTAGTTCAGTGATGACTTTAGTCAGATTAAGCTCATCAGAATTCGCTGTTTGAAGCTTATGTAGGCCTACAGTTCAACATTCATGTTTAACTGAATAAACAGTTAGTAAACACAAGAACATCTTATTGAACATCATTTATTTTCATCTCCAATTATCATAGTAAAACAGTTTCTCAAGCAGTTTGTGATGCATTTTGGAAACATTTTGGAGATGAGACCCTGGTCTAATGCGACACCCGGCTTGAGAAACCTGTTGTCAAAGACTTATTATTTGGGTAACACACATATTCTGAAAACCTTCGGCAGAATTCAAATGAGCCATTTTAATCTAGATTAATTTAGAAATTAATCTAGATTAAAAAAATTAATCTATGCCCACCAATAATAAATATATATATATATATATATATATATATATATATATATATATATATATATATATATATATATATATATATATATGTATATATATATATATATATACATATACATACAGTTAGATAGGTAACCACACAGAATAGACAGAGATAGACTAATCTGTGCAACAGCCATCGATCAACTGCGTGCTACAGACGCAGACGGTGTGAAAGGCAAATGCCTGCGTGCTGCTTCTGCTCTCTCTATGCACTGCGCATGTGCTGCCGCTTCAGCTCTGCTTGCGTGTGTGGTGTGAAAGATGTGTAATTCACCCCAAAGGTGTTCAGTCAGGTCGACATCAGGACTCTATGCAGTCATTTTCTTCCACACCAATCTCACCCATCCATGTCTTTATGGACCTTGCTTTGTGCACTGGTGTGTAGTCATGTTGGAACAAGAAGAGGCTCATCCTCAAACTTTTCCCACAATGTTGGGAGCATCAAATTGTCCATTTGGTGTGCTGAAGCATTAAGAGTGTATTTCACTGGAATAAGGAACAAACTGAAAAACAACTTCATACCAAAATCCCCCTCCACTAAATGTAACACTTGGCACAAAGCATTCAGGCAACTGTCGTTCTCTTGGCAAACCTAGACTCATCCATTGGATTGCCAGACAGAGAAGCATGATTCTGCACTCTAAAGAAGAAGTTTTCACAGTTATAAAGTTCAGTGGCGGTGTGCTTTACACCACTGGCATGTCCTGTAGTCTGATAGAACTGAACTGATAGATTGAACTGTTTGGCCATAATGACCATTGTTACATTTGGAGGACAAAGGGTAAAGCTTACAAGCTTAGGAACACCATCCCAACTGTAAAGTATGAGGGCAGCAGCATCATGTTGTGGGGCTGTTTTGCTGCAGGAGGAACTGGTTCACTTCACAGCATAGATGGCATCATGAAGAAAGAACATTATGTAGAAATACTGAAGCAACATCTCAAGACATCAGCCAGGAAATTAAAACTTGGCCACAAATGGGTCTTCCAAACAGACCATGACCCTAAGCATACTGCCAAATTATTGAAAATGTGCTTTAAGGACAACAGAGTGAATGTTTTGGAGTGGCCATCACAAAGCCCTAAGCTCAATCCTATAGAAAGTTTGTGGGCAGAGTTGAAAACGCTTGTGCGAGCAAGACAGCCAACAAATCTGACTCTGTTACACCAATTCTGTCAGGAGGAATGGGCCAAAATTCCTTCAAACTATTGTGAGAAGCTTGTGGAAGGACATCAACAATGTTTGACCAAAGTTATTCAGTTTAAAAGCAAAGCTAAAAAAATACCAAGGAAATGTATGTAAACTTTTGACTGTCTAGAAATTTAAAGGGTGACTAAACAATGACAGAATTTTCAGTTTTGGATGAACGATCCCTTCAAAAAATAGTGTATATTCTCAAAGAGTTCCAAAAACTTTGTAATTTTAATGATAAAATAATACATTGTTGTGATTACATCCCGGTGAAACTGTCTGAGACAAAACATAGAAAAATGCTCAGATTAAGTTGAATGAGAAACACAAGTTACTGCCTTATTACTACCAGGGCCGTTTATATCGAAGTTGATGTTTAGGCAGACCATGTTGATGTTTCGTACCATCTAATTTTTACGAGGGGGTCGTTAGCTCAACGCTCAACCCCCAGCCTGAACATACACTACGGACAATTTAGCTTACCCAATTCACCTATAGCGCATGTCTTTGGACTTGTGGGGGAAACCGGAGCACCCGGAAGAACATGCAAACTCCACACAGAAACGCCAACTGACCCAGCTGGGGCTCGAACCAGTGACCTTCTTGCTGTGAGGTGACAGTGCTACTCACTGCACCACCGTGCCCTTCTTTAAAACTGTTATCACATATAATTCATAATTTTACAAATTGAGGAGATGAGTTTCATTTGAATTTATCTGAATATAGATTGTACTAGTTAACATGTCTTATAGCTCTTAAAGAAGTTGTACTGTATAGCTGGCCAGAAGTGACACAGCTGGAAAATGAGTGGTGAAAGCAGTAATATATTTATGTGGATTTGAAAAGACAAGTTTGTCGTAGTGAAATTGTTTAGTTGCCGCACAATGGAGGATTGTGTCAGTCACGGGCTTTTAAATGTCTCCGGGGTTTCGGCATAGAGCTTGTAGATGAAGACATCCTCTGATCTGAGCTCTTATGTAGAGGTTGAGTTTGTTTGTTGGTGATGAGAGCCCTGCTGTGCGAGTGTGTTTCTCTGTGTGAAGGAGAAGAGCGACTGAGAGTTCATAGGAGACACCGCTGTCAGATGCTTCCTGCCTTTCTTTAGCAAGCAACATTGAGAAAAAGGATTGTGAAGGAAGTCATATTGTTTTTTTTCACTTGCATCTCTCTTAAAGGAGTTACTAAAGCTAAATCTAAAACTTTATGGCCTGAAACCAATTAAAATAACAAGTTATGGCTTTTGCAAAATAGGCTTCTCTGAATGAGTTTCTCCATGGCTGTTTGATGTATTTTTACAGGAAAAGTTCTCCCAAAAAGTTTTGGACATTTGACTTTAACGTTGTGTATGAAAATATCAATATTTCATAAAGGAAGGAAAGTAACACTGAGTTTGAAATACACAATAGTGTGAAAGAGCTATACTGTTTATTTGTGTCTATAATAATAATAATAATAATAATAATAATATTTTTACATTTACATTTTACTTATTCAAAAGCAACTTACAAGTGAAGATAAAAAAGCACTTCAAATAATAAGAAAGTAGCAGTATATACATGCTATGACAAGTTAGTCTTTTTTTTTTCTTCCTCCGAGCATACGGAAAGATATGTGGCACTTATGTTCAGACGTATTCAGTTCAGTTCATCTTTATTTCTATAGTGCTTTTACAATGTAGATTGTGTCAAAGCAGCTTAAAGTCCCCGTGAACCGGAAGCTGCGATCGTTATATAATTTTTTGTATTGTGATGCAGTTCCTGGAGAAACAGAATATTAAATGAGCAAACAGTGGGTGTGGCTTGTTTTTTCTACCGCGGGCTGAAAGTTCTTCGTTCAGAAAGATCGGGAAAAGGGGTTTTAGAAGCGTTATTACAAACTAACAGACTCTTCCTGCTCACCATTTCTGTTCGTTGTCAAAACTGACAGTTGGAGCAGCCTTAGCCACACCTGTTACCTCAAAATCACATAATCTGGCAATTTAACTGAAAACAAACAGGAAGTGCATTTTCAATTAAAGATTAGAAGGGCAAACTTTTTATTTATTTTATCTTAATGACATGCACAGATTGTTCACCACAAAACTGGCAATGTGAGCTAACAAAACCAATATGTTTAGTTTTGATTTCTTTGGGACTATAACATAGAATTCGTGTAAATTGAAATTGAAACTGGGCGACACAGTGGCGCAGTAGGTAGTGCTGTCGCCTCACAGGAAGAAGGTCGCTGGGTCGCAGGTTCGAACATCGGCTGGGTCAGTTGGCGTTTCTTTGTGGAGTTTGCATGTTCTCCCTGCGTTCGCGTGGGTTTCCTCCGGGTGCTCCGGTTTCCCCCACAGTCCAAACTAAGACATGTGGTACAGGTGAATTGGGTAAGCTAAAATTGTCCGTAGTGTATGAGTGTGAATGAGTGTGTGGATGTTTCCCAGAGATGGGTTGCGGCTGGAAGGGCATCTGCTGTGTAAAATTGTGCTGGATAAGTTGTAATGAGTGTGTGGATGTTTTCCAGAGATGGGTTGCGGCTGGAAGGGCATCCGCTGTGTAAAATCGTGCTGGATAAGTTGGCGGTTCATTCTGTTGTGGCGACCTGCTGTGGCGACCCAGATTAATAAAGGGACTAAGCCGAAAAGTAAATGAATGAATGGATGAATGAAATTGAAACTGTCGGTCCAGTTTTCAGAGTTAAAGTTCAATTTATTTCAGTTCAGTGTGGTTTAATGTTTCTTTTGATCAGATTTTCATGTTGTACAAAGTTTTTAGTATTTTTTAATACACCTTTTGTCATCAAGTCATTTACATACACAAACAAAAAAGGATTTACTGCAAATACAGAAAAGAATTAGTAATTGGTATTTATTGGCTAAAAGCTCCTGCAGCAACTTACAAATGATCATACATGTTGAAAATCTATGGACATAATAGATGATTCATTGATTAAACCAGAGATGTCTAAAGTAGGGCCCGCGTGACATAGTTGTCCCATTGTAACCTTTGATTTGGTCCACCATCCCATCTGAGAGGAGAATGAGAATGATGTAGAGGGTTGGGGCAAATGCCTCTTACACAGACATCATCATTTCTAATTTGACGTAACCTTTTTTGATTGTTTTATTGTTGAGCTACAAAAAAAGCAGACTGAAATGAAATGTTTCAATAAATGTTGTAAATCAGATTTTAAAAAATGTAAATACTATCACTCGACGTATAGAGGACGAGAGCAAATCTAGTCAAAAACTAGTGTAATTGTGTTATAAATGAGATTGTTTTGTTTTTACTTTAATAAGTTTATTATAAAATGTAAAAAAAAACAAAAAAAAAACAATACTGTATTAGTTCATGTAAAGCAATGTTTTCTAGTCATTTTTAAATGTTATTAAATAAATTAAGAAATTACCCATGGTAACTATATTTACCTTTGACCCACAAGTCTCAATTAAGTTTGATTTTTGGTTCTTCATAAGAAAAAGTTTGGGCACCCCTGCATTAAACATTCAAATTAATTTAATTAAATGATAGAAAAATGTAATAAACTAAATAAAAAAAAGATGCAAATCAAAAGTTTGATAGTAGCTTTCTGAAAGACAATTACTGTAAATTAAATATTTATATAGATTTTGTGTAGTAAAAATGTTATTTTGTGATCGTGTATTGTACTAACACAATTGAAAGTATGCTGAAATGTTTGGGAAAAGCACTTTTGACGATCTGTTATGATATAAAACTGTAAATGCAGCCTATGTAAGCATAAAAAGTCCATATAATTTGCTAAAATCTAAAGGTAGTGTAGCATTAGGTGTAGTTAATATGAGTATTATTGGAAAAAAATCAGGATGAGACTATAGTTTTCTTAGAACAATACAGAGTTACCAAAAAAACTATATAATATTATCTTACATTTCTGAGGTTGTGTCCAGAAACACACTGTTTAATTCAGATGATTTAAGAAACAAAATATCCTTATGAAACCCAGAATTACCTAACATCCTTCAGGAAAACAATGCTCGTGAAAATAGGGCTTTTCACCATGCGCTCTGTAGCTTTTTGTTTTGTGTTTAGAAATAGCATTGCTTCAAGGGTCTCTACAAATTCCAAACCGTTGTACATGTTGAGAACAAAAGGCCTGGGAAGACACTTTTGTTGAGCAGTCTAAGCACTGTTGAAAGCAGCAAGCGTTGATTTGGATGCTGTTGAAAGGAACATGTATGACTGCTCAGCGTTTCCCAGATGAGGAGTTAATCACTTTGGGTAACAGCAAGCGCACTGAGTCTAATCCGTCTTTCATCTGGCCTGTTTCACTTTCTTGTTTAGTTGATGAAAATGCTAAACTGAGGGGGGATGTCTGTGAGAAATGAGTTACAGAAATTCATTACTGAAAAAATGATATACAGACAGTTGAGGTCAGAACGATTAGCCCTCCTGTTAAATTTGAATTCTTTTATTTTTTTCCCCAATTTCTGTTATATAGAGGACTTTTTTCCAACACATTTCTAAACAATAGCTTTAATAACTAATTGTTAATAACTGATTTCTTTTATGTTTGCCACGATGACGGTAGAAAATATTTTACTAGATATTTTTCAAGATACTAGTATTCAGCTTAAATTTTTATTTAAAGGCTTAACTAATTAGGATAACTAAGCAAGTTAATATAATCAGGCAAATCATTGTATAACGATGGTTTGTTCTGTAGACAATAAAAAAATGCTTAAGGGGGCTAATAATATTGACCTTAAAAGAAATAAAAAAAACTGCTTTTATTCTTGCCAAAAAAACAAATAAGACTTTCTCCAGTAGAAAAAATATTATAGGAAATATTGTGAAAAAAAAAAAAACCTTGCTTTGTTAAACATCATTTGAGAAAGAAAACAAAATTACACGGCTAATAATTTTGATTTCAGCTGTATATAAATAAAAACAAATCAAAGAAGGTTGACCCATTTTGTTTGTTTTTTAATATTTCCATAACTAAATTATAAGGACATTTCATATAGTTAGCTTTCAAAATAAGATATTTTAATTTTTTTTATATTAGATTTGTTTATTTTTTGTATGTTAGTATGTTGAATGTGTCAACACCACAGCTTTCATATGTTAATAAGTCTCTTCATACATCAGATTATGGCATGCCATTCTGCTACTATTTCAAGCATGTATCACAAGCTTTGGTGGAGAACGTGAGACTCGTTGTATTTAGAGGGGCTTTTAGACCTCCTCCGTTTTGAAGGGCTTTTCTGTTTCTCGGTTGGTAAAGTGAGGCGGCCTTTTCAGACTCTGGAATGCGGCACTTGTTGAGTTTTAGGAGGGAATGCAGGTGCTCTGCCATTTTCAGCTTTCAGAAAAGGCGCTCATGAGCACCATTCCCTTTTCTCACACAGGACCTCCCGTGGGTCATTCACAGACATGGCTTTGTTTGGTTGACATTATCTGTTGACATTATTGTTCAGGATTGCACAACTTTTTCATTAAAATCTGCATTCCAGCTTTTGGAAATGAGAGCAGATTTTGGCCATTTCTTACTGTCGTAGTTTCTGTGTGATATTTGACTATGGACTAAGTGAAAATATATATTACTTTTATTCTTAAGTTTCAGTATAAGTGAACTCTGAACTTTTAAACCAGTTTCAAGAGTTCAAACTTAGCTGATGATTGATTATAAAGCTTATTTGGCATGCTGTCCCGGGAGAGAGCCGTGAGCTCATAAGATCCTCGAGCCCAGGGCTCCCTCCTGTTGCAGGGCAAGAGGAGAGTTTGAGCTCAGGTAGATCTCGAAACTCCTCTGTTGTTGTAGCTAATGAACAAATAAGGATTGCTATGAAGAGATAACTACTTACTAGGAGCACGTCTATGGTGCTGATTTGGATTAGTCAATTAATTTAAGTTGCATGTTTTTGGATGGTGGGAGGAAACCGGGGGACCCAGGGGAAACCCACACAAGCACGGGGAGAACATGTAAACTCTGCACAGAAACGTTGATTGGCTTGGTAAGGACTAGAACCATTGATGTTCTTGCTGTGAGGCAACAGTGCTACCACTGGGCCACCGTGCCACCCATCTAGGAAAGCAGGAGGAGTAGGAAGGGGGATTCTTCAAAACAAAGATGGCTGTGTTATGGCATGGAATGGTATGGAATGAAATGGTTATATATGGTGACTTAGGAATCGTCTGATCAGTGAATCATAAATTGGCTAATGCAGGACCACCTGTGTTCAATCATAAGCATGTGATCCTCTCCAAATTAGTTTATAAATAAACTTCAACTAGTGAAAACAAACAAAAACATTTAGGCAGATTGAATCATTGTTATTCATTAATTTTTAAAGATGCCAACCCCTAATTTAAATTTCTGCATTTAGATTTCTGGCTTTTTTAGAGTGAAGCATGTTTTGGAAAATATATTTTTCACATGCTATTTGAAACTGGTAATTGTGTGCATAAAGTTTTTCTTATTTTTTTATTTATTTTTTTAAATTTCTGTCCACTTCAGTAATAATCTGATAATTACCGCATTTAAAATAAACCCCATCAAGTCTGTCATAATTCAGCCAATCAACCTTTCATAATTGATGGAAATGTGAGGTGGAACATTTGTGATTAACAGATAAATGTATTATAATTACCACATAAATGTAATTAATTACCATTAATCATAAAATGATAAAAAACAAAGTATTAAGTAAACAAATATATTAAAACCTAAAACATAATTATTAAAAAATATATTCAGTTTAATATTATATTATTAATGGCGTCAAACATAAATATTGTGATGCTACATGAACAGCACTATGAAACAAAAAATATATTGCTCTGGGTATGTTTCTTTGCTGGTTTCAGATGGCAAATTCACTAGAGGGCGCTGTCTTTGTTTTTCTGAATTTGAACTGCGTCACTTAGCCTGGTTCACAGAAAATATCAAGTTGTTTATGGCTAAATGAACTTTTAATTAATGCAAAATCATAATAATGTCATCAAATATGTGTAAAATGTTCTACATTTACATAAGTTAAGGAAAAATGTATTAAATAAAAACATTTACTCCTAAAAAGTTTCAAAATGCATAAAAAAAGTAATGAAAAACATTTTATAGAGTTATATAGACGGCGAGCGTAGACACTCACATCTCAGCAGTCAGTCACATGAAAGGCTGTTTGACAGGTTGTTTGTAATATGGATGATACTTTTCTAGTGGAAAAACACAGAATTCCTTTTGACCTGCAGATTATCTTGTACAAAGTTGTGAAAAGTCACTTGTTTACTGAAGGGAGAAAAAGAGATTTTGACAGATTCAAATAAAGGCATCTAGAGAATTTTTAATTGCATTTCAGAACTGTTAGCAGCTTAATTAGCACTTGACCTAAATGTGAGACTTCACTCTACAAATAGCTTTTCCTGATCAAAGTATCTGATTGTATTGTGACTGTGGAGCTGAATGTAACCTGTTTTAATAGGTCTGCCACCTTATCTGGTTAGTGACAACTCTGACCACTGCCGTCTGCAATCATTAGATGTTCATTAGTTTCAGTTTCATTCCCTCAGTGTCATTAGGGACATCATTAGAAGTCTATACAGTGTTTACTCAGCGTGCAACATCAAAACACAAAGCTCTGATCATAGAGAGGAAAGAAGAGACTAGTGCTGATTGCATTGCTTGTCTGTAAAAATGAAAATAAAAATTTAAGAGAGAATGAGGTGCTTCTATAGAAATGATTAATAACTATCTGGTGATGTGGTTGGAAAAATTGTTATCAAGTAGTAAACATAAACGGACATGGGTACGGAAGAGGAAATGAAGAAAGTAGTAGTACTTAAACCAAATGAAGATGCATGTCTTCTAGGGCTGTAACGATTTGAAACCGAAATCGCGACACTCAGATCCACGATCCTGTGTCGCGCGGTGTTTTAAGGGAGAATCGCGACACACCCCATGACTACCTCTCCAATCATGTGACGCCTGCCTGCAAAAGTTGAGCTAGTTGAAGAAGAACGTGAGGAAACATGGCAACTCTCGCTCTCTCTCTCTCTCTCTCTCTCAATTCAATTCAATTCAATAGTTGCTTTATTGGCATGACAAATTTTACAAATGTATTGCCAAAGCATTTATAAAGTTTACATAAAAAAGTAACATGCATATATAATTAAAAAAAAAACAGCACACAATATAGTAGTAGTAAAAAAAAAAAAAAAAAAAAAAAAAAAGAATAAAATAATAATTATATATATATTAATAATAATCTGAATATATATATATATATATATATATATATATATATATATATATATATATATATATATATATATATATATTATAATTAAATAAAATATAAATAATATATCATATTATTCAATATATCATATTTATGGTGGCTTGAGAAAATCATAACTTTCCGCCAGACTGTCATACAGAATTAAGTTTACGCTCATTTAACTCAGACTACCAATCTGCCAATCACTGATGACCTTTTAACTTACTAGCCACACCCTAGCAACCACTTACGCCACCCTAGCAACTGTCCCATAGACTTCTATTGTAAAATAAAAATAACAAACTGCCATTGACTTTACATTGGACATAGTAACAACATACCAATTCATACTAACAATATACTACTCCATACCAGAAACATACTAATCATACTAGCAACATGCTAATTCATACATAAACATACTAGCAACATGCTAATTTATACTAACAATATACTAATCCATAATGGAAACATACTAACAAACATACTAATCATACTAGCAAACATGCTAATTCATACTAAATTCATGCTAGCAGCATGCTAGTTTACACTAGAAACATGCTAGTGACATGCTAAATCATACTCAATGCTAACGACATGCTAATTTATGCTAGAAACATGGTAATTTATGTTAGCAGCTGCCTAGCAACCACTCAGAACACCTTAACAAGCACCTAGAAACATCTTTTTAACCATCTAGAACACCCTAGCAACCGCCTAACAATCACCCAGAACACCTTAGCAATGGTCTAGCAACGCCTTAGTAATGACTTAGAACACCCTGGCAACGCCTTAACAACCGCCTAGCAGCCACTCAGAACACCTTAGCAACTGCCTAGCAATGCCTTAGCAACCATTCAGAACACCATAGCAACTGCCCAGCAACACCTTATCAACCACTCAGAAGATCCTAGCCCCGGCCTAGCAAACATACAAAACACCCTAGCAACCACCTAGCAACACCTTAGCAACGACCTAGAACATCTTAGCAACCACCTAGCAGCCAATCAGAACATCTTAGCAACTGCCTAACAATGCCTTAGCAACCACTCAAAACACCCTAGCAACCACCTAGCAATGCCTTAGCAACCGCCTAGCAACCACTCAGAACACCTTAGCAACTGCCTAGCAACAACTCAGAACACCCTAGCAACCACCTAGCAACGTCTTAGCAACCACCTCTCTCTCTCTCTCTCTCTCTCTCTCTCACCAGCTGCAGTTGACGCGAGCTGCATAAGGGGCCACGGGACCAGTTTTATTTGTTGCAGATTTGCGTGTTGTTCCTTTTTTAAAATGCCTTTTATTTTTAAAATCTCTCAAGTTAATACAGGTTATCAGGGACCATTATCTCCGTCAGAGATATTGGAGTTCAATAACGTGGTGCGCAATATGACTATTGACCAACACCTCCCTGCAAGATTAGGCTACACACTGCATAGACTGTAGGCAGCTCTGGTGTGTTATGAATTGCATGTTTTAAATGACAGCGAGACATGCTATGTTTAGTTTTTATTGTAAAATATACATTATAACCCAGTACACAGTAAAATAATAGTTTTTGAATGGCTTGCCTATTGGCAGCGTATAGCCAATAAGCTTAAATAGGCTAAGCATATTTTTATTAATATTAAAACACATGAATACAAACTAGCTACCTTTTGATTGTTTTCGTTTTCGTATATTTTTTTATCAAACGAAAAATGCAATAAATTGTTTATTTTGGTTTTCATTTTATTAGAATTAATATAATTATTAGGCTACACAACTTCTACATAACATTAGCTCTGATTGTGTTTTTACAGATATCCTACAGATAGACTTTTTGGCTCAAAGACATTTATGCCTGTTAATTTCAGTGCTGTATTTTGACAGATTTCGCAAAGGCTTCAGCTATTCTGTCAGCTGTACCAGCCTCAGTTTTGCGGCTTGACTTGTGTGGCGTCTACGTATCGATGTCTGGATGACAGCGAGAGAGAGATGAGATCAGACCTCAGATTCGATGTGTGGCCGCACGTTACAGTTACTTTACTGCTTTTTTAAAATATTGGCTCATCTAAATTAACTTTTTATTGGATTAAAAGCCGAAATATTGCCAGACAGACAAAGCAACTTTCGGTTTTGGAAGAGAGCGGCTTAAGTGACAAGACGCACACACACACTCAGGATACACTCTTGTAAGCCTATTCATTATTGAATTTTTTTACATTAAATGCATAATAATAATCAAGTGCAAAAAAGATCAGCTGAACTTGGGAAAAAGTGATCACTGCGGTTGCCGCGATGGTTGCTTTGTGTCTCTGCAGTTGGCTTGTCAGCATTGCTAAATCACTTTGTTTTAATAAAAAAAAAGATTACTCATTATTAAACATTGTGAGATGATGGTCGCGTGATTTTTAAAATGAGAGTATGCGTTGCTTATTTATGACTATTGATCTTATCTACCCGCGACCCACCCATAGTTAAACATCAAGTAGCCTACTTTTTGATTACCTGACCAGCGGATTAACGGCAGGACTCGTGAATATGAAAGAATCGCGCATAACAGGGTTTTAGGCTATGCGTCCCAAATATGCAGGGCTGGCGCATCCACAGAGGCGACCTAGGCGGCCGCCTAGGGCGGCAAAATAGTGAGGGCGACAAACGCGCTTCAACCCCAATCCTCAAATCGGATGAAATCATCAATTTCATCCGCGACAAAAGTGTTATAGCTTTGGATATTTATTTATTTTATATAGTTAATAGTTATGCATAGTTAATCTTGGTCTTTGGTGTTTGGTTTAAAAAGATTTTTCAAATGTTATTTACTAAAAAATATTGATTTAAATATCGTTTTTTTTCTCCTGCCCACCACGAAAATAAATCGTGATACGAACCGAATCGTGGGTTTGGTGTATCATTACAGCCCTAAAATGTCTTCAAACTAACTAGGTAGGTGTGATTTTGCCAAGTACCATGCAATCCTGAATCAACATCTGTGTTGATCCTGAAATGTAATTTTTTTTCAAAAAATTAAATTAATACCTAAACCCTACCCCTAAACCCATTGGAACTGTAATATACTCTCAAACGCACAACCATCCCTAGGGTTTACAGAGAATGGTCCAAAAAAGAGAAAATATCCAGTGAGCGGCAGTTCTGTGGGTGCAAATGCCTTGTTGATGCCAGAGGTCAGAGGAGAATGGCCAGACTGGTTTGAGCTGATAGAAAGACAACAGCAACTCAAATAACCACTCGTTACAACCGAGGTATGCAGAAGAGCATCTCTGAACGCATAACATGTCCAACCTTGAGGTGGATGGCTTACAGCAGCAGACCACACTGAGTGCCACTCCTGTCAGCTAAGAACAGGAAACTGAGGCTACAATTCGCACAGGCTTACCAAAATTGCACAATAGAAGATTGAGTCTTGATTTCTGTTGCGACATTCAGATGGTAGGGTCAGAATTTAGCATCAACATGAAAGCATGGATCCATTCTTCCTTTTTTCAACACTTCAGGCTGGTGGTGTAATGATGTGGGGTATATTTTCTTGGCACACTTTGAGCCCATTAGTGTCAATGCCACAGCCTACCGGAGTATTGTTGCTGACCATGACCATTTAAGACCAGTGTTCCCATCTACTGATGGCTACTTCCAGCAGAATAACGCACCATATCATAAAGCGCGAATCATCTCAGACTGGTTCCTTGAACATGACGATGAGTTCACTGTACTCAAATGGCCTCCACAGTTACCAGATCTCAATCCAGTAGAGCACCTTTGGGATGTGGTGGAATGGGAGATTCGCATCATAGATGTTCAGCCGACAAATCTGCAGTATGCTATCGTCAATATGGAGCAAAATCTCTGAGGAATATTTCCAGTACCTTGTTGAATCTATGCCATGAAGGATTAAGGCAGTTCTGAAGGCAAAAGTGGGTCCAACTGGTACTAGTAAGGTGTACCTAATAAAGTGGCCGGTAAGTGTAAACCAAACTATAAGCCTAAACTTAACCTTAAACTTATCCCTTAATTCTGATTGGCTGATTGTAATGAAATTGCTTGGTGAAACTATACTAACCAATTAACTATACACTGATAGAGCAATCACATCAGAGTCCATCTAAATCAGAACAAACAACTTTGACCAAAAATAAACATTTATTTTTTCTTTAGATTTTACAGTTTGTCTTTTAAAAGTTGGGGCTTGAAAAAGTTTTAGGCTCCCCTAAAAAGGCTCGAGTGATGTTCCTGCTTGGTTCTTCTAAAATCCTCCACACGCTGGTTTCTTCTGAGTTGTATAAGCGTGTGATGATTTTTTAATGAGAGGCTGGCTTCTGTTCTGCTCTTTGTGTCGACTGTGCTGCTTCTCAGCTCTAGTAGAACTCAATCCTGACGTTTTTGCCTTCTCGACCACAGCCTGATGTCTGATTGGTCCAATATCCATCTGGAATTTAGCTTTCCCTGCTCTTAACCCCACCCTCCCTCTGCCCTGAGGGCGTCAATGAACAACGGCATTCCCTTACACAGCCGCGTGTACATGTGCGTGTATGTATGTGCGTGTGTGTGTCTCCTCTATACAGCGAGAAGAGCAGTAGAGTTATTTTCTTTTTTCAAACAGACACGCACTGCTTAAAAAGTCACGCCTAATGAGCGAAGTGCACAGGGGAAAGTTTGTCTTTTTCTGTAAATGTTTTTGAAATTGGCTTCTATTTTTGTTCTCTGTGAAGGAAAGACAATCCTTTCCTCTTGCTCTCTCTTTCACACGTAACATATCCACACTCATTCTCTCTCTCTCTCTCTCTCTCTCTCTCTCTCTCTCTCTCTCTTTTCTTGCATGGCTTAGATCTTGTGTAAAGGGGAGGGTCTGAACTCTGTTTGCAGTGAATGCCCCTGCTGGAGTCTAGCGCTAGCATACACTCTCTCTCTCTTACACACAAAACTACCATTCCCGCTAGAAAGAGAGAGAGAGGGAGTGTGTGTGTACGAATGAGAAGAAAGAGAGAGTTTGGATATAGCTGGACTCTATCTGGACATTGGGACTTTTTCTTCTGCTTCTCTTCATGTGCTGATGAAATGATGGTGTGAGATGTTTTTGCGCTCTTGGAGTTATTGAGAGGTAAAGGATTCCTTTTTTCACTTCCCGCTGCTGTTTGTGGATCACTGACAGTGTGTTTGTGTGGACAGGTGAAAACTTATCAGAACTTAGCAGAAACAAGAGTAAGTCCTTTAACTTTTTGCAGTCATGGACTGAAGCTATAATGCTGAACTGGGTGTTTTATTGGCTAGTTCTTCTCACATTGTTTTGTCACTGTAAGAGTTATCATTCTCATTCTTATTGGAAATCGGATAGTAGCAGAAACATTCCTTCTCAAAGTTTTGTCAAACTATAACAAGATGATGTTGCTGACTTGCTCTGGTTAGTGTAGAAATTGGAAGACCATGAGGTCCAGCTGAGAGCAGTTTTACAACTGGACAACCTGTATCATAGACATTGTAGTTTAGAATCAATGAGGTATGTCAGGCTTGATTTGCTCATTAATTAATGACGTTATTTTCCTATGGAATTGCAAATATGGTTATTTGCATAGATAATAGAATAGATAAATCTGTGATATTACATTGAGAATAGATAAATCAGTGATATTGTTTTGGCAGATTACTAAATCATTGAAAAGTAGCTTTTTAAATCAATATATTATAGAAATTTTGTGTCATAGAAACCACATAACATGCATTTAAACTGTCTACTTTATTATTTTAAATAACTTTTTAATGTCAAATATGAGGTTAATATTTCTTATTAAGATCATTTTTTTCCGCCTTTGTACTTAATATATACAAAAGAACATCTCAGAAATCAAGGTACAATAGCTGTAGACAAATCCTACAGGTATATATTGGTACTTCAGTGGGACCTCTTAGTGCCTAAAATACTCAAAAATGTATCGCTTGGAATATTTAAGTATGCCTGTGCAATTAATAGTTATCGAATCGCGATTTGAAATGTTGCTATTAGCTAATTGCAAGAGGCTTCGATATGAATATATATTATTTCATTTCACCCACCCTGTGTGTGACAATCTTACTAGGCAATTAAGCGAGCACACTTTCGTTCGGCCAATCAGAATAGTGCAACAGAACTTTGCGGAATGCCCACAATAAAAAAACAAACAAACAAACAAACAAACAAACAAACAAACAGGAAAGGGCAGACGAGTGGGTGATGGGGTCTGCTGCTTCAAAAGCATTAATAGACTAAATAATATCAAAGAAAAACAGCACATCGGTAATATGGGAATATTTTGGTTTCAAAGTCACAGACACCGAACAAAAACAGGTCATTTGTAAGAGCTGTCGCAAAATTGTTGCCAGCACCAGGAAATACAACAACCAGCACCTAAAAAAGCACCACAGGCGGCTATATAAGTGTGATTGAGATGAAGCTTAACTAAAAAATTTAGTCGCAAATTTTATCAAATCAAAATCGCAATATCTGTCAAAAAATCGCTACTAATCTACTACTAAGTACCTTTGGTATTTGAGCTGTTGTTACACTGAATGCGATTTTAGTGGGTGTCTTTACAGTGTAGTCATTTGTTAATCTTGGAAAAAATGTATGATCGTTTTTTTTCTCATGAATGAATTGCGCAGTTGTTTTGCACCATTATTGTTTTGATGCTTGAAAGCCAGTTTTCAACTTTTTTAAAATAATCTCAATAACAGGGATGCAAAACATATGCTATCTATAGGCCTGTCAAAATAAGGAATTTTTGTTGAGCAATATATCGTCACAGAAATTGTTGAGATATGAAATATTATTGTTATTTTGATATAATTTTATGCTACTGATTATATAATGATTATATAAAAGCATAATAATGCAAATAGCCAAACACTTAAAAATACTTGTTATATTTATATTCTATAATTTGATGTTAGGGCAGCACGGTGGCGCAGTGGATAGCACAATCGCCTCACAAGCAAGAAGGTCGCTGGTTCGAGCCCCAGCTGGGCCAGTTGGCATTTCTGTGTGGAATTTGCATGTTCTCCCCGTGTTCGCATAAGTTTCCTCCAGGTGCTCCGGTTTCCCTCACAAGTCTAAAGACATGCGTTATAGGTGAATTGGGTAAGCTAAATTGTATGTGTGTGAATGAGTGTGTATGGATGTTTCCCAGTGATGGGTTGCAGCTGGAAGGGCATCCGCTGCGTAAAACATATGCTGGATAAATTGGCGGTTCATTCTGCTGTGGCGACCCCAGATTAATAAAGAGACTAAGCCGAAAAGAAAATGAATGAATGAATTTGATGCTAAAAAGGTAAATGTTCTATTATACACAGAGGTGGGAGTAAGTCACACATGTGCAAGTCACAAGCAAGTCTCAAGTCATAACTTTCAAGTCTCAAGCAAGTCAAGTAATTTTTTGTCAGACTCAAGTCAAGTCATACAGTAGCTTGGTCTAGCAAGTCACTTTTAAGTCAATCAAATTTTTGTCGATATTTTTTAACTTTTGCAATGTTTTTTGCAATTTAAATTTACATATATAACTTTCGGTTTTGTATGTAATGCATGATATATAACAAAAAGTTATTTATTTACCAAAAAAAAAGTTATTTTGGGTCATTTAACTCAAGTCCAAGTCAAGTCTCAAGTCATGACAGTCAAGTCGAGTCTTTTTTTGTCCTAAATTTTGCGACTTAAGTCTTAGTTAAGTCAAGTCATGTGACTCGAGTCCCCTATCTCTGATTATACATGCTATTAAATGTTCTATTAGGTAAATGTTCAATTATAAACTTTGTCACTGGTGAGGTAGAATGTAAAAGTCATTGTAAAATAGCTTTAATGTTATTTGTGAATTTGTAAATATGTAGTGCAATGCCAAAAAAAAATCAAGGCCATCTCTAAGTATTACTTGATTTGTCGATATATTGATTATTCTGACCTACCTATATGTTTTTGAAAACATAGTACAGACGACAGAGCTTTGATTATTTAGCAATTTTACTATAGTTTTCCAATTGACCATAATGTAAGGCTGTCTAACATCAGTGAGAATGAACTGATTCATTCTGCATGTGCTTATGACTGATTTCTGTATACCATTACAACACATACCAGTCTGTTGACCATTGCAGGGCAATGTGCAGGACTGTATTCACACATCATTGTTGCTCTATTAATAGCCTGAGACAGGGCAGGGAGTGAGCCTGCAGCTGAAGGGAAGGAAGTGGGCCTGGAGAGCATAGGGATTACCAGGGGTCACTGCACCAGGGGCCCCCACACCATCCATTCCCTTAAACCGGCTTTTGGGAAACCTTGGTAGCAGCCAACACTGAAAGATGAGTGGCATTGCAGTAGTCCTTCATTAGCATCTCTGCGTATCTTCAATAAGGTAGCCTTCATATACAGTCTCAATACGGCGAGCGCTTGTATGAGCTATTTATTAATGTTAGCCTGTTCTACCAGAATAAAACAAAGAGACTGACAGGAAGCCAGAGAAAGAACAACAGACTCTGCGGCATAATACAACGCCGTCACAGCTGTGACATTATATATGGTCCCCGTCTGAATGGGGGAAGGTATGAATGAAAATTAATAACTGGATCCCAAGGAACAGAGATTAGATAACACGTTCTCATTTCACTTGCAAAAACAAGCGTCTCGAGCACTTTGAGTTTCCCCTTGTGTGAGTTATGACAGCACAGGTTTCTGGGTTTATTCAGTAGGGGACTTTACCTGTGGAATGTTAACTGCCTTCATTTCTCTTCCGTCACACGTTTTGTTTTTCTCCTCCCGCCGGCAAAACTCTCTCATCCCTTTCTCTACACGTCTGTTTCCAGCACTGCTTCTGTCAGTCAGAGCTCAACCAGCACCTAATGCTTTGACCTGCGAAGGCCTGAAATTTTAACTGTGACTATGAAGACTTTGATTGGATTGGCATCCCGTTTAAGTTAGACTCTCCCTTAACACCTGGTATTAATATGTATTCAGGTTACTGGATTAGATTTTATGCTTTTGGCATAAAAAAATGCCAAAGTTTGGGCTCAGTAAAAAAAGTTAAGCCAAGGTACATTAAATTGATTAAAAGTGACAGTAAAGACATTTCTAATGGAAACAAACAAGCAAAACATACAGTTGAAGTCAGAATTATTAGCCCCCCTGAATTATTAGCCCCCCTGTTTATTTTTTTCTACAATTTCTGTTTAACAGAGAGCAGATTTTTTCAACACATTTGTAAACATAATAGTTTTAATAACTCATTTCTAATAACTGATTTATTTTATCTTTGCCATGATGACAGTAAATAATATTTGACTAGATATTTTTGATCTTTGCCATGATTTTTCAAGACATTTCTATACAGCTTAAAGTGACATTTAAAGGCTTAACTAGGTTAATTAGGTTAACTAGGCAGGTTAGGGTAATTAGGCAAGTTATTGTATTATGATGGTTGGTTCTGTATAGATTATTTAAAAAAAATAGCTTAAATTGGCTAATAATTTTGTTCTTAAAATGGTGTTTAAAAAAATTAAGAACTGCTTTTATTCTAGTCAAAATAAAACATAAGACTTTCTCCAGAAGAAGAATATTATCAGACATACTGGGAAAATTTCCTTGTTCTGTTAAACATCATTTGGGAAATACTTGAAAAATAAAAAAAAAATTCAAAGGGGGGCTAATAATTCTGACTTCAACTGTATATACAAAGACTTCTGAAGAATCATGACAAAACACTAGTAGATAAGATGCTAAATATTTAGCTTTTGCAATAAGAACAAATAATTTTTTTTAAACAAATAAAGCTGAAAAGTCATTTTGTAGTGATTTATTTATTTTTGTCATTGAACTTTTTTTTTTTTTACTTTTATACCACACGCAGCATAAAATTCACAATACAAAATCAACATTCAGGAAAATAATGTAAACAAATGATAATAAAAATAATAACAAAACAAAAATTATAACATAAATATTAAATATAAAATAATACAACAGACAGCCAAAATGACAACCCTTCAATTTTCCCTTTACATGCTCTCCAAATACTGTAAAACGCTGCCCCATTTCTGATTGAAAGTATAATATAGGGCTGCACGGTGGCGCAGTGGGTAGCACATTTGCCTCACAGCAAGAAGGTCGCTGGTTCAAACTTCACCTGTGTCAGTTGGCGTTTCTGTGTGGAGTTTGCATGTTTTCCCTGTGTTTGCTTGGGTTTTCTTCGGGTTTCCTCCGTGTTTTTCCCCCACAAGTCCAAAGACGTGGTATAGCAGAATTGGCAGAGCTAAATTGTCCATAGTGTATGTGTGTGAATGAGTGTGTTTAAATGATTCCCAATGATGGGCTGCAGCTGGAAGGGCATCCGCTGCGTAAAACATATGCTGGATAAGTTGGCGGTTCATTCCGCCGTGGCGACCCCAAATTAATAAATGGACTAAGCCGAATATAATATAATATAATATAATATAATATAATATAATATAATATAATATAGTATAATATAATAGTCTGACAACAGCCAGTGCTCCACACAGAGATCTGATCATCATCTAGTCCAAGGATGTGCAAACTTGATCCTGGAGGGCAGGTGTCCTGCATTGTTTTGCTCCAACCCTAATCAAACACACCTGCCTGTAGCTTTCTAGTGATCTTGAAGACATTGATTAGTGTGTTCAGGTGTGTTTAATTAGTGTTGGAGCAAAAGTCTGCAGGGACACCGGCCCTCCAGGAATTAAATGAAGAAACAGAACAAACTGATACAAACTAAATCCAGAAGAAAATTGGCAACATCTCTGCAATGCTTTGTCCAGTGTCCAGTTGTCTTAGAAACTTTCAAAAAAAGTTTTCAATGTAAACTTTTTTTTTTTCTGGAAACAGACATCCTCACTCATTCATACGTTCACTGTGATGAAGAGTGTCATCTGATTACAGCAATTGTCATACAGTACGAAATTTTTAAATATGGCCTTCCTTCAGTTTCGTTTTACACCATTGATGAAAAGACATTAAAGAGGAGTTCAGAAGTGCTATTCTAGAGCAATGTAAAATTCAAATGAATTCTGAAACAACTGTTTAGACCGAAGGTGAATTTCAAAACATCTGGCCTCTGACAGGTTTAGCAACATATTTGGAAACCCAAAGATTTTTGCCGCTTTTTTGACAGTCTGAATGTAATATGTTATTTCTCCCACCAAATTGTCTATTTTCTCCTCTAGTATATTTATGCAAAGATGCTTCATTTTCTCCCTTCTTCCAGTTTTTATTAACAGCCTATACTGTGTGGCTTTTTTGAAATAAAATGTAAAAAAATGGGTAAGCTAAATTGTCCGTAGTGTAAGAGTGTGAATGAGTGTGTGGATGTTCCCAGAGATGGGTTGCGGCTGGAAGCGCATCCGCTGCGTAAAATCATGCTGGATAAGTTGGCGGTTCATTCCGCTGTGGCGACCCCGGATTAATAAAGGGACTAAGCCAAAAAGAAAATGAATGAATGAATTTTGAATGGGACATAAAAATAGGATATGTATGTATGTTTGTGTAAATATTTACATATGTACATATAAATATGTGGATGCAGTCAGCTTAAAGAAAGAAAGAACAATGCACTCTAAATCTATAATATACAGTATATGGCATGGTTTCCGCTACATTCATTCTTCCATGGCGGGGCGCCACACCAAAATTCATCCCGCCACGGCTATATTACAGCTTCCCATTTAAAACATTCAGTCATTGTTGTTGTTTTTAATAGCAGGTTATAATAGCACCAAAACGTATTAAAAGGTAAGTGAATTATAACAGCGAAAACTTTTCTTTAATCGTAGTAGTGCTGTGCGTTATTTGTTTAACCCTTTACGGTGACATGCTGACTGACTGACTGACAGGTGCGTACGTGAGACGTGAGACCAGCAAACACGGCGTAGCTTTCAGTTAAGATGAACACAGTTTCCATAATTATACTGTATAGATAAAGGTCTATGGTTCTGCATACAATGACTTTATCTGGCTGGAATTTATAGCGGTTTCACTTTACTTCAGGACTGTTCAGCTACTTCAGCTGTTTCACTTTACTTCAGGACGCATTAATGCCGCTCTGTAGGTCTACCGGAGAGATTCATAAATATTCCTAGCAAATCTAATAAATGTTGGAGATGTACTCGTCACATAAACACACTAAATTGCACTTGAGCAGCGTATATTTCAGGGTGTGAAGTTGTGCACGAACAGAGGAAATCAGCGCGCAAGCAGAGATTCGCATGCTCGTATTACATAAATGCGCTCACAACATGTGTCATTGAAATAACACCCATTGGTAGCTGGTACATCCGTGTAAAAGTGCTGCCGCCACAGCTGGAAAAAATCTTAGAGGAAACACTGTATGGGATATTATTCCCAAATTGAAATGGGTTCTTAGTGTCATTTAAGTAATTTACACAGTGTAATACGTTTTCTTTTTCGCAGTGTGTTTAGACTTGCTTGCTTTTAAAGAGAGAGTCATGAAACAGTAGTGGAATTTGTCAGTCTTTGTAATCTCTCCTTGAATGTGCTTGTTATAGACGTGGCTAGAAAAAGAAAACTGTGTGTGTGTGTGCGTGAAACAGGATGCTCATTGTTCTCTCCTTGTTACAAACAATCAGTTGGTCATCAGATCCTTTCACGATTGGTCAAACGGAATCTGTTAATGAAGTGCCACTAACTGGAGCTACAGTATTATGAGAGAGTGAGTCACACAGCTCACAAACAGAAGCTGATGATGACAAGCATGTCTGTTTGCATTATGGACAAGTCACACGCTTCATGATGCCTCAACAAAATTGTGTCCAGTTATTTTTTTTTTAATTATTTAATTTTTTTATTAAATTTTTGTGGAAACCAGGGGACTTTCTGCAATGTTTCCCCAGCAGTTAAAGTGTGATTATTTGGCATTGTCATAGAAGTGTGTGTGAGGCAAAGGAAGCTCTGGTGGGCATTGCAATGCTTCATGCTGCAAATGACGTGTTTGACACTTTGACCTGGGCATCCATTCACACACACACACACACACACACACACACACACACACACACACACACACACACACACACACACACACACACACACACACACACACACACACACACACAGACACACACACACACAATGCATAGTGCCTCAAACAAAACAGGAAAAGACATTCACTGTTGGTCCATTCTCCTTCACAGATTGGTACAGCATTTAACACATGGTTCTGACTCAGTAATGACTATCAAGGTGCAGATTGTAAATCCAGCCTGTTGTTCCTCAGGGAGTGTTTGTACTTCATAAAATCAAATGGCTTACAGTTGTTTAGGAGAAACAGACAGACGTTGCTGTCACAAACAGAGGCATTTGAGAAAACACCTGGGACAAGCTCTGACACATGTATACTGGCATTCTTTACATTTTAACACAGACACACACACACATATATACAAACGGTGCAAGGTCACAACAGGAAAACTGAAGAATGTGCATCATTTCCACTGGTGCCCTCCAACTTCCTTCATCACTTTGTGTACACACACACCCACCCAAATAGGCTTACAGTCCCACACATAGAGGTATGCGGTTTGTTATAAGCTGTGATGGTGACGTTACTGTTTTGAAGAGGGGGAAAGGGTATGTCCCATTCAGTCACTGGTCTTATGAAGTCGAATAAATGTGACCAATTTTGTTTTTCTGCCAGAGCTCTACTGAACCCATTGACATAAGTGTAGGGGTTCAATGGCTACCGGTTTCTTACAATAATCATTTGCACAATGTAGCACCCAAATAATAATTAACTATGTAAATAGTTCATCTTTGACATTATCGTTGAAGTATTTGTTTTTTTATACATCTATACATTTATATACATTTCAATAACTAGTAATCCAAGTTTGTAATCTAGTAATCTGAAGTTAAAGGTGCTGTATGTACGTTTTTGTCTCTTCTAAAGCAGGGCTCACCAACCTTTTTGAAACTGAGAGCTACTTCTTGGGTACCGATTAATGTGAAGGGCTACTAGTTTGATACACACTTCTTAAATAACCAATTTTCTCAATTTACTTTTAATTATATGTTATTATTATTATTAATTAATTATATTAATCTATGTGAAGACACTGATCATGTTAATGATTTCTCACAATAGTTGTCAACAATGATTTAACAAGGTAGGAAACAGATAAATATCAATATTCAACACTTTATTTGTCTGAAATAGTTTTTAAAGTTTATTTTTTATATATAACTAAATGTCATTTTAAATTTTACACCAATGGATGTGTGATTTAAAAAGAATAGCTACAAAAAATATTAGATGCAGCTTACTGGTATGTGGTGCTATAGTGAGCAGGTCCAGGAACAGGTCCACGGGCAACTCATGTGATCCAGGTAGCCCGCGGGCACCATGTTGGTGACCCCTGTTCTAAAGCATAAGAATACCATAATATGTTTGCAGATATTTAAGAAACATGCCAAGTGAACATTTTGTTTATCTGAAAAACTATTCTAAAGTCAGATATTCTGCTTTAAAAATGTATGCTACATGCCAGAATGTCTGTCTTTGCTTTGTTCCTTTTAACCCACCCGATGCCAGTTTAGCCAATTATATTTTAGTACCCCGGGTTGCCTTGGTGGAGAACAGCGTATTTCATTCATTCAGTCAAGAAGGCTCTCAAAGCATGCCTCCGCAACCAAAAATGCGACCTCCGGTGGACAGTAACAACCTCTGAAATGAGACGCAGATTCAGAGTTCCACATGAGGTAGTTATTAATTAGCAAATAACATAAATATTACAAACATAAACATTAGATGAGTAGGTTACGTTGTAACCCCGTGTCCTAACAACACGCTACGGGATGAGATTTGCAGTGATAAGCAATTTGGCTGTTTGCACCTGACGAAAAACAACAGAAATTTAAATACAGCCAGAATATGCGCTCACTGCAACAAAATGGTAAGAGTTATTATCTAATTAATACATATTAAACCTCTTTAACATTATTAAATGTATATGCTGAATCCCTGATATTTGTCAGTTTGCACAGAGTAACAGTTCTGAAGTTCCATTTCAAATGGATTATTTTATTGTTAAGATCTGAGGTGAATCTGCTGCTGCTTTCAGTAGTATAGCAATAAATGTAATGTGAAATGGCATTCAAACTCACATTATTAGCATTTAACGCTGAATAAAGCACATGAGGTTTACCTGAGGTGATCATTGTCCGTTTTCTGTTGTTCAGTTGCAAGAAATAGAAGCCGTTTCTAAAATATAAATTTCAGGTGTTGGTTGGGTACAAAAACTCCTTTTAATATGGAAAACATTCCTTCTATCACGTGCCGTTATTTTTATTAAGAACGCAATTTAAATCAGCCTTAAATCACCCTTTTGGCTCGTCTAGTCAGACTCGCTCCTGTTGGTGTCCCCAATCTGGCAACCTGCTCTTTTGTGTTTTAAATCAGGAGTGCAATACCTAGTTCAACCACTGGGTGTCAAACTTGCATACTGTACCTTTAAGTCTGGCCCACTGTTTTAATAAAATGTGCATTTTGATTTTCTTTTTTTACTATTATTATTATGTCATCTCTAGCTTTTACTTCTTAACTTACCCATCCAAAAATACATCAAGGTGAAATATTTAAATCTAACAGAATCTTTGCTTCATACTTGAAATAAATAGCAAGACTTTGAAATAGTATGTGATCTTTACTGCAGTGAGTTTGAATATGCATATTCATACATAATTCTATCCATGATGAGCAACATAGTCGTGATCAAACTTTTTTTCCCTAGCTTAGAGTCAAAATATGAAAACTGCAGTACATGCACATAAAAATGCAGAGGTTTTCAAAGTGTGGTGCGAATGTCTATCCTGGACAGTATGATGATATCAGTTAAGATTTGTCTGTAGTTTAGCTGCAAATATACCCATGCAGCACACAATTGCATAACCACACAAGAGCAGCAAAGACACATGGATGAATGTGAAGGAAGAGTGGGACGTGTTTGAGCCATTCATTCATTCATTTTCTTTTCGGCTTAGTCCCTCTATTAATCCGGGGTCGCCACAGCGGAATGAACCGCCAACTTATCCAGCACGTGTTTTACATAGCGGATGCCCTTCCAGCTGCAACCCATCTCTGGGAAACACCCATACACACCCATTCACACTCATACACTACGGACAATTTAGCCTTCCCAATTCACCTGTACCGCATGTCTTTGGACTGTGGGGGAAACCGGACCACCCAGAGGAAACCCACGCGAACGCAGAAAGAACATGCAAACTCCACACAGAAACGCCAACTGACCCAGCCGAGGCTCGAACCAGCGACCTTCTTGCTGTGAGGCGACAGCACTACCTACTGCGCCACTGCGTCGCCGTGTTTGAGCCAATCAAATCAAAATTAAACCGGAATCAGAACTGAATTCAGCACTGGGGGGTGGCACACATCAGAGCAACCATACAGAAAGACAGGAGAGCTTGGTTCAGTTTGCTTTCATGGCTTGATGCTGTCAAGTATAAGCATGTGTGTCAAAATGCCTTGCTGAGCACTGAAATAAACATAGTCAGTTATGTCTAAAGTGATAGTAAACATTGGGCAGACTAGAATATCTGTTTTATAGTGACAGCAGCCTTATGCTGTCACCAAGAGTCAAGGAAAAAAAAAAACATTCACTGCTTTTTATTGAACATTGTTTTGTTGCATTGTTGGTATGTATGTGCACACATATACTGTATATAACCTCTGAAATTAAGAAAGAAAGAAAAAACAGTGCCACTACTTGCCCCACAAAGGTACAGTTCAGAAAAGCTTCTGTCATTCCACTATACTACTTTATTTCTTAAAGCTTTGGACCACCTGCAACCTATGTGATTTTCATTATTTTCTGTACAGATGTGTGTGTACAAAGTACCAAAAAGCCAGTATAACATGTTCCTTTTCAAGATCCAAGTCAATCAGTGTTTGTTTGTGGATACTAAACAATGACATAAGAGATGTTGTTGTCTGTGATCCAGCATGTGACTGAGCTGCTCACGATAGTGACTCAGTGTCTCTATTCATACAATTCATTACTGTTCACAATTTCCAGTTCCATCATTTCAGTTTTAATATGACTGTTTCAAGAGTTGGCCATTATTTTTTTAGATTTAATATACTGGTTATATACAGTTGAAGTCAGAATTATTAGCCCCCTTCAATTTTTTGTTTTACTTTTTTAAATATTTCCAAAATGATGTTTAACAGAGCAGGAAAATTTTCACAGTATGTCTGATAATATTTTTTCTTCTGGAAAAAGTCTTATTAGTTTTATTTCGGCTACAATAAAAGCAGTTTTAATTTTTTTAAAAGCCATTTTAAGGACAAAATTATTAGCCCCTTTAAGCTATTTTTTTTTTTTTTTTAATTAGTCTACAGAACAAACCATCATTATACAATAACTTGCCTAATTACCCTAACCTGCCTAGTTAACCTGATTAACCTAGTTAAGCCTTTAAATGTCACTTTAAGCTGTATAGAAGTGTCTTGAAAAATATCTAGTAAAATATTATTTACTGTCATCATGGCAAAGATAAAATAAATCAGTTATTAGAGATGAGTTATTAAGACTATTATATTTACAAATGTGCTGAAAAAAATCTTCTCTCCATTAAACAGAAATTGGGGAAAAAATCAACAGGGGAGCTAATAATTCCTACTTCAACTGTATTTTTAGTACATTTAGACATCTGGAATACAAGCATTGCTATTTTTTTAATACAGCTGTTATACAGTAAATAACTGTTATAAATTGCTGCAAAGATGCAAATTATATTTATGCACAAAAATTGAATAGGATAAAAAAAATTGAATAGGATTTCCTTCTAATCAAACAAAAATGTCACTTCCTGGTAAACTGGTGCCAAATATCAAACAGAAAATGGAATTTGCTGTAGTAGAAGCCACTGTGGGCTTTTTTTATTTAATAAATTACTTTCACCTCAGAAGACGAAGTTGAATTGCAATAAAAATCCAATGTTTTTTAGATCTTCGGGATCGCAGCTGCTCAAGACTGTTCTGGAGATAATAAATAAATAATTAAAACCACTTTGATGAAGGACTTTGGCTGAGGGATTTTAGAATGACCAAAACAAATTTTCAATGCTGTGCAATATGATCAGCCTGCTGGTTTGTCCATTAACATTATCCCATCACACACATCATTGACTTTACATGATCTGGTAAAACAAAATCACATGACTTTTTTTTTGATGCGCATGCTGGGATATATTTAGTACATTTGTTTTCATTGTAGTTTATGCACATTTTTTTAAATTGTTTAAAATGTTTATCCTACTCAGTTGTGTGCATAAGTTTTTTTTACATTTTAACATTTTCAAACATTTATGCACATCTTTAATGTCTCCATTAAGCATTTTTATGTGATATTGCCAAAGTGCACACACACCGAAAAACATGATTCAAAGATGATTCCTTGGATTTACTCGTTTTTTAAGTGGTTATAAACAATTTATTTGGGCTAAATTTAAACAAACAAAGTTGAATGTTACTAAATTTAATTTGTTTAAATTCAACCCATATACATTGTTTGCAACAGTTTGGCAGAAACCGTTTTTTTCAGTGTACACATAGGTGGATGGAAACATAGTTAATTATCTTTAAATCATAATTATCGCATGCATTATAGCATAACCAGCTGACATTTTTTGATGGACTTAAAATAAAGTTTATTTATTTGATGCTTCTTACCAAGGGTTACACATTCTACACAGATCTCATACACACAGTAGGTCAATTTATGGTTATTATAGAAAAGGTGAGAAAAGTCACGTTTCTCACCTTTTCTATAATGACCATAACTTGACTTACTGTGTGTATAAGATCTGTGATGCAATGTTTGTTTATGTGGTCCTAGGTGTGTGTGTGTGTGTGTGTGTGTGTTGTGTGTGTGTGTGTGTGCTTTTGCAGGATTGTTGCCGTATTGCAGAGCATTGCGTAACAATCTGTCAGAGATACTGACACATGACTCAGATTATCAAAGCTCTCTACCTCATCTACATAAAGAAAAGAAACATAAAAAACATTTGATTAAAGAACGACTGATTTTATGCTGGGGTAGAGATGGCAAGTAATTAAAATTTCGAAAATACTGACAAGAGTGAAGGTTTTTGAATAGAGCATGTGCACATTTCATAAAGGTAGACCGCAGCTCAATGAGTTTAATTAGAGAAGCTGAAATGTGTGTTCTGCTTCTTTTCAGCTCTCTCTGTCTCTCACTTTTATTCAATACATGGATAGATCTTAAATATGGGCGACGCAGTGGCGCAGTAAGTAGCGATGTCGCCTCACAGCAAGAAGGTCGCTGGTTCGAGCCTCGGCTGGGTCAGTTGGCGTTTCTGTGTGGAGTTTGCATGTTCTCCCTGCGTTCGTGTGGGTTTCCTCTGGGTGCTCTGGTTTCCCCCACAGTCCAAAGACATGCGGTACAGGTGAATTGGGTAGGCTAAAATTGTCCGTAGTGGGAGTGTGAATGAGTGTGTGTGGATGTTTCCCAGGGATGTGTTGCGGCTGGAATGGCATCCGCTGTGTAAAAAATGTGCTGGATAAGTTGGCGGTTCATTCCGATGTGGCGACCCTATATTATTAAAGGGACTAAGCCAAAAAGAAAATGAATGAATAAAGATCTTAAATATAACTTGTGAGACCAAAGCTTGAATAGTGCTTGTATTTTCTCTTTTTTTATGTCGCTATAACAGCAACTCTTTAAATCAGACATATTATGCAAGATGTAAAATAAGTCCCTATGATGTCCCTACGATGTCCCTACAGTGTGTATGTCAAATTTCAGCTCAAAATACCCCCAATAATAATGTGTTATAGCTCTTTAAAACGGCCTCTATTAGGCTTTGTTGCAAATTATGCCATTTTAGTGACTGTCACTTTAAATTCAAATGAGTTTGTGCTCCCAGCTCTCTTTTCAAAATAGGGTGGAGCTACAAATGCCTATGTGTCAGCATAACGTCTTATGCTAATGAGGGAGAAATCGTCACTAATCGGTGGGTCTTTCCACCTCTGATGACATATACAAAGGGAAAATGTAAGTCAAAGTGTTTCTGCAGACTGTTTTTCAGTCATTCATTCATTTTCTTTTCGGCTTAGTCCCTTTATTAATATGGGGTCGCCACAGCGGAATGAACCACCAACTTAAGCAGAGGATGCCCGTCCAGCCGCAACCCGTCACTGGGAAATATCCATACACACACATTCACACACATACACTATGGACAATTTAGCTTACCCAATTCACCTGTACAGCATGTCTTTGAAAGCATTCAGAGGAAATCCACGCGAACACAGGGAGAACATGCAAACTCCACACAGAAATACCAGCTGACCCAGTCGAGGCTTGAACCAGCGACCTTCTTGCTGTGAGGCGATCGTGCTACCCACTGCACTGCCGTGACGCGTTTTTTATGAAGTGAAAATAAAATTAATACATTTTTACCATTTAAAGGCTGGCCTTATTCACACACTGTTGCCACACAACTGTATTTAAACCCCTTATAAAAGTGATTTTTGCATAATAGGTCCCCTTTAAAGATTACACACATATACATTAGTCTGTTTGCTAATACTTTATTTTGATGGTCTGCTTTAGACATTTGTTTGAACATAAGTAATTTGAAAACTAAGACTATTCTACTGTATATGTCAAATGTCCGCTTAAGTTGTGACGTACTGTATGGAATACTGTTTTCGGGTCCAAGCTGCTACTCATTTAAATTGAGAAAATATTCGTTTGTGACCATTTTTTGTCATCTCACACTAAATTGACACATTGAACTTTTTTTATACATAAAAAAATCATGGTGTACACAACAGTCTGTGGACTTGCTGCATCACAAACATCAATATTTTAACAATTTATAAAAATGAATCGCTTCCTGGCCATCGGATGTATATATTACAATCGTGATTTTCGAATGTATTACGTCGCTTTGAAATAGTTTATTATTACTATTTGTTGAGTCTCCCTATACAGTTTGATAGAGCGATTGGACACGGAAGCTGCTTCGCCTGACGTCACACTTAACAAGCACTTATCACACACTTATCAGAAAGATTTAGCATGGTAATGAAATAAACTTTGATATCATTTTTGTGTATTAACCAATACATATTTGTCTTTGCGGCATAGATCTCCTATGCTTTTCAATGAGTATTCAAAAACACGCTACAGATGGCTAGCGCTTATGACACTGACATATTTAAATTATATTAAATTGATTTCTTAAAAAATCAGCGATATTCATTGCCTGTTAGATATACGAAATGAAGTGGGTCTCAGATCAGACAAGAAGCACTGCTTTAAATTCCATTTCACCCGCCATGTCTTTAAAATAAGACAGTTTATTTTAACCCAGTATTTTCAATGGAATTTCTGCGCTAGCCTGTTGCTACTTATGGCGCTAGTGGTTACAACAGTCTTTCATCTTGTTTTTACGCTTGAACAACTAAATGAATGCTTAAGTCTATTTAACGGAATGTATTGTAATGACATTACAACATTGATGCTGTAAAAACAACCTTGTAAAATTGAAAATAGTCACATTAAGCTTTCAGCGGAAGTTTATCGTTGGCTTTAAAACTCTAGCTGTGCATAGAGCCCATTGGCTGCTGAATCAGAAACATTTAAAGTATTTAGGAACAGTAAACATGTCAAGCTAAATAATTCAAATGGATCATTGACATCTGCTGACTTCATTATTTTCAAGAACACAGATTTTATTTACAATTTAAAACAGCATTTTCGCATATCGTTTCTGCTGGACATACTTCATCCTAAAAAAACGTTAAAAAACAAAAAACAAAACCTACATACTGTATCCCGTAGGAACGGTATAACAGAATATTTTGGTGGTTTTAAAACCTTGAGTTTTTCTAAACCACGGTATACCTTATAAAACAGTTATCATCCCTTGCCTAGATAGAACCAATCAGCATGCATGCTCAATAGTGTTTTATGACAGAAGTTTGTGTTATTAGTAGACTATCTGCTTAATAGACTTTTTCTACTAACCATACCAAAACAGTCTGCTAGTTGATATGTTCTTGGCATAATGTAAAGCTGTTTCTATGAGAGTGGCGAAGTGCTTCGGATTTGGGTATCTAAAAATGCTGTTAACGCCTCCTCAAAACATTTGCAAAAGCTTTGGGGAGGCTGTGTGGAGAAAACTAGGTCATCTGCAACTGTATGTTAGTGAATTTTGGTTTGTAGTTAGAAGAATAGTAGTGAGGAAAATACAAAAAACAAACGATGACCTCTTCCTATAGGTTAATCTCTCTGTTTGCCTGTCCTGATATACAGATACACTTTTATCTTTTCTGTGGGTAATGGGGGACTGATAAACGGATTTGTTTGCTACTTGACAGAGAGACAATTACAGCAAAGAAATGAACAGGATTATGAACAGAGCCTTAAAATGAACACTCAGCAAGCACTGAAAGCTAAAATGAAAAATGGATGAGTTTTTGGAACAGTTTTATCTGCTAGTTGGCTGATAGCATTTTAATAACAAAGCTTAAAATGTGCAGTTAAGCCCATTTAGCGTCATATTCCAAGAGTTTTTGTCTTGTCAGGGTTTTTCCGATTGTGGGTCATATTTGGACTTTTCGTTTTGACAGCGATACAGCATCATATGATGCGGCAGGTGCTGGGATATGTGAGAACTGATTAATGGCACGGGTCTAAATCTAAAAGCCTGAGAAAGGAAGAGTGTATTTAAGCATTATACGTATAAAAGTTAAGAGCAGAGATGAAGATGATTTTAACAGTCATATTATATATCTGATTATTAAAGGGAAAATGAAGAGTAATGTAGAGGCACCCAGTGTTTACTGATCATCATCTCTGCCACATATTCACACTGGAATGCGCTAAATAGGGTTTATTTGAGACAATAAATTAATATCCCAGCAGATTATTTCATTATTATTATTATTAGTACTATTAAGAGGGAACACGGTGGCTCAGTGTTTAGCACTGTTGCCTCACAGCAAGAAGGTCGTTGGTTCGAGCCATTTGTCATTTCTGTGTGGAGTTTGCATGTTCTCCCTGTGTTCACGTGGGTTTCCTCCGGGTGCTACGGTTTCCCCCACAGTCCAAAGACATGCTCTACAGGTGAATTGAACAGACTAAATTGGCCATAGTGCATGTGTGTGAATAGGTGTATATGGATGTTTCCCAGTACTGGGTTGCAGCTGGAAGGTCATCCGCTTTGTAAAACATGCTGGATAAGTTGGCTGTTCATTCTGCTTTGGTGACCCCTGATGAATAAAGGGACTAAGCCAAAGGAAAATGAATGAATGAATATTATTAGTAGTATTATTATTATCATTATTATGATTAGTAGTAGTAGTATTGCACTTAAATCTTGTGTTTTCACATTTGGTGATTGAGTATTTAACCATAGTTCTCTTCATTTTATTGTAACTGCTCACCACTGTAATTTAGATAACAGGTCTAGGGAGAAGAGAGATGAGCTGCTGATCAGTTTCAGCTGACTTCATCCACACTAAAGCTGGGCTCTCACTGCTGTTGTTTTTTAAATATAGCTATAGAATTGTGGTAGCATCGCACTCATAAAGAGAACCTCCACAAACTTTTCTCTCAAGTCTGAAACAGTTTCTAAAGCAGTGATATTTTTAAAGCACTACAACATGTTAAATGTGTCTTATGTGATCTCTTGTTCAGGTTACTTGATTGATGGTCAGTTAATGTTTACATGTGCTTTTTATACTGTAGTATGTTTTGGTTATCAACAACTTATACAGGCAGCCAAACATTCTACAAACTGCCATGTTCTTCAGTTTGCTTTCCACTATATTCAACATGATCGGGACTGCCCCAATGTGACTGCCAGCAGACAGAGAGGTTCTCTGACTGTCAGGAGATATAAATTGGACAAAAATCAGCCTAACACTCCTGTAGTGTGAGCCTGGCCTAACCATCTAAACTTTTTAAGGTTGACACATACACAGTCAGTTGCACACATTTCACAGTGGCCTCTAGTGGTAAAACATAAATTGCAGGTTGGTGCCTGTATCCAAAGTATATTTTTGGTTCTCCAGAAGCATTTCTTTGTATTAGAAGTACTTTAATGTGCTGCTTTATTTATTTATTTTATTTTATTTTATTTACTTTTTCAGGACTCTTAAATCAACTAATTAGTTTGTAATTTATAAATATTTTTACTATCCCTTTATCTGTTTGATGATTACACACATTCTCAAATTGTGGTTATTTGATCTAATTACAATAATTTACATAAACATGATACATTTTGAATGAAAGGAAATTAAAGTGAGTAATTGATAATTAAGGGATTAACATTAATAATGATCATAAATGCTCAATTTTAACTGTTAACATTTAAGTCGGTCATTCTAAAATTCTAGTAAGTTATTGAAAAAAAAGCAAAAATAAAAAAATAAAAAAAAATTGTTTTGTTTTCAGGTTTTCTGAGCTTTAGCATGAAGGTAAAAAAGAGATAAAATCACTTTCACAGCATATTTTTTTTACAGGTCCTATTTTTTTGTTTCCAAATAAAATATATATAAAAAAAGAAAAGGTGACAATAATTTTAATAATGAAGCACAATCTTTATTCATTTAATCCTATAATATCATTTTATGAAGATAATATGAGGATAACCAAATTAAAAAGAATAATTTACAAACTAAACCGCAATATAATGATGTGCAGGTGTGTTTACGAGTGTTTTCACCTGCTTTGTGTGGATTATTTGTGCACTTTTTTTCATGTCTCCAGAAGATGGCGCTGTGTGCACAATGGAAAAAATCTGCCAGTCGTCTCCAGCTGTTTAATATAAAAACATGTTGCCAAGACCACACACATGTCTATGTATTCAGTGCACGTATACGCTACCCAAAAACCTGTTTGGATGGAGGAACATAAGAAACACTCCAGGTCTAGTCCTCCACTGGTTTCAGTTGTTGAGAGAATACAATTTCAGCAGCCATTTATGAGCACTGTTTGTTCATATTATATGTTTGAGCGAAGCTTTTTAAAACTCGGGGTTCACATTAGTCTGTGCGCTCACTCTATTCTACATACTATTTATTTTTTTTTAAAGATTAATAAAAGATGAGGAATCTCTTTCTGGTCATCTAAGATGTCAGTATTGTTTTAAAGGTTATGTTTGTGATTAAGATGTATACAGCACATCGTAAATGTACAGTAAAAGTGCCTATTTTTCATTTGGTGGCACATAAAATGAATGCTTATATCATGTTCTTCATCAGCGGTTCCCATTATACAATATATTATACAATAAAACACACTTCTTTAAAAAGGTGTTTTCTATTCTATTCATTAGTATTATTTAAAGCAGTATTGTTTTGCTTCATATTGTTTGGTAATAAAGTAATATTTTGAGGAACAACACTCAATATAGTGGTTTCTCTTCATCACCCACCATTAACCATAGGGAATTCGAGATCACCAGTTTGGCTATCTAGTGATTTATTATTGCATGACAACAACTGCTACAAATGAACCTTTCTGTAAAAGTACTGACCCACTGAATCGTGTTCTTGTTACTGAAAGTTGTTGTAGTGGTTTATTAGTCACACTTTATTTTAATGTACAATTCATGTTATTAGCAAACCATTAACTAAAATGTTTAGCTCAAACGATTAATTTGCTGCTCATTAATAGTTAGTAAAGTAGTAGTTGTGTTTAGGTATTGGATTAGGGGTGTAAAATATCACTTTGCAAGTGATAATAAATATCTTAATATTAAGCAGGTGATAAGTAGTAAATGGTGTGAATTGTTACATAAACTAAAGTGTTACCGGTTTATTATAAAAGGTTTGCACTTCCGACAAGATTTGGTCAGTTAACCGACCTGTATGTATGACCATACTGGCAGAACTTGGATGTACCTGTAAGCAGCAGCATGGATTGGATGATAAATATACTGAAGATGTTTTTTTTTCTGCTTGTCTTCTGCTGTCTAAATCATAGGGGGAAATTTGTGTAAGGAAGGAAGAAAGGATGTAAGATGTAGAATTTTCATTCATTCGTTTTCTTTTCGCCCTTGTCCCTTTATTAATCAGGGGTCGCCACAGCGGAATGAACCGCCAATTATTTCAGCATATGTTTTATGCAGCGGATGCCCTTCCAGCTGCAACCCATCACACACATACAATACGGCCAATTTAGTTTATTCAATTTACCTATACCACATGTTTTTGGTCTTGTGGGGGAAACCGGAGCACCCGAAGGAAACCCACGCGAACACAAGGAGAACATGCAAACTCCACACAGAAATGTCAACTGACCCAGCCGGGGCTCGAACCAGCGACCTTCTTGTTGTGAGGCGATTGTGCTACCCACTGCGCCACCGTGCTGCCCGATTTCGAATTTTATAGGTGGTAAAAAGATATGTTTCAGCGGTATTAGTTTAGATATTTGTCTTATATTTCACCTACTTAACTAGAAATGATAAGGACAAGCATGATTGTTGTCATTCTTACTCTGGAAATTCTTGTTAAGTAGAACCCCCCCCCCTCACTCCCACCACCACCATCCCAATTCTGTTCGATTTATTATAACTTTTGGTAGTCTATAGTACTGTAAATGTTTTTTCCAAACATTCTTTCATATTTTTGCCCAAAACATAACAATAATTGATAATTTTCAGCCACAATATATGTTCTGTTCTCTGGCATTGTTTACATTTTGTGGCCGATTGATGATCCAATGAAACAACCAACACTAAGTATGTTTACATGGACACCAATACTCCAATTTTAATACGATTAAGACAATACTCTGATTAGGAGTCTACCATGTAAACAGAGATTTTTGTCGAGTATTCCTATTTTAGGATGCACACACACACAGCAGCTGTCACACGTTTAACAAACAAACGAGAATGGCTTTAAGCAAGGGAGCACATTTTTGGTGCAAGTGGGAAATGGTGACTATGCTGAGAATTCACACCACCAGTCCTTACTGAATACTCTCATGCAGAGTTTGTCTCAGGGGCATAAAGGAAAAGTTAGTGAATGAAATGGCAGAGGTGGCCTGTTGCCTAAGAATTTGTATCCACCGTTATCTGTTTGCACACATAGTGTGTGAAATTATCTGCAGTTGAACTTTGCAAAACCACATATGGTGACGAACACAAACTGTTGTTGTGTGAAATGCCGGAGGAAACTAGCACCGAATAACGATGTAATGACATTAATAAAACTATGTACTATAACATTTAAAACAGAGATGGCAAAAATACAAACATCCTTTACTCAAGAAGAAGTACAGATGCTCGTTTTTAAAAAGACTCTGGTAAAAGTTGATGTACCGACTACACTTTTGTACTCAAGTAAAAGTAAAGAAGTACTACCTCAAAAATGTCCTTAAGTAAATGTATGCATTAATACTACCTGTTTTATTTTCACGCTAACTAGATCTCACATCAAATCAATACATTTATACAAAATAACTTACATTTCTGATTTTGATGTAAAAATTGTTGCTAGTTTTCAGCAGGAAAGTAGCCAAGGAGCATCACACTCTGCAATATTGGCAAACAACAATGCTCAAAAATCTGCCCCATGTATCATTGGCTGGACGCAAACTCAGTTTTTTGAACAACAGCTGCCATTCATGTTCATATACTCTAAAAAATATTCCGTAGTTCTATATCTTTACAAATAAAAAAGTCTTTAATTAACACTTAATTTTGTCCAAAACCTTTGTTTTTCTTTTGCTGTAATAAATATAAATGTATTTTACTTTTTTTGGCAATAGGTTAAAGCTGCTTCGCTATCTTCAAAGTTCTCATGAATATCCTGTGTTTTCAGTGTTTCTTAGTTTTTTCAGAGTATTGTGGATATTTTATTTCATGGACATAGTCATCAGTGCTGTAATACATTTATTCTATGCAACATACAGTACACAGACGTAATTACATCCTCAAACTTTTAGCATTTATTTTTTTCATATGATAAATTCCTGATGCTTTTTCATTTTATTTATTCATAAATCACCCAGTGTAAATAATTTTGATGTTTTTAAATATTTGTTAAACTAATTTAAATTAAGACAATGATGTGTATATACACCATTAAAGCAGTAAAACGGTATACATTCTGTAGGAAATAGGAACTCATTGACAATAAAGGAAATGAATCTCAATGCATACATCATTTCTAAAGTATTTAATTGTTTTGGTACTACCTGTACAAATGGCATTTACAAAAAGCACATCATTGTTGAAGTTTTTTTTTCTCGTGGTATTATTAGATTGAACCATCAGAGAAAGCCTGTACAGTAAACCATGGCTTGAAGTGGACAAAAGACTAAAATTTGAACGTGAATGTGACTTGTTTACCTATGATCCGATCGACTCAACTTATTACCTGGCTTATTACTAGGCCCACACGGAATCTGTGCGCTGAAAATTCCGCAGATTTTAGCCCATCATTGATTCTGTTTATTTACTTGTGTAAATGTGTGTACATTTATATTTATTCAGTTTTTAAATTAATTTCAGTAATATTATTGACTAACATGAAAATATTCATATGATTTTTTTACAGTACAGTGTGTAAAGTAATATTTTGTAATATTTTGTCTTTTAGTAGACTTTTTTGTCTTTTTTTTTTTACCAAAGAAAGTGGATCTAATTGGATTTGCATTGTAAACATTAAATAAAAGTTAAAAAGGTATTTTTTATTTCGTATATCAGTTATGATACTCTCAAAATCATTCCGCATAATCCACAGATTTTTAACAAAATTCTGCACGGTAATAGCAAAAAATGTCCGCAGATTCCATCTGGCCCTACTTATTACCTGGTGTAAACAGGGCAGCTTCAGTCATGTTTACATCGCTGACTCCCTCATCTTATCCACATTAGTTATTCTTGCCTTTTTCGTGGTAAGCTTCACAAACTAGCCTTCATACTGTGTGTGAAAATTGACTGAATCAAAAAGGCGTTCTATTTGTGCAATGACAAAAAAATATATAAATAGCACCACCAAACACATGAAAACCAAAGTAATGAGAATGGTTTAAAATGTAAAGAGTAGACAGTACAGATATTTGTGTAAAAATGAACAATTAAGTAAAAGTACTGATACCAGAAAAAATCTACTTAAGTACAATAATGAAGTATTTGTACTTCGTTACTTCCCATCTCTGATGTAAAACAGGAACATGAAAGGAACATTCAAAAAGCAACTTATGTAAACACCTTAATCATATTATTGTCTTATGCAGATTAAGGCAAATCATTAGATTAGTGATCTAATGATTACTATGTAAACATAGTCATTGTTGCTTACTAGCGTTGCATTTTGGATGCTGAGATACCCATCAGGCTTTTTTTTTCTTTGCATGAGTATGCTAAATCATCAGTTTGGACAGCCATTGACCTCAGTGCTGGTGTAAGCTGCACACACTGAAAGCCTTTGAGAGTCAGCATAAGTATGTACATCTTTCTTGTGTCTCTCTTTCTACTTCTCTTTCTTTCACATTCTTTGAAGAGCACATAAGTTATATGTTATCCATATCTATCCACTGCCTCTTTTTCTGCTTTTGTTCTGTCCTCTGCGGTGGTTAAACAACACCGTGTGATGGAGTAGACCGTTTTGGGCTGTTAGCAGTGTGTGTTAATGAGCAAGAGCTCTTGAAGTTGTCAGTACAGTGTGTGCTGTTTTTCATTATAGACAGGGGTGAGGAGAGGAATGCTCTTCTGGTTCTCCACTCTTTCAACCTCTCACCCTCTCATTGCCCCCTTGTTTCTCTCTTTGAACTTCCCCTCTTCTCATTTAGCTTCTTTCATCTGTGCTCCGGCAGCTAATTCTTTTTTCTCTCGTGTCACTGGCTGTCTCTGTTGTTTACTTTTTAGCATATTTGACTACAGTTGTGATATCTCAAGCTCTGATTGATAATGTGAATCTATGAGGAAAATATTCAAGTAGTCATTATTATATTATTATTGTTATATAATTATAAATGAATTATTCATTATTATTATAAAGGAATACTGCTTTTTTATGGCAGAACTTATTTTACAAAGGTTACGTACATTGTCTGTTTTAGTTCTTGGCAAATCAGAAAGTGAATAATACCTCTTTTGAAATGACCAATGTGTGTATGAGGATTAACACTAGAACTACAGAGGTGGTCATTTTGCCTGCTACTTTTCCCCATGACTTTAAATATGCATGCCTCTGTTGCCTAGCAACTTCCTGCTAACAAAAACACAAGTTTCTTTTGGCAAAAACATAACTTCAGCTATGTTTCCATCCACCTATTTGTATGCACATAAAAAAAACAGTTGATGGAAACGGCAAGATGTGCATCAATTTTGAAAATGCGCAAAAAAAACATATGCGCATAACTGAGAAGGATAAACTTTTTATTCGATAAAAATAGATGCACATAAACTGCTATGGAAACACTTTTACCGGACAAATTCCAGTATGCGCATTAAAAAGGTCATGTGATTTTGTCATAAGAGATCATGTGGTAATAAAAATTTTTTTTTCATTGTTCAAATGCGTTTATTATTTTTCTTACATACAATGGAAGTCATTAATCATCAACATTGTTTGGTCGCCATTATTCTTCTAAATATTGCAAAATGTGACTTTTCTTTTTTTTTTTCTTAGTTTTTTTTTTTTTTGTAATACTCCATGAATATGAGCACAACCTTGAAAAAGATTGCTTAAAACCTGTTGTATTGAGTCATTAATGCCCTTGAAATGGCTGCTCTAAAGTTTTCAACTGTATTCTTTTCTACTTTATCCCTTTTTTACTTTATCCCAAAAATGCCCTACTTTAGATCTTTTGGTGATGTTATGCACTTTTGTTCTTTTTGCAGCTTTTCTTAGAGAGAGAGAGAGAGAGAGAGTGTGTGCGTGTGTGTGTGTGCGCATGTTTGGCTGAAGCAGACTGTCAATAGAAAGATAAATGGCAAATCTTTTTCAGCACAGATTTGTCTTCTCTCCATCTGTTCTCGTTCTTCTTGTCTTTTTTGCTTTCTTTGTTCAAGTAGATCTTTTGATACTCTTCATACACAAGGTCAGATAGCTCAGAAACCAATCAGACCAGGCTGAAACGTTGCTCTTTTTCCTGAACAAATCTCCTCCTCCCTTAAACACACATATACTGATAATAAGAACAATGACGGTGAAAAGAATGTCATTGACTTTCAGTGAAAGGAAATTAAGATCAAAAGTGTTAAGTTCCTTAACATACGACACATACACCAATAAATCCTTTTATTAAAGCAATAATTCATCCAAAAAGTCGATTCTGACTTTATTTACGTATTATTGATGTAGTAAACAATTTAAGTCATTATTCACTAATAATTTCTTACAGGTGAGCTGTTAAATCAAGACTCAACTGGATCATTGAGTTTGCTTTGAAACAACTTTGTGGAGTGATTTGTTTTGAATCTCTGTTTCAAATCATTGATTCAGTAATACCAGATCACTGAATCTGTGAATTAAAATTGAGATTCACTTTAAAATAATTAATTTAATTTAGTTAATGTTATTTAATGCAGTGGTCCTCTACCCCAGTCCGTGGATCACTTGGTACCGGGCCGCACAAGAAATCAATAATTATTTTAGTTTTATTTATTACCTGAGTCTGAACGTTCTTTTATTTTGAAAGATCTTTCAAAGGCGCACCGAGTTGAAAACATCTTCAGAATGCTGCGAGCGCACTGCGAGTCATGTGACATGAACTGACCGATTAGTTTCATGTTTTGTATGGAATACACACATTTCGGTAGCACAGCAATGCTTTTTAATTTATAATAAATAAATAAAACTTTTATCAGAGTTGTAGCAATGTTTTGTCAGCTTGTCATCATGTGAGAAAACGGTTGATGGTCGCCTAGCAATCTACGTACACCCACCTCCCCGAGCCACTATAAAATTGTCAAGCGATGACCAGTCCGTCATGACAAAAAGTTTGGAGACTACTCATTTACTGTATTTACTACCTTGAACAATCAATTAGTATCATATTTAATACAGATCTTTGTTAACATTCGTTATAATATATCATTATCTATATATATATATATATATATATATATATATATATATATATATATATATATATATATATATATATATATATATATACAGTTGCAATCAGAATTATTGAACCCCCTTTGAATTTTTTTTTCTTTTTTAAATATTTACCAAATGATGTTTAACAAAACAAGGAATTTTTCACAGTATGTCTGATAATAATTTTTCTTCTGGAGAAAGTCTTATTTGTTTTATTTCGGCTAGAATAAAAGCAGTTTTTAATTTTTTAAAACCCAAAATTATTAGCTCCTTTAAGCTATATATTTTTTCAATAGTCTACAGAACAAACCATCATTATACAATAACTTGCCTAATTACCCTAACCTGCCTAGTTAACCTAATTAACCTAGTTAAGCCTTTTAATGTCACTTTAAGCTGTATAGAAGTGTCTTGAAAAATATCTAGTAAAATATTATTTACTGTCATCATGGTAAAGATAAAATAATTCAGTGATTAGAAATGAGTTATTAAAACTATTATGTTTAGAAATGTGTTGAAAATTTTTTCACTCCGTTAAACAGAAATTGGGGAAAAAAATAAACAGGGGGTTGAATAATTCTGATTACAACTGTGTGTATATATATATATATATATATATATATATATATATATATATATATATATATATATATAATGTTAGTTCATGTTAACTAACACGTGTAACTAATGTTATCAAGCACAAGTTTGTTTTTTAATAATGCATTAGTACATGTTAAACTATAATAAATGCTTTACAAGATTATCCAAACTTAATTATTATAGTAATACTTTAACTAATGGACTTAATGGAGTGTTTCAGAAATTCAAAACAAAGCACCTCTCAAGTTAATAGTTCACTAAAGGAGAGGAATTTTAGCATATTAAACTTTAACAACAACAAAAAATGAGTTACTATGATTTTTTGATTTTTTAAATAGTTTTTCAAGAAGTCTCTTGTGTTTACCAAGTCTGCATTCATCAAAAATACAGTGAATATTTTAATTCAGTGAAGCATTTAATCATTTAAAAGGGCTGTTTTCTTTCTTTTTTTTCTTTTTTTTTTTTTTTAAAGGGTCATGTTTTAAAATGTAGTTCATTCATGTAATAAAACTTCAGCATAATTACTGTAGTCTTTGATGTCTTGTGATCCTTCAGAAATCATGCTATCTTCCTTATTTTGTGCTCATTTTTCTTCTTATTATTGATATTATAGCTGTACTGCTTAATATTTTGTAAAATAAACTTCCAAAATAAAATCACATTTACTAGTTGAACTCGGCTGTATACTAATACTTTTTAAAGCACATATGAATGCCTTATTCTGCATCGTGATCATATTCTACATCCATTTATCCTGACCCATACAGTACCTAAGCCAACCACTACAACAAATACTAAGTACTAATTGATAATAGATAGTAAACTAAAAGTTTATCAGGGCAAAGTGGTAGTTAAATGTGAATTTGCTAAATGTTATCCATACTAAATTGCTACCAAAATCTTTTGTAGATTTATGGATATCTTGGCGGTCAGTTTTGATCAATATAGTGTTTAAAAGAAAAACAAAATGTTAATAAATAAACTATATTATATAACCTGCATTAATAATCCCACTAAGAAAACAAAAGGATTGTTAATAATCTCGTAATTTCTATTTTTGTCTAAACAACTCCTTTAAGACATTTTAGACATGTTGTTCTTATGTGTGTGTGCGTGTGTACACTTGCGTGTGTGTGTTCCTATTATGGCATTTGAAAAGGCAAGATTGAGCATGCAAGAGATACGATCCTCTAGAAAGTTCTCCAATGTCCATCACTTTTCCCTCACATTCACACTCGTGCTCACAACGATAAGTTGTGGTGAAGGAATTCCCAAGACACCAAAGTGTCTAAGTCTAGCAAAGTCATGAGAACAGGAAATGACCTCGCTTCTGAGTTTGCCCCCATGTGTGACCTCAAGCAAACAGCTTGTGTTCACTGTTCAAGCACAGAACAGTGGGCCAATGTGTGTTTGTGTGTGCGTGTTACATATTTTCAATAAGTCTGCAGGGACACAGAGGGGAATATCCGGCTGTAATCCTGATGCTCAGCCTTCACAAGGGCTGAATTGAAGTCATTTAGTGTGATTTCTCAGTTTGACTGCTTTATGGCGCTAGGCTTGTTGTCACCTGGGGAGTTACAGCAGTCAAACAGAAGGGGGTTGGGATGGCAGTCGCTTGAAAGCAGTAAGATTGAATGGATAACAATAGGCAAATTGAATAGAGAGTTGAATTTCTGTGGATCTAGCTCTCCTGAAAGAGACTTGATACTCACAAAGACGCAGCAACAGGTGGCGAGACGTGTGCTGTATTGTGTTTGCAGATATTGGGAGTCTGAATTTGTCAGGAGCTGTTCATGCAAAAATAACATGATTTGATCGTTTATTTCACTCGATGTCTTTAAAAATGTGTGCATTTCTTCTGTTGAACACAAAGACATCATGTTCAAGGATGTCTTTAAAAAAAAAAAATCTAAAAAATTCCCTCACTTTGAATCTGACTGATCTTCACTGAATACACAACATATCCTCCTTTATGTTCAACAGTTGAACGAAAGACATACAGGTTTGAAACAATAACGTAATGACAAATGTTTATATTTGGGTCAACTTGGAACATAGTTATTATGATGTCACTCTATAAGTATGTTGTTTCTGACTTTTTTCGGTCATGATTACTAATTGTTCGTAGTAAAACATTTGCGGATGAGTGTCCATGTGTGTCTTTGTGTCCATCTGTTCTGCTGTATTCCAGCTGCTTGACCCACACCCTCAACACCAGCTCCTCATTGGCTGATAAGAAGCATGTCTGGAGGAACTAGTTTGGGCCCCTTATGAGGTTGTACATCTAAAACCCGGACTGGAATTGAGCCTTGATTGGTTACTGCAAGGTTTTTATTTGTGTCAGTTTTGCATTGGTGTTTGACACAAGCTGGATGATGAAATTCATTCAGGCTATGGATGAATCGTATCCGCTTATAGTAGATGCGGCTGTCTGTATTTGTTAGAAGACAAAACGCAGTTACTGGCACAACTTCAGGATATCATCTGGATGCGTTTCAAACCTCCAGCCTCTGGCCAAGCCTTTTATCTCACAGACACGTTTGGTTTTGCTTCACACCTGGACAGGTTTTGCAAAATACCTCTTTTGTGGGATTGAGCTAGCAGATTCGCTTTGGTTGTGATTTATAAGCATGACTTATGGGGCACAGTTGTGTGTTCAAAAAATTCTTTTTTTTTTTTTGCCAACAAATGATCTCCGTATGTTCAAGTGTAGCCATTGATGCAGAACATACAGTGTGTGTGTGTGTGTGTGTGTGTGTGTGTGTGTGTGTGTGTGTGTGTGTGTGTGAGTTCAGTGTGGTTAAATTGACTACTTGAATCTATAGAATGGACACAAAGGTCAATTGTGCAAATAGTTTTGCAGCATAAATATGATCTGGAATCAAGCTTTGGCTGGTTATCAAACCCTTTGGTTCTGTAAATACACTTTCTGTAGCTTTCTGTACAGTTTTTTTTAATATTTATATATACAGGTGTGTGCCAAAAAATTAAATATCAAGAGAAAGTCCATTTATTTCAATAATTTGTTTCAAAAAGTGAAATTTGTATGTTACATTAGTTCACGTCACACAAAGTGAACTATTTCAAGCCTTTATTTGTTTCAATTTTAATGATTATGGATTAAAGATGAAAAAAAAAATCCCAAATCCATTATTTCACAAAATTAGAATATTTCATGTGACCAATAAAAAAGGATCTTAAACACATGTTGGCCTTCTGAAAAGGGTGGTAATATACTGTATTATGTCGTCAGTACTTTGCTGGGCCTCCTTTTGCACTAATTACAGCATCAAGGCGGCGTGGCATGGAGGCGATCAGCTTTTGACACATTTGAGGTGTTATGGTAGCCCAAGTTGCTTTGATATTGGCATTCGCTCATCTGCATTTCGGGGTCTCTGTTCCCTCATCGTCCTCTTGACAATAGCCCATAGATTTTCAATGTAGTTTAAGGGCGTCACACACCGGATGCGCCGCTCAGAGCTGCGGCACGGCGGTCACATGAACAGTTGAAAGTATCGCACACCAGATGGCCTTATTCGCATGCTAGTTAAAATGAAACTAATTCAGCCTGATCTCACGAGCCAACGTAAGTATTTTACGTTTTGTCAGTTTAGTGAGTTCAGTCGTATGAAAATGTACGATTTTAAAAAGGAGGCGTGGCACCTAACCCCAACCGTCATTGGGTGATGAGCAAATCGTAGTTTGTATGAATTAGATCGTACGAATTCATACGAAATAGCCACTAAATCAAAAAGTTACGAATTGCCGTGAGATTGCGTTGAACTAATCAGATGGCACTCTGTGGCGCGGCAGAAATATGAACAGTGTCCTGAGTCGTGGCTGGGTGCCGCGGACAGCCGCCGACTTGCGGCGCCGGTGTGTATAACCTGATAGAAACCTATGTTTAGAATTCTGAAATGCATGGCACAAAGCGTCGCCGAGCGGCCTGCTTAAGTCAGGTGAGTTTCCTGGCCAATTAAGAACAGGCATTCCATACCCAGATAGCAAAATACACTCGGGCCAGTTCCGGCTAGATTCTCGCCTGCCGGAGACTTACCCCTCGGCCCGACTCCGGCTGCCGTACTCGGGCCGGATGCCTATGGACTCACTGCCCGATTCCGGCCCGAATCAATCGGGCCAGATGCGGCGGCCGTAAGCGAGCCGACGCTGCCGCATCCGAGCCGGAATCGGCCCGTGAGTAATGTGCACTGCGGCCCGGAGCTGGCGCGATTAAGTCTTCTTATACCTTGATATAAAACCTTTTGGTATTAAATTAGTACCTGATGCATGGTATTACAACCATTTGAGTTGATATAACAGCAAACGCAGGCTATGTACTGTAAACACAAAGTGTAGGCACTGCGTTTAATCTTTAAATAAAATGCAAACAGCATACATATCCTATAACGTAAATAATCAAACAAAGGACAAAATATATAAAGGATAAACGTTTATTGATTGCAAGAAACAAATAATACTCAAATTTAATAAATTATTTTGTAGTGCACAAGAAAAACAACAATAAAACTGCACAATACACAGGAAGATTTATAGAAAAAAAAATATCTGAAATTGCACACATACACAAAAGTTTTCAAAACAACCCTGTTTTCCCAACAGATTTGAATTTTAAAAATTGTACAAGACACATCTTAAAACAGCTAAATTTTATATAAACTTGAATATAGAAACCAATTTAAGATATAGCAAGAAACATCTTGCAAATACCTATGACAATACGTAAAATATACAAGTCAAAGTTGTAAAAAGAACTGCCGAATTCTGAAGAAACGTCTCAAAACATTATTAATAAACATTAAAATAATAACAATAAAACAAAAAAAAATATATGAATATAAAACTGCAGATGTATAAAGACTTAAACTTAATTTTTAAATAAACTTGAAAGAATAATTGGAATAAATTGCACAAACAGCAAAACATGAAATGATGTGTGCGTGTGTGTGTATATCTTGTGCAATTTTATATTTAGAATTTTTGTTTATTATTATTAGTTATTGAAAATGTTTCTTCAGAATTTGGCATACTGTCACACATTTATTTATATATATATATATATATATATATATATATATATATATATATATATATATATATATATATATATATATATATATATATATAAATAAATGTGTGACAGTATGCCAAATTCTGAAGAAACATTTTCAATAACTAATAATAATAAATATATATAATTTGCACAAATGAAACACAAATTGCCCAAGTATCAGGGAACATCCTAATAAAAAAACAAAAATAGTGATTTAGATATTTGCCACATTAGCTTTCTCTCTTTCCTTCCTTCCTCCGTGCCTGTCAGGAGCAAGTTGTAGCCACCTTGTAATGCATTTTTCCACCTCTTCATCAGTGGCATGGTATGGATATTTGTCCTCACTGCATCTGTGATGAAAAGATATACAGATAATTAGTAGTGAACAAGAACAAATGTTAAAGAAAAAAAGAAACATGCTTGCTCTCACATAAGTACAACCTAAATGGGACTATATAGATTTTTTTTGTTCCTCTGGTTAATGATTCAAAGAAATACACAGATGGAACAGCTTCTAATTGTATTGAAATGTATATTGAAAACCAACTTACTGACTACGACAGTCCCAAGGGGGAGTGCACAAAAGGCCACTTTTTGTTTTGCCCCGCTCCAGTTAATTTGTTTGGCCAAGGAGTTAGCCAAAAGCTTTCCCAGCATACGCCAAACTGCTTCCTTAGTGGAAAACACCAATAATTCCTAAGTAGGCTACCTATGAAGCAAAAAATCAAATAAATAAACTTAAAACACTTTGAAATACACAAGAGCTTGAACTTACCATTTTCTTCATTTGCTCGGGCTGGTCCTTTAGTTGATTTTCAAGCTTTTCCAAATCAAACTGGACAAAGGAAGGTCAAATGTGCTTACATCTGGAATTTTATCATGTCTGTTTTGGTTTTGCTGATTTTTGAGAATCAGGACCAGTTGCTGCTTTATGTCGTCTTGTGATTTTAACACTTCAGACAGTGGTGCTAAAAAAAGAAAAATAACGAATTAGTATAAATCAACCTAAAGCTTATACAACTTGTGTAAATACAACAGAGGGTTAGATACTGCTGATATTCTCTAGTTGATCTTTACTTTCTAGCTGCATAAAGCCTTTACAAATGTAGTGATGTCTTTAATTCTTACAAAGACATGATGAGTACCAATAAGTTCTGTCTTGATCTCCAACTGCACTGGAACAAGGACTGTAAATGTTCATAGGCATACTGGAATGTACAGTATCTGTGCATCTTGATGGTGTCCCTAAGGATTCTTCCATAGTCATTTGTGGTGATGGTAGTTGCCGTGCTTCATCGAATTCTGAAATCTTCATATCTGCTTCTTTTCCAGCCCCTTTGTTCCAAATATTTTTTCTTCATCACTGTCACTATAGTTCTGTCTTTTATGTCCCATGATCAGATACATTTACAAAACAAAACATTATTTTAGTATAGTGCCAGGGCAAAAATTGCAGGTTGTAATAGATCATTGAAATAATGTTGACAGTATGTGTTTAAAATAATTGCAAACAAACCTGTTCTTTCTTTTGGTGTATGACGAGCGATCATCGTCCTCATCTGTTTGCAAGTCAGACATCACAGTTGCCTGTGGAAGGGAGTCGAGCTTCCTCATATGTGTCTATAATAAAACATCACATTGTTGTTAACGTCCCCCCCAAAAAAAGTTCAAATCCTGAAATACTATCAAAGTTAATTAATGGCTATAATACCTATAGTGACAGCCTTATGATTCTTAGACATAGATTTGTAAGATGGTTAAGCACATCTATCGCTCTGTACCCATGAAGATGGCACAACTTCCATTTCAGATGACTCGAACCCCACAATATGGAACTCATTAACGGAGCCTTCAGATGACACCATATCATAATCATCTAGGTTATCAAAGTCTTTATCTTTAGGGGCCTCGTTTTTACTATATAAGACTTTTAGATAGTGAGGAGTGTCATCACTACAAGGAGTTTGCAAAGGCTACAAAATCTGAGCAACACTGGCCCTTGCCCCATTCAAATACTCTAATTCACAGAGTAAAACTCATAATTTTCAGCCATGACTTACATATACTGGCCTCTTCTATGCCGAGCTTGTTTGATTGTGCTCAAGGATCTTGTCGTGGACTGTCAAACAAACAAACATACAAAAGTGTATAAAAAATGTTTATCTTCACTAGAATCATTATAAACATTAATGATGACTATTCAGAAAAAGCCTGAAACAAACATTATACCCCTTGAGCATAAGCCCAAAAATGTTATTTAAAGCAGAATAAGTCACAATCAGTCAAATTTCTTTAAAATAAGAAACCTTTTGGATCAGATAGTTGTAAGTTACTAAAAACACGGTTAACCTACCATTGTGGAAAATGTTTGATGATGATAGCCAATAACAAAAACTATTTCAGCTGTTTGTGAAGCTAATAGTAATGTAAAGTCTGAAAAGCTCAAGTATGTTGAAAATGGATCAACAGTTTACAGCTTATAATGGACTATAAGCACCTAACAATAACATGCATATTCACATATTTTGTCTCTGTGATGTGCTGCAAAATGGCCTCACTAACCCTTGTTAAACAAGAATAATAAGACTTAACCGAAAAATATTGTTACCCATTGATTTAAATCAGAATTTATAACTGTCAATAACAAAAAAAAAAACCCCATCAAAATCTGCTTAAGACGTTCAGTTTTACATGCACATATTACAGCTTGAACATAAGATAATTGATTCACATAGGCTAACACACATTAATATCATTTTAAGAGAATAGTAAACAGTATCGAGCATGGATCACTTTCGTGATGCACTGCATAAACAAGTTAAACAATACTATTTTATAAATCCAAAACGATTAATTTTTATTTACACAATCACTCAGAATTATTTCTGTTGGGTAAGTACATAACTGTAAAATGATTTTTTCAACACCCATGGTATATTAAAATGTTAACTCAGAAAAAAGCACATGTTTTGCCATGGTAGTGTTAACGGATTAGTCTACAGACACTTTCTTTAACGTAACGTTAAGATACACACCAATTCGTTTCAGTCATGTTTCTTTAAAATAATTAAAATAGTTTTCAGTTACTAAACACTCACTTGATTGAGGTAAGTTTGGTTTTATATTCGCACATTCGTTCAGTGCCATGCTCCCTATATTGTTTACCATGGTACGTTGAATATCCGGTCTGAAATCGCATGCAAGTAACACTTTAAAACAACATTAGCACTATTTCTTCGACCACAGATAATGTTGTAGTTTGATATTCGTTGTCTGCTAGTATGATTTATAGAGGTAAAGTTGGTTTTAAATTCGCACATTCGGATTTCGGCTTAATATAATATTAGAAAACTATCGTTTGCAAATTCCAAATAGTGAAATCATACTAGCAGACAACGAATATCAAACTACAACATTGTCTGTGGTCGAAGAAATAGTGCTAATGTTGTTTTAAAGTGTTACTTGCATGCGATTTCAGACCGGATATTCAACGTACCATGGTAAACAATATAGGGAGCATGGCACTGAACGAATGTGCGAATATAAAACCAACTTTACCTCAATGTATGATTTCACTATTTGGAATTTGCAAACGATAGTTTTCTAATATTATATTAAGAAGCCGAAATCCGAATGTGCGAATTTAAAACCAACTTTACCTCTATAACTTTAAGACGTGTTTGTAACGTTAGCATACACATCAATTAGCTTCAGTCGTGTTTCTTTAAAACAAGTTGCATTTTGTATCAATTGTTTAAATTACTAAACACTGTTACAACCTAACACTGTGAAAAAATGTTTTGAACGCTAAATTCGCATAGTATACAGTATAAAAGCAGTAAAAACCTTACCTTTCTGACCAGAAAATACGAGTTCCAAAACTTCTTCTTCTTGTAATCTTTAAGGCGGTTGCCAACCAGCTTTTTGGAGCATTACCGCCACCATCAGGACAAAAGTTAAACAAGCCGAGTCCTTGCCAGAAGCGGCCCGGACTCTACAGACAGACTCGGGCCAGATATGGTTAACAGGAATCGGGCCAGGGCTTTACAGCCGCATCACAAACACATGTGCGAGAGCGAGCTGCGGGCCATACTCGGCCCAGATAACACTCACCGATGCCGAGTCGGAGCCGGAGGCGCCGAAGGGTAGCCGAGCTCGGGCCGATTACTACCTGCTATCTGGGTAGTCCTTAAACTAGGTACTGGTAGCTTTGGCACTGTGTGCAAGTCCCAAGTCCTGCTGGGAAATAAAATCATCATCTCCAAAAAGCTTGTCGGCAGCAGGAAGCATGAAGTGCTCTAAACTTGATAAAAGACAATGTACCCACACCAGCATATGACATGGCTCTCCAAACCAACAATGACTGTGAAAACTTCACACTGGACTTTAAGCAGCTTGACTTTTGTCTCTCCGCACTTCCTCCAGACTTTAATTTCCAAATGAAATACAAAATTTGCTTTCATCTGAAAAGAGGACCACTGGGCAACAATTCAGTACTTTTTCTCTTTTACCCAGCACAGATGCTTCTGACATTGTTTTTGGTTAAGGAGTGGCTTGACAAATGGAATTCTACTACTGTAGCCCATGCCATGTTCTGACACCAGCCTCAGTCAACCCCTACTTGACAATCCGCTCAATGCTCATACTTGTGTATCTTTTCCAGCCACTTTTTTCCCTTCCCTTTATTACTCTATTAATATACTTGTATTATACTTGTAATATACTCTATTAATGCACTCTGTGAGCATCCAGTTTCTTTTGCAATTGCCTTTTGAGACTTTTCCTCCTAATAAAGGGTTCCAGTGATGATCTTCTCCACAACTGTCAAGTCCGCAGTCTTCCCCATGATTTTGAAGCCAACTAAGCGAGACTGAGACAATTTCAAGACTTTGCATTAAGTAGCAGTCTAGATTGAGACACAGGGAGGCTACATTGCTGTCATGAAATATTCTAATTTTGTAAATTACTGAATTTGGGATTTTTTTTTTCATCTTTAATCTATAATCATTAAAATGTAAACAAATGAAGGCTTGAAATATTTCACTTTCTGTGTAGTGAACTAATATAGCACACAAGATTCACTTTTTGAGACAAATTATTGAAATAAATGTACTTTTCATTGATATTCTAGTTTTTTGGCACATGCCTGTAGTAATAAAATTGTAAAGATAGATTAAAAAAGCCATATTAAAATAATTAGAAATTATTTTATATATTTGGATATAAATCGTCCAAAACTCTGACTCAAACTTCTTCAAAGAAGCAAAATTCCCCCTTTTATTTTTAAATCTTATAAATACACCCATCCAAATATTTACAAACCTTTCAAAGAAAAGAAAAAACACAGTGAGTCGATGAGAATTTGACGTCATAATGCAGAACAGACTTTTAGTGTTACTATAAACATGCCTCATTTTCTTAAATCTAACATCCTGTTTCTTATTACATATTTTTAAATATTATTATTATAAATAGCATTTTGATGATAGTTTATTATTATATTGACAGAGTGAAAGGCAATAAAGGAGTGTTCTTGACATCATTCATGCTCCACCTCCTTCCGATCCACCCCTGGTTTTCACACAAACTCTTCCAACAAAACTTTGTCTCTTGGCTCTCTCACTGTGTTCAATGGCATACCTCTGCCTTCCAACTACTTACAAGACAGAGTGTGTATCAGAGGGAGAGAGAGAGAGAGCATGTGCCACTGGAGAGCCTTTTGAGCTTCCCCTCCTTACTGAGAAATCAAGCAACACGGAGAGAGAAAGAGAGAGACCTGCAAACTTAAAGGAAACTTCAGTTGGACTTTTCCCAGCTCTGCTAGACTTGAGTGGCGGAATGGATTTTCCTCTGATACTTTGAATGTCACAGCACAACTGTGGGCTTTTGGCACAGAAGGGATCTTTTAAGTTGTGTTGACTGAGCGTGTGTGTGAGCGAGGCGCGTGCGTGTGTGACAGGAGCAATGTCAGGTGTAACACGGAAAGGTTCTGGGAGACCAGGATATTACTATAGGCTCCTGGGTCGAACGAGGCTACAGAGACAACGCAGCCGCTCCAGGAGCAGAAGCAGAGTCACAAACATTAAGGGTAAACATCATGCTATTTACCTTTACTACCTTTACTGCTCGCCTTTAAATGCTTTCTGTGTTGTTAAGTAATAAATGGTGCAGTGTTTATATTGATAATACTCATAATTGTTTTGTTTGTCACACTTTGCTGCAGTCTGTCAAAGATTTCTGTTGTGTAGTCACGGTTGTAAAACATCATCATAACAGCCTGGGTATTAGACTGCCATAAACACAGTTATGACCCATTTATGGCAGCACTATTCTGAGTACTTCAAGTTGTCAGGGTTGTTTGTAATTATTTACATGTAATATGTCGTTTGTTAATTATAGTTAAAAGAAATTAACAAAAATACTTGTATAGCATTCATTAATTAACTTGGCTGATGTCCATTTCAAAGTTTACTTAAACATACATGGTAAAACTCAAGTGTTTGTTAATGATACTTGATTTATGATCCTGAGTTGACATGAGCTAACAATGAACAGTTGTATTTTTATTACCTAGCATTAACAAAGATGAATGAATGCTGTGACAAATGCATTGCTCGTTGTATAATAGTGTGAGTTAAAGTAATAACTAACGTTAATTTAACGTTAACTTAATTGTGAAGTACAGTACAGCCTTTTTTAAGCCTAAAATATGTATTTGTGTGATTTAAGAATATTCTTTGAATGAAATTGTGAGTCAATTTAGTTTAGATCCTTCTCTTTGGATCTAAAAAGCTGCATGGCAAAACTTCCACTTTAAAAATAAGGCTCATTTCAGAGTTGCTATAAAAGTGTTTTTGTTAGATTGTGGTTTAAAATAAACCATATGTGTGATGCTCTGCTTAGTCCAGATACAGTATCAAGGGGGCACTTTTGCCTATAAATATTCAAAATAGATTTTAAACTGTGCTTTAGTGGAATGACCAGTAATTGTTACATAAGTGGGGGGTGATATAAATGGTTTTGGTGAGATTTTTTTTAAAGCACCAATCCCTATTATTAACTACTGGCTTTTAACCTGCCAACTAGTCTCGCATAGCCGGACCTCAGCCTGGAGGTCTGGGAGCTTTGGCTGCTATGAATGGTCAAGGACTGCCCACTATGTTATATGACTGACAGGTTAACCAACCAATCACATTTTGTTTTGTGCTGCATCATGTGTGGAAACGTCCTCAGAATAACAGCCCATCATGTAATCGTGCATCATTCATTCACAAATGTCATTAAAAGTTTACAACATGGACTCATTAATATCTTTAATGGTCTGTTAGCTATATATATATATATATATATATATATATATATATATATATATATATATATTTTTTTTTTTTTTTTCAATTTTGGCCTTTTTGCCTTTGTTAGATAGGACAGTATTGAGACAGGAAGCGAAGTTGGAGAGAGAGATAGGGGTAGGGTAGGGAATTCGAACTCGAGACGCTCTGACGTGCTACTGCACCATATGTCGGCGCGCTAACCACTAGGCTATTGGGCCGACCAAAATATGTTTCTGATGCATTTCTACATACAGATCATATATACTGTGATGGTAGGTGAAGTGTTCTTTGTTCTTTAAAATCAATGATTTTGTTGTATTTGTGAGTATCCAAAATAAAAAAAAGACTATTTTTTGTTTTGAACGATGTCATGGCTTATCTTTATGACCAAATTGACAGAATATTTGAGGGTTTTCAGTGCCATAAAAAAATTAGAACATTAGCATGCCAATTGACATCGTGGGTTGAAGCATTTATGCCGTGAGTATTGCATACTTTTAATAATGCAGCATTTAAGTCAAATTGGTCATAATGTTCATCACACAATTATCCTCACAATAACAGTTGGGTGTGCGGGGTGTAAATCACTGATTCATAAATGTCTCAGAAGTTAACCACATTTATTAATGAGCACTGTTGTCAATATTAACATCACAGCTTTTTTCATCTGCTCAGACTTGTTTCCAGGCGGACTGGTTAAGATTGCTGCACACTCAACTCCTCGCCATATGCATCCAACATTTAGCCACATATCTGTGAGTGGTGCTTGGCGTGACGTCTGAGGCTGAGACTACATGTGTAATAAGATATTTGCTGTTTATTTGTACTTGTAAAGTATGATCTTATTTTATTACACATGCATGTTACCCAATACCAAAACCCAACTACTACTTTACTAACTAATAATAAACAGCCATATCACCCTGCAGCCCAAGACCGGTTACTCACTGAAGCTAAGCAGGGCTGAGCCTGGTCAGTACCTGAATAGGAGTTCACAGGGGAAAACTAGGTTGCTGTTGGAAGTGGTGTTAGTGAGGCCAGCAGGAGGCACTCAACCTGTGTCTGCGTGGGTGCTAATGCCCCAGTATACAGTAGTAAAGGGGACACTATACTGTCAGTGAGCACTTTCTTTCAGATGAGACGTTAATAATCGAGGTCCTGACTCTCTGTGGTCATTAAAAATACCATGGCACTTCTCTTAAAGAGCAGGGGTGTAACCCCGGTGTCTTGGCCAAATTCCCTCCATTGGCCCTTACCCATCATGGCCTCCCAGTCATCCCCATCGACTGAATTGGCTCTATCACTGTCTCCCCACTCCACCAATAGCTGGTGTGTGGTGAGCGCACTGTCGTCGTTGTCCTGTGGTTGCTGTCGCATCATCCAAGTGGATGCTGCAAACTGGTGGTCGTGTGGAGAGACTCCCCTCATTATTGTGAAGCGATTTGTGTGTATGGCCATACACGATAAATGCGCTATGTAAATACACACATTACATTACAAATTAAGAGTTTGCTGAGTGGTTAATGGTTTGTTAATTGAAAGAACTGCTCCTTAAAATAAAATGTGACCATGTTTTTATGTATAATCTGAATTTGATATTTTCGAACATGCTAGGGTTTGCTTGCATTATGATGTGATGCAAATGTAATCATCATAACAGTATGTGCAAACAGTTAGATCTACTTAGCTGAGTGCGTTTTATTTTTACTTATTTTATAACAGCGTGTCAACAATGAACTGTTGTTTCAACAGTACAAGAACAATAACAAACAAAGCAAAACAATAGACACGAATGTTGACAAGTGTCTTTGTGAGGAGAATTAAAGATCTGTAATTCTGCCATTCACAAAACAATAAAAGCATTTGTTTTGCTCATCACATTTAAGAGAAAATGTGCAAACCCTGGATGAGAATTAATGTAAATCTGCAATATCTTAATAGAATTAATTCAATGAAGAACATGAATTCATCATCCAAACTGTGTTTTTGTCTAATCCTGTATCACAGTGAGCATATAATAAGTGTTTATGCCTGAGTGTATGAGATGTGTGGGGTTGTGCCCTGCTGCAGAGTAACCCTTATCTTATTCATAAACGGAGAAAACTACTTCCAGCTACTGTGGTTTATTTGTTTACTAACATATTCACTAACAGCTTTAACATTGGGTTTCCTTCAATATCTAATTCGTTTAAGTCTCTCTGTACCTACAAAACGCTTAGTCACTTTATCAGTTTAGTGTTAGTTGTAACACCTAAGTATGACTGCAACAAAACCACACAAGCCATAAAAGTCAGTTAAAGAGCCCTCACGTAGAGCAAGTGGAGAAGGGTTATTATCAACTACAGCTTTATGGTTCAACAACAAGACAGGTGACCAGCCACAATAATTGAACCTGACACACCAAGCACACTCTTACTCACGCAATTTTTCAAACCAGTCAAGCAGGAACTCAGTACTTCAGTTTGACCCACCAATCTACACACACGGAGTAATTTCAGATGTGATGGCTCTTTTAAACTCTCATTCAGGTTATGGCTAGCTCTGCTCATTACAAAGGGGATCGATTAGGATCCTCGAGTCATTCAAACTCAATTGAATCACAGAGCAAATCGATTCATTGTAGTAGATGAGGTGCTTTGGGATTGGGCTTTGTAAATGCACAGCTGGTTTGGAGATTTCAAGGTGACATCCCTGTGGTTGTTGTTTTTTTAACTAAAAGGTTTGAACAAACAGAAGCAGTGGCTTATAGACATAGTGTAATGTTAAGGATAAATCTATCTGTTTGTTCTTTTTTGCTCGACTGATACTGATGTTTTCTGTTCAGTGACAGACGTACTGTAGAGTACAAGTATGTGTGGATTTAACTTTATCAAGATTTTAGTTTGACGCATTGTCTGGATGTTTTCCAGCAGAGTGATTGTCATAGAAGGTTCTTACGTGTTTTTGTGGGTGTAGATTTACTTGAATGTCAAGCTGTGTGTTACTGGATGATTTTTTTTTTTTTTTTTACTGCTGGGCTATTCATGTTAAGTGCTGGATAAGCCATCTAACCCAGGAGTAAAAATAAATAATAATAAGTATGTATTAGCGCTGCATGATATTGGAAAAATTCAACATTGCAATATTTTTTTATTCTGCGATATATATTGCAATATTAATTCAATTTCACTAGATGAGTTGAATAACTACTTGGAAAGAATTTATTATTTTAGATTGAATGGCATGATTAAGGAAGTGCATAAAATATAATACTCAATCTACAAGGATAGGTAAATTCAATAAAGAAAAAAATACAAATGAAATAAACAGCGTTTTACTGTTTTACGAGGAGTCTAACAGTATTCAGGTATACGGTAATTGAATAATCAAATGTAAAATAAAACTGCATAGTCTTCGTTTTGTAAACAATTCAGTAAAATTAATTAGAAATGGTACAAAATGTTACAAACGATAAATTTTCTTATGCCTAAATGCTTTTAAAACCCTCACACAGACATAGACCTAAAAACAACACGTGCAAAATGATAAATTATAATCTAGACTCAACATTGCACATGCTAGCAATGTGACTATTGCGAATGATCACATTACAATATCGATGCTGAATCGATATATTGTGCGTATGTATGCATGTATGACACACACAGAGAGAGAGAATAACACTTTACAACAAGTTTCCCTTAGTTAATGTTAAGTATTGCTGGGCGATTAATCAAAAAGTAATCGAAAACGACATTAAGAACCTATAATCGAGTAATTTTTCCAGGTCAATTTTTTCAATTACTTTCCCTGCTGCGTGTGGAGTCACATGACCCTACTCTGCTAAGGCTGATTTATACTTTTGCGTCATACACACGGGTATGGTCCGGCGCAGCTTTCGCACTGTCGCATACCCACGCAGCTCTTGAAAAAATGTAACTACACATTTCATGTTTGCATTACATTACATACATTTACATACATTGAATTGAAAATAATTAATTTTGTTTCCAAAAGTGCAAGTTATTTGTTTTCACTTTTTTATAAGAAAAAAGTGACTGTTGGTTTTAGGCAATGTGTGTTTTTTAATTTCAGTTGTTCAACGTTGATGTTCAATAAATAATCATAGATAGTAGATAGTGTGTGTTTCCTTCAATTGTTTTAAAATCAAGTAATGCACCCTTCATTCTAAAATCTCTCACTTGTAATACGTGAGCACATTTACTGTACAAAACCTGTCAGTGATCTATGAGGGTAAAAACATAAAATAAACAAATAAAATAATCACTCATTAATCGTAATCGAGTGAAAATGTTCAATTAATCAAGATTTTGATTTTAGGCCAAATCGCCCAGCCCTAATGTTAAGTACGACCTTAATTAGTTATGATAACATTTTACAGTTAGGCCTAATTAGTTAACATGCGTTACCTTTTATATTAACTATCAATCATTAATTAATTGATTTATTTTTTGTTATCATTACTTAAATAAAAATCAAACCTTGTTTTATTTAAAAACAAAGTTTCTTTCCTATCAGTTCAAATTACTTTAATAATATTAACATCGTCTGGTTTTGCTTATAATATGTTAGTGAATGTTGAAATGATCAAGGATCAATAAATGCACCAAAATAACTTTTTTGTTTGCATATTAAGTGGTGTAATTAAATAAGTTTAATAAATAGAGCCTTATTGTATACTTTTTCAACAATAACATCAGCAATAAGAATAATAATGTGAATATGGGGCGGCGTAGTGGCACAGTGGGTTGTGATGCCTCCTCACAGCACGAAGGTCGCTGGTTCGAGCCTCGGCTGGGTCAGTTGGCATTTCTGTGTGGAGTTTGCATGTTGCATGCATAGGTGAATTGGGTAAGCTAAAATTGGCCGTAGTGTATGAGTGTGAATGAGAGTGTATGGATGTTTCCCAGTAATGGGTTGCAGCTAGAACGGCATCCGCTGCAAAAAACATATGCTGGATAAGTCGGCGATTCATTCCGCTGTGGCAACCCCCTAATTAATAAAGGGACTAAGCCGAAAAGAAAATTAATAAATAATGTGAAAATAAAATGATTCATTTCATGTGTTTCTTTGTGTCGCCTCTTAGTTATCTTTTTTTCATGTTCCTCCTATCAGAATCAAGTATTTCTCAGAGACTCATAATAAAATATTAAACATCTAAACTGATTAAAACTCATGTGAAGAAGCACGTCACCAGTAGGATCATGCAAATTGAGTGTACTCAGAACAGTATTATAAGCTTTGTTATGAGCTCTGCGTCTTTGGCTCTGCTGTCTTATATCTTATCAGTTTATGGATGACAGAAGATCGCAGCACTTTGTCCGAATATACAAATTCAGACTGCAGCAGTATGAGGTAATGGCACCTCCATGAGCTCACCTGAGCTCAGACCTATTACACAACCAATTAAACACACACAACGAAATAGATACGCACACATAATAACCCAGTTTAAGAACATCCATAGCATCGGGAGAGCAAATTGTGGCCTGGAGAGATGCACCAGAGGCAGCTGCATGTGTGTGTTTGTGGAGTGTGTTCTCTTCAGCTCTCCCTTCCTTCCTCCCTTCTGTTCATTTCTGATAATACAGCATTACATCACTATTGTACCAGCTGCTATATGCACAACCTGAGAAACATACACACACACAGTGACGCAGCTGTGTGAGGAATAACCTGTTCTGGGAACAGCACATCCCCAGTTCTCTCCACAGTTGATTCATTTTTTCTTTGTTATGGTTTTTAATGTGTGATTAGGGAATGGTATCATGATTGGTGGGCTCAGCGGCGAATGACAGTTGCCTGCAGCTGCGGGTTTCACATGTTTGCTCTCCATTAGCTCACAGGAATGCTATGTCGGAAGATTGCGGTAAAGATTGTCTTGTGCTGCTGATATGGGAGCACTTTCATGCAGATACGAGCGAGATGAAGGCTGAGGAGCTGGCCTGATTGTCACCACATTGGAGCGATGACACATTGAGCCATAGTATGGGGGAAAGTGTGTTTGAGTTTGGTTCACAACACTTCTTGAACCCATTCTGCCCTCTTCATTTTATTTTCCTATATAGTGCTGTGGCCAAGTAGTTGGGGCATGTTGGTGCATTCCAGTCCTATTCCTACCTCTCATCATCATCATTTTTGCTGTCAACTAGGGTCTAGTGGTTTCTGCATGTACATGGACACATCAGCTTGTGTTTGATTGTGGCCTCCTAATCCCAGTTTTATTCGTGCATCATATACTGAAATGGCTGGCATGTCTTTACAGAACTATGGATTAATGGTGATTTAGTTAGTGGTAAGTGGTAATTTAATGCATTGTGTTTTAATTCTTATGTGGGAAGTGTAGATTGAATCTGGCTCACAATATTTTTTAATCCCGTTTTCATTTCTTCTGTCTAAGGTCTTTCATGTCTGCACTCTAATTCAGGGTGTCCGCGGAATCTTAAAAAGTATTTAGAATTAATAAATCAATTATGAGAAAATTAAGGCCCTTAAAAGGTATTAAAAAGTCTTAATCACGTTTTTACGAGGTCTAAAATTTAGTTCAAGCGTTGTCCAAAGTGTTTGACTGAGATATTTATATATTCTCCCTAATACTAACACCTCCGTCCAGGTGATGTCACGTAATTTGCGACAAACGCAGGAAGGTGAAGGTGACGCTCTCCACATGTAGCGAAACCATAAAGCGAAACAGATGGCAAAATGGGAAAATGTAAGTTTTATGTAATGTACTCCTGGTTGGAGAAAGACGAGTTTAAACAGTGGCTGAAGCCTGATGCTATAAACAACCGCGTAATTTATTCTTTCAAGCTTTGTTTCTTCCAAGCTTATCTGAGTTGTGCTGCATGGTTGTGCTTCATTGATTTATTTAACTACAACTGTTTATTAACAACTGTTTATCAAGTTAAAAGTTTGATACTGATTAGAACTTGAAGTGGCGATGAGGTCTTAAAATATTCTGAGAAGGTCTTTAAAAAGGCTTAAAAAGGTGTTGAAATTACCTTTAGGAATCCTGCATATACCCTGTAATTGTCGTCCGTAGTCTGTGATCTTGCTTGGTTGTTTTTTGGCAGAGGTATCACCCGGATCGTGCCTTGTGTTAGCAAAAACATTTAGCATTATGATGTTCTCATAATAAATTGATTATTAAGGAAAATACTGTTAAGTTAAACAAAATTTTGTAAAAATCTATATATTCAACAGAAACATCCAAATGATTATTCACAGATTCATAAAGAGATCTAATGATCTTTAACCCTTGTGCACTGTTCAAATGTACTAGCCTTTTGTTATGGTTGGGATGAAAACATCCACTGAATTAAACTGCTGTAAAAATACATCAGATAAATATTTTTTTGCATAAATCTGTTAATCAACCTCAGTCCTGATCAAAACTACTAATTGTTTTAAATAAAGATAAATGATTTCACTCATTTGGTGAAAAAAAAAACCATACAAATTGACATTTTCAATATAAAAAGTAATTGTGGACTGGATTTTTTTTTCCTTTTATCACAGTCTTGGACATGTGAAAGATTAGTAACAACATTGGCTTTGAAGCATTGTTAGATTTTCATTTTTTCTCCTTAATTTACTGTTGGTGGCTGTTTTTTCCCCATTGACTTTCATTATAGCCACATTTGATGGTGCATAAATACACAGTCTTTGTTTTTATTAACTTCATGTACAGTAGTTCTGAGAGCTGAGATGCATATTTTGATTTGCGCAAAGGTCACTCTTACACTCACAGACACACATAAACACACTTTAGTTTGCTGTTATACTCCATATAAAATCCAGAAACTAAGCTTTTGTTGCACAGGCGTATCTGAAGGGTTATTGGTACCAACTGATGATCAACAGTAAAAATGACAAATTTTACCTCTTCCCAAGAGGGGAAATTACCAACAATCAAAAATGCATGATTACATGGTGTCATGGTTTTGTAATAAAAAAAAAGTGGTTATAATGGAAGTTGATGGGGCAAAGACAGCCACCAACAGTAAATGTATTCATTCGTTTTCTTTTCGTCTTAGTCCCTTTATTAATCTGGGGTCACCACAGCAGAATAAACCGCACACTTATCCAGCACATGTTTTACGCAGCGGATGCCCTTCCAGCTGCAACCCAACACTGGGAAACACAACACTAAATTAGGGAGGTAAAAAATGAAAATCAATCATAAACAATACCTCAAAGGCAATGTTGTTTCACATGTCCAAGACTTTGATAAAATGAAAAAAATTCCAGTCCACAATTACATTTTATATTGAAAACACATTTTGTGTTTTTTTTTTCTTCGCTAAATCAGTGGCATCATTAATGAAATTGGCAATTAAAGAGTTAATAAAGTGTAATCCTGTAATTTTCTAAGCATTTTAGTAGTTTTGATCAGGACTGAGGTTGATTAACAGATTAATGCAAAAAAAAATGAAAAAAATATTTATTTGATGCATTTTTACAGCAGTTTCATTTAGTGGATGTTTTCATCCCTAACATAACAAAAGGTTAGTAAATTTGTCCAAAGTGTATCATTCAGTTCTTTAAAAAAATTCAAAGCATTTTCTCAAAATATGTGCCAAAATAAGATTTGTCACCAAAAGTCATTCTGCTAGCTGAAACACAGAAAAAGTTTTGGCCAAATTAAGACTCAAAATCACCCCAGAGTGGATGAAAACATCTCCAACAGCACATAAGGGTTAACCATCACTATTTCTACATAAGCTGTCTCTGCTACAGTATCTGTTAACTGTGTGGCACATACAGTAAGTGCTTTAATAAGTACTATTTCTTTCAGCATACCTTCTGATGTTCCTGAAGCAACTACTGCATTACCACACAATAAACATCACCAAAACATCATTTATTTGCTGAAATGGCAGTCATGTTCCTACAAGTTTGTGATCTAGTAGTTGGTGTATGCAGTTTGGTGTCACGTTTATATAGTAAATTTGAGTTTGAATCTTGCTCCCAAAACTGATCCAACTGATCCAATGCAATTTCATGGTCTATAGTATCCTCACTGTAATTGTCATTGGTCTAGTAGTTGTTGCATGTGATTTGTAACCTATCCACTTTGTGATCATGTGACTAATGTAAGGTTGAATCTTGCTCACAATATTTAGTAATTCTGTTCGCATTTCTTCCCCTCATCATTTTCTGTCATTTCTTCACAATTATCCATTTCAAGTTTATTTGAGTTTGAATAGTTGTAAATAGTTGTCTAATAGATATCTAGGTGTTGCATGCTTTCATATGTGGCATCATGGTGCTTGTATAGGCAACTTCCAGTTGAATCCAGCTCACAGTTCACATTTCCTATATTCCTACTTCTTCCCCACATCATTTCCTGTAATCTCTGCACTATGCCTAGTAACAAAAAGGCCAAAAATATCTAATCATGGACTGGTGTTGTAGCACACTGAATGTGTTTTGTGATGTGGACACACACTCTGATTCACGTTATGCGGTCTAAAAACATCTGAACTTATCATGATTTAGAGGAAATACAGTTGAATGCTGTTGGGAATGTTGATCTGTTTCAGGCCGGAATTCTTTGAGCTGGAGTTTCCATTAAGCGTCATGTCTATTTGTACAGGAAACTAGGGTAAATACCACTGTAAAAACCTGCCAAGGTTATGTCAAATAGTGATCTGATAGAAGTGTCTGTAGTGTTGATAGGATGTGTCTTCTTTATTAACATTTACAGCTATAGTATATTCCAGAGAGTGTAAACTCAAGATGTAGGCTGGAAAGTCAGAAAGAATAGGGTAAAGAATGGGAAATGAAGAGTGATGAAGACATGAAATGCAAAGGGAGGTGAAAGGACAACAGAGAGGAATGATGATTAAACAGACATGGAAACAGAACACTGTCTCAACTGTCTGATGGCTATGTTGTTGTTCAGTAAAACGTTTTGAACAATACCGTTTGTTTAGTGTTTTGCTGTAGCTGCTGTTAATTTGTGGCAAATAAGACTGTGTGTTTTATATTTCGAAATGTCTGAGGATGTGCAAAAACTTCCATTTCATTTTGTAGTGCTTTCTCACACACGCATGCATGCACACACATTACACATACACAGACAGACTCGCTCCCTTTCTCACTTCATGAGGTAGTCAAAAACTCATTAGATTGGCTAGCTTTAATAGTGGAGATGCTTTTCCGTTGTATTTGTTCAAACTCTCTTAAACAAAAATCCACCTACTCTACACCTACACACATGGTTGTGATAGGATACATAAAGAGTGAAGGCCCATTTCCAGTACATGTTTAATACAGTTCACTTTTGGACGCTATTCTACTGCGATCCATACCTAGTACATCATAGTTTTTTTTTTTTTTTTTTATTACCACTACGTGACTATATACAAATTGCTGATCACTGTTGGTTTGAGAGAATTATCACTACCAAACCTGCTATATTTAAGTAGTCATCTGCAACCAATGCTGTGTTGTTGGTGTGCATGACTAATGCATTTTTATACAAACACAAGAACAAGACATTTGAAAGATCAGTAGGAGAGGTTCAGACATTCATCTTGTTGGTTGCAAAGGAGTCAGTGTGACGACTTGCAATGAAAATGATGTCAAATCACATTGCAACTACTGTATACTGATAATCCCACCCACTTATAGCAGTACAAATCTGCAAACTGAGCCGTATTGGACAACTCCGGCTCATTGGAGACAAGTGCCCAGGGTTACACTTTTGAGAACCAAGAAATATGTACCCTGGGCTATGTCTGCTTGCAGTATTTGTTTTCACAAATACATTCGAGGCCACCGTGCATGATTTTGACAACGTTATGGGACACGCTTTCTTATGCGTGCCATTTCTCGTAAATCCACTGCGGTGTACATTTCTGTCAGCCAACGTCGTCCTTGTGTGTGTCCATAAGAGAAGCCAGTCGACTTATAAAATCTTGCTATTGACTGACCTACTCATCCTTTTTCCAACCGATAATTTTCAAAAGAAGATCTAGAAAGATCTAGAAGTTAAAGACTATCGCAGCTTTGTTTAGTTTTACCTGGTTTCTGAAACCATCCTTCACCCCAAAACCCAGTCTAACGCCATACGTGGCGAGCTACTAAGCAAACCAGTCATGCTAGAAAAGCCATCCATACGGAGATAATCAGTCAGCGGTACGATCTCGTAGCATTTGGTTTACACCCAAAATGCTGCCATATGTACCCCTGGGCACATATTTCTCAGTTCTCAAAAGTATAGTCACATATTCCCAATGAGCCTGTGTTAGTATCGATTCGTACCATACCATACTGTGCAGTGTAAAAATAGCTTAAGTGTACATTGCTGTTGTGTTTAAAAGCACACAGATTATTATATAAAGGAGCGTCTCAGTTGGCTAAAAATGAATGTTGAAACTGGAAACAGGGCCTTAGTGATGGGTTGAAAGACTTCAGCTGTTTCCTTTCCTTTTATCCTGTGTACCTCAGTGGAAGTGGTAATTCAATGGACCCTGACCACTAATATAAAAGTTTCAAGTTCAGTCACTTTGTAGGGATGATCCAAGAACTGGGCGGCTACTGAAAACTCCATCCAGCATGGAGCAAAGCCACTGAAGCACAGTCTGATCCTGATACACTCTCTCTGTTATTAGTGCACTGTTGCAAGTTGTTTTAGGCAGAAGGCATGTGGTGAGTGGTTTGTAAATTGGATTTGCTTCAATCATGAGCACTCTGATGTACCGCAGACCCCTGCAGAGAACAGATCGAACCCGTAATGTGCATCTCACTCCATCTCTGACTCCTTTACTCATTATGCATCATTGTTGACTCGTTTAATCCTTTGCACCACATTGCGTAACAAATAGTACAACTAACCGGTTAAGATGAAATGAAATACTGTACTGTGATTAAATACTGTGTATGCGATGCTGCTATTTGGAAACATTGATTTTAAAAAAAAAAGTTCGTTTTTTTTTTTTTTACTTGATTGCTTCTGATTACTACTACAGTATGTTTTATTTTCTGTTTCCAAAGAGCTGACAGTTGGGAATCTCATTTGCGTATGTGTGCACTCGTTTGCATGGCTTTAAAGTCATTCAAGCGCAGTAAGCTTTGTGTTTGATTAGAAAAAGGAACTACTAGACGGTAACCAAACACACCCTTTGTATATGAAAACCATCCCTATTGTGAAAATGACTTGATGATGTATTTCTTTATGGTGCACTATACAAAACATTCACTGAACATATTAAACGTTTCCTTTGATGAAATAAATTATATATTTTTTTAACAAACAGAATATGGGAATGAATGTTGTATTCTTAAAACCCTGGAAAATGCTTTTTTTTCTCCCTCATAATGTTGGTATCCCACATTGTCAACTTGCTATATGCTAATCATCTTAGTACAATATATTTTTCTGTGATGCTAGATACACATCAACCATAGATATTTGCATTAGATGTCGCCTACGCTGTTGTTGTCTATGGGAAGGAATGCATAAATAGAGCCCGCGTTTTAGTACAGGGTAGCGCTCCTTTGAAATGAATGTGGGACCAAGGTGCAATGGAGGACTGGCCATCCAGAGCCAGAGATATATACACATATATACAATTGAAGTCAGAATTATTAGCCCCCCTGAATTATTAGCCCCTTTGTTTATTTTTCCGCCCGTTTTCTGTTGAACTGAGAGCAGATTTTTTCAACACATTTCTAAACATAATAGTTGTAATAACTCATTTTTAATAACTGTTTTATTTTATCTTTGCCATGATGACAGTAAATAATATTTGACTAGATATTTTTCAAGACACTTCTATCCAGCTTAAAGTGACATTTAAAGGCTTAACTAGGTTAATTAGGGTAACTAGGCAGGGTAGGGTAATTAGGCAAGTTATTGTATAATGATGGTTTGTTCTGTAGTCTATCGAAAAGTATAGCTTAAAGGGGCTAATAATTTGGTCCTTAAAATGGTGTTTAAAAAATTAAAAACTGCTTTTATTCTAGTTGAAATAAAACAAATAAGACTTTCTCCAGAAGAAAAAATATTATCAAACATACTGTGAAAATGTCCTTGCTCTGTTAAACATCATTTGGGAAATATTTAAAAAAGAGAAAAAAATTCAAAGGGTGGCTAATAATTCTGACTTTAACTGTACATATATTTATGATCAGGAGTTTTCCTGGTGGTCAGTATGCAAATATTTTTTTAATTTACGAAAATGATAATTTTACATCACTTTTCTGCATTGATGGATAAGTGGTAGCAAGGGCATTGCCGACAAAGAGCATGTGTTTGTGTGCATTGAAATATATTATCTCCCTCCCTGTTAAATTTGATCTAATCTATGTCCTGAAACACACACCCTCTCCTGCTTTCACTTTTCATTCTAACGGAGGGAGCGATTCGTTTTGTGAATAAATCCCTGTTATGAACGATTCGTTCACTTAGTCGACAATAATACAAGTTTCTAGCACCGCAGCATCTTGTCATATTTCATTTACATTGTTTGCTTATTTTATTCAGCAAATTATGCATAAGCCTAGTGTTTTATGCGAGTTGGTGCAACTTTGCCTTATGGTCAGTGCAGTAAGAGACTGTATTATCATCAATACTTGTTTAGCACAAAAGTTCGTAACTTATCGAAATCAAACTTATGAAATGTTCTGCCTTTGTGCTTTGTTTGCTTGTTACTACACCCGTACACAGCACTAAAGTCCATAATTGTCACATTGGCTTTAGCTTTGACTAGTGCGAATGTGTTGAATGACATTTGTCCTGGGAGCACTGTACAAATATGGCAGCGCTATTGACGCATGCTCAGAGCTCGTATGCGATATCTAGTGTATATATCTATGCACATCAACAAATACCAGTATTATGTCAGAGACTACTTGCCATATAAGTTAATTAGTTCCTATGCCTGAGGTTTACCTTTTAGGGTGGGAGTTTAGAAGGAATGTACAATGTGTGTGTGTGTGTGTTAGGGAGGGGGGGTACTTTTGTGTCATCAAAAATTATATAAGCATTCATTTATTATGAAAGGTGTTTTGAAGCAGGCAGTTATTAGCACTTTGGTTTGAAGCAGTTATTCAGTATGGTGCCCATGATTGTTCTCACTCCAAATTGCTCTTTGAAGGTGGATACATCACATTTGGAATGCATCATGAGACTGATGAATTATACACTGTTATGATTTAAACATTAATGCTGTGCATTATACATAAAGTTGGTTCTTCAACTGGCATGGCTGCTATAAGTTTCTGACGATATGATAACCTTGGATAAAAATCCAGTATTGGTCCAGTATCACAGTATTGTGATCACTGCTCTAAAATAAGCTCTTTTTAAATGTATGGGTAAAAAAACAAAAAAAAAAACTTTGAACAAAACTCCATTTGAACAAAATACATGTTATTTTAGCACACATTTATAATATTTTGGAGCAGTAAACATGTCAGGCTAAATAATTAAAATATATCAGTGGCTTCGTTAGTTTGCTCTCTTCGTTAGTTTCAAAAACAAAGATTTCTTTACAACACAAAAAAAAAAAACACATTTAAAAAAACCTTACATATACCTTAGGAAGGGTATAACAGAACATTTTAGCAGTTTTAAAATCTTGACTTTTCCAAACCGCGGTAAACCTTGAAACCGGTTATCATCCCATGCCTATTCTTTAAAGCAAATATTGTAAAGCAAGGTATAACTTGCTAAAATGTATTTCTTATTCATTTAATTACTTGCAAACCAGCCGTCCAAAGGTTTGGGTCAGTACTGTACCTTTTTTTTTTGTGAGTTTTTAGTTTTTGAATACTAGACATTAATACTTTTTATTTAGCAAAGACACATTAATGAATATAAATCCAGTGTCATCTTTTATTTTTTTCTTTCAGAATTTTTTTTGTATGTACATCAGGGCTTTAGACAGCTTGTAAATGGTCACATTTTGTGACCTTTTTTCCTCCCTGTGCAACCAATTTTTTTGGAGGTTGAGCTGTTGCCACACCTGATATGCTATTCTTATAAGCAATGACAGTATGTTGCATATGAGATACATCTTTGAATGCACCTACTGTAGTAGTAGACAAGACTTTTTATTGAATTTTTCAGAAAAACTTTTTAACATAGCAACTCAAACATATACAAGAACAAAGTACAGTACATGGGAAAAAATACAAGGTGAAATAATACTAATTAAAAAATAAAATAAAAGAAAAAGGTAAAAAATAGGGGGGGGGGGGTTAAGGGATTGGGGTTGGAGCTTACAATTTAAGTATTTGGAGTAAATCTGTTCTCAAAATATGACAGGAATGAGCTCCAAACTTTGAAGAATCTATTATTTGAGCCTTATATTTGAGTTTTTCTAGCTTTAGATATGCCATGACATTTTCTACCCATTTAGTATGTGTTGGTGGTTTAGTTGACTTCCACTGCAAAAGTATAAGCCTTCGGGCCAACAAAGAAGAGAAAGCTAGTGCATTTAATTGACCTGCTGGTAGTGCAAGGTTTTCAGGTGTCGCACCAAATATTGCTATTACTGGATCTGGTTGTATCTCCTTATCACATATACAGTATAAGAAAAAGTCTTAAACACTGCAGTCCAAAATGGTCTTGGACACGTCCAGAACATATGACCTCAGGTGGCCTCATCTCTGTGGCAACTAGAACATGTTGGATCAATTTCTGGGAATATTCTTGACAATTTGCTTATAGAAAAGTGCAGCCTATGAATTATCTTAAATTGTAATAAACCGTGTTTGAGGCAGATAGCTGTTGAGTGAATTTGCTTAATTGATGATTGCCAGACTGTCTCTGGAACTATGAATGCACCTACTGTAAAGGTGGGCCAAACATCACTACTTGTTTGAACTGAATGCCGTGAAGACCATTTATTAGCTATGCATGAGGCAGTGTGTGTGTTCTGCTCTCTGATTAAAAACTACAAATCAAACTAGTTTAAAGCCACACACACAAATCATCACATGTTAGTATGTTATTGCTATAGTAACACCGTCTGAAATCATTGGCATAAATGTGTTATATTTATATTACCGTCATATTAGATGTGATACGATGATCCAGTTTGAAGTGGATTGTTCAGCGCTGCTAGAATATGTGTACAGTATGTGTTAGATCAACTTAGGAATGTCCTCCACAGGAAAACCTGGAAACGTTGTGTCCCAGCCCACAGTTCAGGAAGTGTGTTTTTTGACCCTGTGTGTGTGTTGATAGTGGCTCTTGTTTCAGTAGGAGAGTATTCTAGTGATACGTCTCAACTCGCTTACTATAAACACTGGTAAAAAAGCATTAATAAACTACAAACATGGCAGATGCGCGAGACTGACAGTTGAGGGAAAGGGGCTTGAATGATTGATATTTAATATCTAACCTGAGGAAAGTATTTTATTTCATGTTATATTTGAACTTTTAGAATGATAAGCTTGGTCATTAACTTTTGAATGTATAATTATGCCCACAAATGGCAGGAAATTCTTTCTAAAAGAAATGTAGAGGATGTGACAAGATGATTGACAGGGCATGTAACTAACCGAACGAGAAAGATCTGTTAATAATGAATTATTATGTCTCAAAGCTTGTCTCCTCTTCTGTTACAAACTCAAAGGTATGTACCATTTCTTCACAAAAAGAGTACATTCTTTTAGGGGGTAATATAAGTAGGCGTATTGGGACGCAGCAAAAGAATTCTCCGCAGGTTTGAGATGTGGTTGCTTGGGAACAGTGGAGCGAGCTGATTGTCCTGTATGTCCACTGGGAAGGTTCCTGTCAATCATGTGTCTGTGAGAACAGCCGGGTCTAATGGAAACACATGTTTAGCTCAGGCAGAGACGCACATATGCAGGTGTTGCTGTGTGTGGGTGGTCACATCTTCCTGTCTTGTTGCAATGTTCTTCTAAGGTTATGAGTGTTTTTGTTTAGACAACAGCAGATATTAAACAGCAAACAGCTGCACTGGCCTTTTATCTAAGGATAAATTAAACGAGCTTCTGTTTGACTTCAGTGATTGCAAAAAGATGACTTGTGGTGAAGGACAAGTTTGAAAATGTCACTTTTTTTATTAAGAAGAAGGAAAGTTATTCAGAAATGACTTTTTTCAATTTTCTTTTTTATATACACAAAAGTATAATTTGTTTATATATTCTAAAATGTGCATTTAAAATCATCTTATGTAATTTTTTGTAATGATATATACAGTTGAAGTTTATTTTTTTATTTACTGTTTATTTTTTTCCACAATTTCTGTTTAACGGAGAGAAGATTTTCTCAAAACATTTCTAAACACAATAGTTTTAATAACTCATCTCTAATGATTTATTTTATTTTTGCCATGATGACAGTAAATAATAATATTTTACTAGATATTTTTCAAGACACTTCTATACAGCTTAAAGTGACATTTAAAGGCTTAACTAGGTTAATTAGGTTAACTAGGCAGGTTAGGGTAATTAGGCAAGTTATTGTATAATGATGGTTTGTTCTGTAGTCTATCAAAAAAAAATTAGCTTAAACGGGCTAATAATTTTGTCCTTAAAATGGCTTTTAAAAAATTAAAAACTGCTTCTATTCTAGTCTAAATAAAACAAATAAGACTTTCTTCAGAAAAAAAAAATATTATCCGACATACTGTGAAAATGTCCCTGCTCTCATCATTTGGGAAATTAAAAAACAAAAAAAAATTCAAAAGGGGGCTAATAATTCTGGCTTCAACTGTATTATATATGTGCATATTTAGATAAATTAATAGTTATAATAATTATAATACAGTGCTTCTCACACATAGACTTTACTTGGGCAGGCCACCCAGATATATTAACGGCCGCCCAAGTATACAGTTGAAGTCAGAATTATTAGCCCCCCTTTGATTTGATTTTTTTTTTTTCTTTTTTAAATATTTCCCAAATGATGTTTAACAGAGCAAGGAAATTTTCACAGTATATCTGATAATATTTTTTCTTCTGGAGAAAGTCTTATTTGTTTTATTTTGACTAGAATAAAAGCAGTTATTAATAAACAAAAACATGTTAAGGTCAAAATTTTTAGCCCCTTTAAGCTATATTATTTTCGAAAGTCTACAGAAAGAAACATTGTTATACAATAACTTGCCTAATTACCCTAACCTGCCTTAACCTAATTAACCTAGTTAAGCCTTTAAATGTCACTTTAAGCTGTATAGAAGTGTCTTGAAATATTATTTACTGTCATCATGGCAAAGACAAAATAAATCAGTATTAGAGATGTGTTATTAAAACTATTATGTTTAGAAATGTGTTGAAAAAATCTGCTCTCAATTAAACAGAAAATGGGAAAAAAATAAACAGGGGCTAATAATTCTGACTTCAACTGTATTTGATGACTTTTTTTTTTTTTTTTTTTTTACCAATATTATCATAATTGAAAACATTGTTGGTATCCGACTTTTATTTCAACTGCGAGCACACAGCACAGAAAGGAAAAAAAATGCGAGGCCCGCAGGCCGCATAAGCAGCGCACAAAACACTTGCGGCCTAAAAAAGCAAAAAGCACGTTCGCTGTGATCAGCCCCTTATGCTGCCAAAATTACAAAATATATAAAATGATATTTTTTAATCATTTAACTGATACCATTAATTAGTTAAAAACACACCCTTTCGGGTAACGTTTAGTCAATTATTTTGAGCATCCCTACTTTGCATTACACTTTTATTAAAGACTACTTTCCGCTTGGCTTCACAGCTGGCAGCGCACACAGCCACGAGACTCAGAGAAAATGTAAATAATAGATTCTTTAAACTAAACAATTCAAAAAACTTTTCTAAATACTCGGAGAGGACGAAATGACATCTAAACTGGCTGCAAAATATATGTACACCATTAGAAATGGTCAATCAACTCATTTGCCTTATTTAAATAAGCTACACTTTGTTTTCTGATTATTAATTATGTATAAAAAAATATCCATTTTAGAGATATCGTCTGTTTTTATTCATTTTTCCTGTCATCTATTTCTCATTTGCTGTATATGTTATTCATTTGATGATGTTAAAATATTACATATTTTATACATATCTAAAATGCTTTGGCAATTCTGCACTAAATGTCATGCCAATGAACTTAATAATAAATAAAAGTATTGTAAAAAATCAAATTTAATCTGTCACATGTATTTAACCATTTACAGTTGAAGTCATAATTATTAGCCCCCCGTTTAATTTCCCTTTTAAAATCTTTTTTCAAAAATTTTCCAATGATGTTTAACAGAGCAAGGAGATTTTTACAGTATGTCTGATAATATTTTTTCTTCTGGAGAAAGTCTTATTTGTTTTATTTTGGCTAGAATAAAAGCAGTTTTTAATTTTTTAAACACCATTTTAAGGACAAAATTATTAGCCTCTTTAAGCTATTTTTTTTTCGATAGTCTACAGAACAAACCATTGCCCTAACCTGCCTAGTTAACCTGATTAACCTAGTTAAGCCTTTAAATGGCACTTTAAGCTGTATAGAAGTGTCTTGAAAAATATCTAGTCAAATATTATTTACTGTCATCATGGCAAAGATAAAATAAATCAGTTATTAGAAATGAGTTATTAAAACTATTATGTTTAGAAATGTGTTGAAAAAATCTGCTCTCCGTTAAACAGAAATTGGGGAAAAAATAAACAGGGGGGCGAATAATTCACGGGGGCTAATAATTCTGACTTCAACTGTATGTGCCATGGGTAAAGGATGTGTTTCAATCCAGCTACCACCGCAAGTGTATTTCTAACCTGTAAGAAGCACTGTAATATTATAGATATTGATATGGATTTAGTTTATAGTTATGTGTTTTTTCAATTTTTTTGTTTTGTTTAATAAACTACTGATTCCATTCCTTCCCAATTTAAAAAAAAAAAACGTCATTTAGATCATTGTTTTCTCTTAAAATAGCAAAAAAGATGCCATGATTTCATGTTTATATACATTTTGAAATGCACACAAATCCATTGCTTGAACTTCAGAAGATTTTATTAATTCCTGATGTTGCTGATAGCAAATAGTAGCACTAGTTGATTTCACATGTGTCAATCTAATCAATCCTAAACCAAAGTCATCTGACATGTAGCTGCAGTTAGTTTCTGTTATAAACCTATTGCATATTCGTTTGTGTGTGTTTGTGCACCCACTTTCCTTTTCCTGCCTGAGTATACAGGTGCTCGACACTTGTAGAACTATTTTCTTCTGAGCCAAGAAGGACTAAATGAAACCTCACATTCATCTAGAGCCTCACAAATAGCAGCCAGAAGGACAGTTTCTGCATACGAGCACACGCTCGCTCTCACAGCTGCGCTCCTTCACAACTTATATCTTTAACAAGCAGACACTCACACACTGAGAAAAAGTGAAGACATCTCTACCGGATCTAACAACACTGCTCCTCGCTGTTCAATCCTCATTACACATGGCCACTGGGCTTGATGGAAACTGCTTGACTTGATTGAAGGTTACTAATCGGTCACTGAAAGGGTTTTTAGGGGGATAATGTGAGACCTTTCACTTCCACCCGCTGCTTTTTCAATTATAATATGGGAGAAGTTGTGGTAATGTGTACTAGGGTAACCAGGCACTCTGGGTAACGTCAGTGTTTTTGTACAGTATGTTGTGACCTTCAGGGATGACTACAAGAGTACAATCATCACGTCATTGTTTATAAGGGAAACAGGATGCCATTGGTTCATTAGAACATTATTGCTGTATTTATTAGGCGAGGAACCATATACAGTATGGTAACTTCATTGACAATGCATCCTTTTTTTTTGTATTCATTTTAAGTTTATTTTTATTTGTATTTTATTTTTTTATATTTATTTGTAAGTCATAAATGTATTGTAATAACCCTCAGTAACACTTCAGGGTTTTTCTATGAGTATTTCAATAAGTGCCCTATAAAGGGTTAATTGTTTGTTGGTGACTAAATATAATAAATAAAACAGATTTATGACAGATAATAATATACAGTTGAAGTCAGAATTATTAGCCCCCCTGAATTATTAGACCGCTTGTTTATTTTTTCCCCAATTTCTGTTTAACGAAGAGAAGATTTTTTCAACACATTTCTAAACATAATAGATTTAATAACTCATTTCTAATAACTGATTTATTTGATCTTTGCCATGATGACAGTAAATAATATTTAATTAGATATTTTTCAAGACACTTCTATACAGCTTAAAATGACATTTAAAGCCTTAACTAGGTTAACTAGGCAGGTTAGGGTCATTAGGCAAGTTATTGTATAACAGTTGTTTGTTCTGTAGACTATCGAGAAAAAATATAGCTCAAAGGGGCTAATAATGTTGTCCTTAAAATGGTGTTTAAAAAAATTAAAACTGCTTTTATTCTAACCGACATTAAACAAATAAGACTTTCTCCATAAGAAAAAATATTTTCAGACATACTGTGAAAATGTCCTTGCTCTGTTGAACATCATTTGGGAAATATTTAAAAAAGAAGAAAATAAATCAAAGGGGGGCTAATAATTCTGACTTCAACTGTACCATTGTTGATCATAGTTCTGCAAACATGTTCCGTGAACAAAATAGACACAGCTACATTCATAAATAATAATGTATGTAATTTTAATGATTTATAGACAATTGCAGTGAAATGTATGTTTGCATAGGGTGAGGGTTTGTAGCAACTCATGATGTAATAATGGCATGTAATGTAAAAACTGAACATACTGTGAAATAATGGTGCTACAGGGTTCAATGAAGAACACCTATGGGAGATTTCCGTTCTACTAAAGGTTTATATAGATTTTTTGTAGAATCCCTGAAAAATAAGAATGTATGAGACATGTGAAGCATTAAAGTAAGTGTACTGCAGTTTTGAATATAGTTTTTGTGTTGTGGACAAGAAATGTCAGACTCTGTGATGTTTTCTGAGCACTGCTTTCACTCTTTAATAGGATACTTGCTGTACTTGAGAAGTCTGAACTAGCATTTGACTTCCAGAAGCAAGAGTGTAAATAAACAGCGGCTACCAAGGCTTCATATTTTGAACTGACTGTCTTGTCATCAGAAAAGCATCGTAAAGGCAGGATTGTTGCTGCCAAAGCTCAACAATCCTTGCCTCCATTGCACAAGTTCACACTGCAGTTGCAAAATCATCATCTGTCTTTTATTTAGGTGAAGTTTTTATAAACTCATTTTGAGAGGATCACTTGCTTATGATTGACAATGGCTGATCGCGCATTAACAATCACACAATATACCCATCAGATGAATCCAAACACACATAAATAGCCGGATTTCCTTACCTTAGCCATGTTTGTCTTGAAGAATCCCCAAATCCACCCCGACTCCTTCCCCTTTTTTCTTATCATAATCCAGGGGAGTTCTCGAAACCTATCTGAGCTTTGACTCTCGTCTCTCCCTACTAAACGGTAGGGAGCCCCGGGCTCAAGAATCCTCCGAGCTCAGGGCTCTCTCCTGGGACAGCATGCCAAACTAGCATTTACTAAGTGTGAACTTGTCAATTCTTTTTGTATCTTTGTATAAAGCTCAATCACTATCCTTCAGCTTAGTTCTTTATTTATCAGGGGTCGTCACAGCGGAATGAACCGCCAATCATTCTGGCATATGTTTTACGTGGCAGATGCCTTTCCAGCTGAAACCCAGCACTGGGAATTAACCATACACTCTCTCATTCACACCCACCCATTCATTCACTATGGCCAATTTAGTTTACCTAATTCACCTACACCGCATGTCTTTCAGCTGTGCTGAAACTAAAGCACCCGGAGCAAACCCATGCAAACACAGGGAGAACATGAACACAGAATTGCCTCCTGGCCCAGCTGGGACTTGAAGTGACCCTCTTGCTATGCAAATTTATTGTTATTATTTAATTTTTTTTTTAATATGAAAACCAAGCATGAACTTGTTTGCCATGTATGTAAGTTGCGTGTACTGCCATATATCAGATTTCTATTTTGGATTTTCTTAAGAAATGCATATATTAATAACTATATTGTGATCTATATCATTACCGTGAACTAAAAATACTCATACAGATATTTTTCTCATATCGCCCACCCATATCGTATTATTTCGCACCGTTCACATTTGGCACAGCAGGTACAGTACTTTCCCTCTAAATGTTAACCTGCAGTACGGTTCATGTCTGTGTTATTTCCCAGTCTACACAGCATACCAGATGGTAGAAATTTGGAAAATTGGGTGAAACGATGCTTGAAAAGAATTCATACTCCTGTTCTTCCCCCTGTGTGTGCGTGTGTGAGCGTATGGTAAATTAAGTTGTGACTGAAGACTTTGCTCAGACAGTGTCTTGTGGTAGGATCAGTGTGTGGTAGTGAGATCAGAGTGAAACACTTAACATAATCTCCTTCTAGATCTCTGTTTCTGTGCTGCCACTGATTGAATGAAGCAGTCAGCGAGGCTTCATTTTTCTCTAGCAATGTGAACACCAGTGTTCTCCTGAAGGCCAGTTAAGAGCAGTCAGGAGGTTTAGGAGATTTGCATACTGTAGGCACAATGATGTAGAGCATTGATGACTTTATGAAGGGATGTTAAGGAGGTCTATGACAGACACATTTTACATTATGACTGTGACCGATTAGTCAGTGCTGGTGCTTCTGTGGTATTTAATTACACACTGTTACTGAGTTTTACAATCCACATCCACACTTGGACAAGATGCTGCGATTTGTACTTGTGGATTTTCCCTTGGCTGATATAAAGCTAATTGGAGAAAACGTTTGTATGAAATTTGCCATATAAATAAACTTGTCTTGCCAATATGGTAATAGTTTTTTTTATTATTATTTACTTAACTTGTGCCACATCTTTTATATGATGTAGAGATGCAACGATTAAGCAATTTTACTTTTACCCGTGCTTTAATTTGTCACGGTTAATTAATCGTAAAGGCTTATCAACACCGCGTTTCTGCACGAAACATAACTAATGCAACTAAAATAAGTTATGCCAACTGTGCCAATTATGCCAACTATGCCAAAAGTTTCAAGCTTGTACACCGAGGCTAATGTGCATGCACACTGGATTAACAATGGCTAACTAAGGGGCGTTCACATGTCAAGTCTTTTGCGTGTTCGTTATTTCTTTTCTTGCGCGCATATTGGGAATAACGTGTGCACGTAGCATGAAAAAATGGCATGAGCGCACCGCGAGTCACGTGACAAGAACTGACTGATCAGGTTTATACTTTGTATGGAATCCCTGACCCAGCCACAGTGCATTATCTGCACCAAAGTTCTTGCTAACAAATGCTTGAGGCCATCCAAATTAATAAGACATTTGCAGACGACTCATCCCCAATACAGCAAGGTGCACCCAATACAAATGCCCTACTGATGTTTTTCTTTTTTTATTTTACATTAGGCTATTATTTGTGCATAAACATATCTAGATATAGTAATAAACATACTGTTTGCTTGAAAACAATCATTTTTGTCATACCTACTGCAAATTTATATGAGCGATAATATCATTAAATGTGGAGGAGGACCTAACAATATTTTCCCGGGGGGGACCACAGGCAGAAAAAGGTTGGGAACCACTGGCCTACACATTTCTACTCCAAAGAGAAAATGTATATATACAAAATGAACATACCAAACAAATTCATAATATAGTTGATTAAAAGTACATTTCAGACAGTGTTTCAGCAGCCTTTGACTACATTTGTTCTCTTTAAAAGGGAAATATTTAGCTAATATAATGCTTAGATTTACATTAGACAAATACTTTTTAAAAATGTGTTCTTATTTTTATTTATTATTTATTCATTGTTCTGTCATTTATTTTAGTGTAAAATTATTCACTTATTTTTAATAGTCTAAAGAGAAATGGACTATTGTTTGTTTGTTTATTATTATTTTGTGCTGTATTATTTAGTTACTGAGCAGCAATAAATGACACTTTAAAATAAAAGGAGTTTTCATGTGATTTCTAAACTAGTAGTGTTTTAAAATTAATAAATGCATAATAATTGCGATAATCGTAAAAACTGTGATTATTCCTCAGACTATAATCGTACAACCATGATGGTTGCATCCCTAATATGATGTTTATAAAATAATTTTAAATCAGACAGTTTATTGTCTTTTATGTAAAGCACTATCAATGACTTCTGCATGAAATGAACTAGATACAGATAAAAACCTGCTTCGCTAATATTAATATTACTTTTTTAATGTACTTAATGTAGCACATTTGTTTACAAAATCATTATTCATAAAAATTATACATTTTTTTATTAAATTAAAATAACATTTACTTGTCATTTTCATCCATCTTTTATATATTAAACATGAACTATATTTCTAATTTGCTTGTATACATGTACCTCCATGAAAAAAGCAGTGTGGAGATTGTGTCAGAGATTAACTGACTAATATAAAAAATATATAGTAATGTTTAAAAAAATAAAAATAATGTAAACAAAAAAGAAGCAGGGTTGAAGGGTTTGACATATTGTATGTAACAAGATGTTTCGTAGTAAATAAGAAATCTCTCTCTCTGTTTCACAGACTCTCCACCTGAGAGAACAGGGCGGAGACGTAGCATACCAGGCTCCGCCCCTGACAAAGCCCCACCCACAATGGAGCCCACAGCCTCCGCTGCTGCAACACCCTTCAGAGTCACTGTAAGTATTAGATGTGAGTGAGTGAGTGAGCGAGCGAGCGAGCGTGTGTATCGGATCAAACACAGTCTGGACTCCAGATGTGGAACTACATACTGTGCTCACATGTATCTTATCTTTATTGCTACTGCTACTTCAGATCTCAAGTATTAAATGTACTCAAGTATATATAAGACATTTTGTCAAGTGCTAATTTCCTACTTGAGGCTATAAACTTAGGCTGTGATGGTTTTGTTGTTGATTTTTAATTAAAAAGCCAAAATTCTGTGCACAAATCCAGACTTAAATTATTTTCAGACCATAGGCTTATATTGAGACCAGTTTAATATTGGAAGTAGTAAGCTTTATTTAAAGGCTCCAGGATATTAAAACTGCAGACAACATATAAAGTCGAACAAGCTCTGTTTAAAGGGAATGTTTTATCGTCAGGGAAGGTTTAACAGCATTTATACTCCCTCTGTAATTGGTATGAAGTTGTAATGATATTGTGAGGGGGAAAGCACATGATTGAAAAGCAGTCTGTTAGCAATCGTTTCAAATTGAGGCTCACATTATGTGCTGTTTGCAGGAAGTGAATCATTAGCAATCAACAGCAGGTGGTATTCTGTAGTTTTTTTTAACTCTCCATTTGAAATGCAGGCTTACAAAGCACCCACATGGGCTTTTATGTGTTTGCTGCTTATCATTTACTGCATGCAGATGTAATTACATTTAAATGAGATCTCTGAGGTGTCGAGGGCTACTTGACCTCTGAGCCTCTGCAGATTCAGGCCCAATTATTCGTCTAGCCTAGTGCGTAGTTTGCAAATATCTCCTGTGAAGTCAAAAATTTTCGCAATAGAATGGAAAAGAATACTCAGACGTCTTAATTATTCTTAGTGCGGTACGTGTCTAAGCATGTTTGACACCGGAATGGAAGCCTTAGATGTCAGTGCTTTGGGTGAATCCAAGAAAGACACAACTTGATTGCTATGCCAGTCTATGTAAGCAATTAGGAAAGTAATTATAATCCCCCTGCACCCCCCACTGGTTGGCAATGGTACTGTACCCTTTCAATTCAAGAGCTCTGGTGATTTTTGACCCCTGTTCTTCTGTATGTCCTGCTTTAATCTCTCATTCTGTATTTTTATCCTCATTTCTGAGAACATATTTAATGTTCAGGTCTAACAACTCAAGTGGTTGAATTGAAATAAAAAAATAATGATAATAATAAACATTCAAGGGGTATAGGCTATCCAGTATTGCTTTGATGAGATGAAAATTGCTAAATTTATCAGATAATTTCAAAATGTGTATATTATATCTATGCTCTCTTTGAGGACACATTAGTTAAATTTTTTTCTTGTATGAATGTTTTATAAAAGCAGTAAGCCCTGAAAAGTCATGGATTCCAGTGAATTTAGAACAACTCTTCATCAAACCTAACAATGGCCCTTAGCTACAGTATATGTAATTTATATATCTTTATTTGTTCTGATCTTTTTTTGATGAAGTTAATTAAGCAAGGTTGAGGTAAGCTTGTTTTGTGACGTGTCATGGATAAATAAATATGAAAACTTTCATTAGGCAAGTCCCTGTGTTAATGAGTGATTCATTAACTCATCCACTCAAATAATTTGGAAAAAAAAAAAACAATAAAAATAAATAAATAAATAAATGGCCGATACATTTACAAACGAAGCAAGTGACTTTGTCTGTTCAAGTCTTTAAAAGGCCATGAAAGCCCTCTCTTTCAGTTCAAGTCTACCTCAGAATTTTTTCCAAAAATGCTTCATAATGGGCGTGGAGCGCTGGGAGAAAGAGGGGAGCGAACAACTGTAAGGAGACCCATGATTTTATAGTTTACAAAGTTAAGATGCAAAGAAATAAACAGTAATTTAATGCCCTGCTACATGTTATTCGTAATTTTATATACACATAACCACAATTTGATGTATATTGTGTGTATATATATATATATATATATATATATATATATATATATATATATATATATATATATATATATATATATATATATATATATATATATATATATATGTATTGAATATCATCATAAAGATAATCATGTTTATATAAACACTATAAATGAGGAGGACTTCTCTCCTGAATCCCCGGCTGTGAATGCAGACACAGTGGATAGCAGTGCAGCAAATCTCTTGCCCTGTCTATTCCAACCATTAGCCCTGCCGGTAATCTGGAGAATTTAAAAAAAATAGGCAAACACGGATATAGGCGATGTGTCTGAATAGTAATGAACTCAACTGATAAAAGACAAAGTCCGCCATTCTCCAATTCTTGTACAGCTCTCCCGACAAAAATGTTTGCTGCAAACCAACAGCTTTGCTGTATCAGCCCTGACAGCATTGCAGGAAAAAACATGCAACAAAACCTTGTGAATCATGGAAACAAACACATACGACCCTTCATGAACGGCTATGGATAGGATAGGCTGGAAAAACTGGGTTGGGCTGTCTGGGACGGTCCTCAAATGGTTCAGATCTTATCTTGAAGGGAGAGGTTACTATGTCAGGATAGGTGACCATAGGTCGAGGTGGACACCCATGACATGTGAAGTCCAACAAGGCTCAATTCTGGCACCTCTCCTGTTCAACCTTTATATGCTCCCTCAGAGCCAAATAATGAGAAAGAACCAAATTTCCTACCACAGCTATGCTGATGATACTCAGATCTACTTAGCCTTACTGCCTTATGACTACAGCCCCATTGACACCCTCTGCCAATGCATTGATAAAAATGAACAATTGGATGTGCCAAAACTTTCTGCAGTTAAACAAAGAGAAAACTGAAGTCATTGCTTTTGGGAACAGAGATGAGGTTCTCAAGGTGAATGCGTACCTTGGCTCTAAAGGTCAAACCACAAAAAATAAGGTCAAGAATCTTGGTGTGACTCTGGAGTCAGATCTGAGTTTCAATAGTCATGTCAAAGCAGTTAGTAAATCAGCATACTATCATCTCAAAAACATTGCAAGAATCAGATGCTTTGTTTCCAGTGAAGACTTAGAGAAACTTGTTCATGCTTTCATCAGCAGCAGAGTGGATTACTGTAACGGCCTCCTCACTGGCCTTCCCAAAAAGACAGTCAGACAGTTGCAGCTCATCCAGAACGCTGCGGCTAGGATTCTGACCAGAAGCAAGAAATCAGAGCACATCACACCTGTCCTCAGGTCTTTACACTGGCTCCCAGTTACATTCAGAATAATTTTAAAGTATTATTACTTGTCTATAAATCATTAAATGGCCTAGGACCTCAACACATTACAGATATGGTCACTGAAACCTAATAGATCACTCAGATCTTTAGGATCATATAAACTAGAAATTCCAAGAGTTCAGTCGAAGCAGGGTGAATCGGCCTGCAGCTACTATGCCACTCGCTGCTGGAATGAGCTTTCAGAAATGATCAGATGTGCTCCAACATTAGGCACATTTAAATCAAGACTGAAAGCACATCTGTATAGCTGTGCCTTTACCGAATGAGCACTGTGCTACGTCCGACAGATCGCACTATTGTTCTTTTCTTTTTTTTATCTTTTATAACCTGTTTTAACACATTTTTATTTGCTTTTATCTGTCTCTAATCGTTCTAATCGTATTTGCTTTTTTATATTCTTATACTTGTCTTTCTAATCTTGTTTATGTAAAGCACTTTGAATTGCCACTGTGTATGAAATGTGCTATATAAATAAACTTGCCTTGCCTTGCCTTGCCTTGCCTTGCCTTGCCTAAATACTGCTTGCCATGCACATACGTTGCCTCACTCAGTCATTGAGTCTCACAGCTTGCCTTCAGAAAGCACATGCTCTCACAAATAATTAAGAAGCAGGGTCTTCTTATAGGATAAGAATACTCCACTATGAATAATAACGAGAAATCGATGCGTCATCACTCCACTAGCAGATTCGCGCTACACCACCGATTTTGATACTGCCCCAAAAATTATTTTAAACCCGGAAGATTAAATTAGCTGACAAAAGCTCAAAATTATCAATTTTTCCACACAATTAAAGCTGACAGGTGCATAAATCTGTTAAAATCTCAAAAAAAAAAAATACTTGAGGATTTCTTGAACCTTTAAGAATGGATCCCTTTTACAGTTTTTTCCAACTGCTTCCACACAAAATCTTTTCTTGTCACACAATTTCTGAAAAATCTCACTCAAAATGCAAAACTACACAGCAAATCTCCAAAACCAGAAGCTATTTCTCAGCCTTGAACTTGGTTTTCAACTGCATAAAACACTTTTTTTCAAAACACCTACACACAATTCTCTGCCTAAAACACAAATATCTAAAAGCATGTGACTTGCTTTCCTTTTCTAAACACAACCAAGCAAAATGCTACACTTACACTCCTCAAATGTGGAAACACTCCTTTCCTAACTAATCACTATCCAATCACTGCTTCACTGTAGTACAGGCCTATAAATAGGTCAAAGGTGATGGGACACTGGGCTGTTCTGGGCCAATTTGTAGTTTTGCACCTTTTCTAAATCCCAGATTCTAAATTCCTCTAGAACAGAATAGAGAACTTATTCTCAGCTCTGTAAAGTGTATGATATTCTGGAGAATATACTTTACAAGTGTTATTTTTTATTTTGCTTTATTACATTTTTACATACAGTATGTTTATATTTTTTTTGTGTGCTACTGTATCTAACAGTAATCTTTGGCCTAATGAATATTTTCTGTTTCTTCATGTGATTGGTGTTTACAGTGTACTTGTCACTCCTCTCAGCAGATTATTTTCGCTGTAGAACATTGTTTTGAATTGTAGATACAAGCCGATGAAAGAGCAAAGAGCTTTAGATTTAGAACAGCAGTGTTTACATGGTGTACCCAAACATTTACTATTATGAAAGAAGCGTTTGCCATTTGATGCAAATGCTTCATTTAGACAAGTGTTTATGGCATTTTGAATGCAGTGTTACATTTTGAAGGAGATGTGAGGCGTTTTGCATTTTGTTTGTGCAGTTTTGAGAATTGTGTGTAGAGTTTTGAAAAAAGGGGACACTGTTTTGAAAACGTGTGTAAGCAGTTGGAAAAAACTGTAATTAGCATGAAAAATGGTAAAAACCTATTTGTGTACTTCACATCAGCTGATGATTAGCCATTCACCCATTGGCCATTAAATGATAAAACCCCAAATAATTTTTTTATGTGTTATTTACATGTTACGTTTCATGTGCGCAACATAATTCATCTAAAGAGGATGGCAAGGTGGATTGTGGTTTTACAGAGTGGATGCGTTAAGTATCAGCAGTTAGATATTTCTATCAGCAACCGCCCAATCACTCCCCCTCCATTTTCTCTTTTGATCAATATAGTTACTCAGTAGCCTCAGGTTTATTGTGTGTCAACCTGTATTTGACGATATAATGGTGTTTCAGTCTGTACCCGGCAGACATTACGATTTGCTTAACTAGAAATTGTTATTTGATTTAGCTATTATTTAATTTTATAATGGCTAAATAAAATAACATCTAGTTTAATAACAAACCTTGTTAAATGTATTAAATACATTTGCAGTCTTTTCCCATTGATTCCCTCCTGGCAGCCTATAATTGATATCGGCTTCATTTAATTTCTGGCAGGTACATTTAACTTGTTACAGAATTTGTTTTGTGGTTCAATGCAGAAATAAGGATGATGAGATCCTGCAGAAATCTTGCGTGAAGACCTCGTGGGACCATGATCCGCCTCTGGATATTGACTGTCAACATCCATGACCTGTTTGACAGACCTGCTCGATAGTTGCCTATTAACAGGGCATGAAATTGCACACCACCACTCAATTATTTACTAGAGCTGCAACAACATTAAATCCGATTTTCCATATCTGTATACAAATGCTATGCGTCGTGTACAAAATATGATTCAAAATAAAATAGATAAAGGCTGTTTACTGCACCGACAGACATGATTAAATAACTGTTTTGGCATCCACACCAAATACATTAACATTTTTATTCTAAACATGATTTCTGTGATCACATGACGTTCTCATATAGTTATTGTTCTTTAAAAATAGCATTTCTTTTATCATGCATAGGATGTTATTACAATCAATTAAAAACCTTAATCTGATGCTTAACAAAGAATATTGTTTTGATCCACATGACTGTGTTTTGTTGCTGTTGAGATCTGTTTGACTGACATGCTTTATGAAGCTTTTTTTATAAGTTTAATGACACTGTGGAAATGTTAGCCAGATGTTGCATTGCATGTTGCACACAAAAGAAGATATTTTGAAAAAAAAAAAAAAAAGTAAATCTGGCAGCAATTGTCTTCTATAGTATTTTTTTCCGATAGTATGGATTTCAATGGTTTCTTCAAAATGTCTTCTTTGTGTTTAACAAAACAGAGAAACTTAAATATTTTTGGAGCACGTGGAGGCTGGGTAAATGGAGTAATTTCTGTCAGTGGTACTGTTTTTGCTGTATTTTTGTCATTTATGAGAAAGTGCCTATGACGGTGACAGAAAGGGAGAACACCGATATAAGCTGTGTCCCAAATGGCACATTATATGCACTATGTACTTATACACTTACACACTCAATAGCATACTATATGAATGGAGTGATTCCCAAATGGAACACTAATGTTTTTTTTTACTAAGAGGAATTTCAAACCGTTTCCCTGATGATGTTTGACAGTTGCCAAATTAGTAAAATAAATGACCAAACTACCAAATAATACCTGCCATGAGTAGAACCGCATTCACCATTGGAGGGGATTATAATCACTCTCATAGGAGAATTCTGCTTTTACAATCCAAAATAAATAATGTAATCCACCATGTGCGCCCGATAGCTCCACACCTTCCACTATGTGAGCAAAGCTGCAGTCGTGAAGTGTCCATCATTCCACACTTCATTTTACCAGTTGAATAAGTGCATCATCCGGGTATGTAAAGTGCACTTTTTATTTTTAGAGTGTTCAATGTGAACGCACTACTTACACTATTTATACTACAAAATGGTGTAGAATAGTGCATAAGTATGAGATTTGGGACACATCTATAGTCTCGGAATTTTTTTTACAGAAATCTTATTTTGCATGCTATCTTCATCAAACTTGACCTATAAACTCATGAGACACTTGGCTGTCAAGGCTTATTTTTTATGTTCATTCATTCATTTTCTTTTCGGCTTAGTCCCTTTATTAATCCGGGGTCGCCACAGCGGAATGAACCACTAACTTATCCAGCACATGTTTTATGCAGTGGATGCCCTTCCAGCTGCAACCCATCTCTGGGAAACATCCATACACACTCATTCACACTCATGCTCTACGGACAATTTAGCCTACCCAATTCACCTGTACCGCATGTCTTTGGACTGTAGGGGAAACCGGAGCACCCAGAGGAAACCCACGCAAACGCAGGGAGAACATGCAAACTCCACACAGAAATGCCAACTGATATTTTTTAGGTTATTGCATTAATATTTTCCTGTGTTTGTTTATAGAAAAACAAATATTGAACATAGTAATTGCAATTTTTCTTTCTCATTGCTTCATAATGTATAACTTTTAATATTTTCTAGCTTGAAACTTTCTAGATGGACCATAGTAAAGCTCAAAGTGTCTTTTTTCCAATGATACCTAATTAATGTTTGAGCTCACTGGAGTCAAGAACTGTTACTATTTAAAGTTAGGTATGTGTAAATCCCCAAAAGTGAGTGCTGGCTAGCAGGTTATTAATCAGCCTTGGTGAGCAGAAGAAAATTCTGTAACGAACAGAAAAAAAATTAAAAACTTTATTTATCATACAATTTGGAGTCATAAGTGAATCTTAGTTAAGTTAAAAAATATCTGTCAAACCAATCACCAATTCACTTTTGATTCAATGGGCTATATGCACACAGACTTTTAATTTTCAGCCAGGCAGCCCAAGGGCTTCCAGTAAACTGTCTTTCCATTACAAAATTGTCACGTTTAAGATCTTCACTGCCGGTTAGGTATACGATACGAAGTGGGTCTCAGACCGGACAAGAAGCACTGCATTAATTTCATTTTCCCCCGCGATGTCTTTAAAACATGACGGTTTATTTTACCACAGTATTTTCAATGGGATTTCTGCGCTAGCATGTTGCTACTGACGGCATTAGTGGTTACAATGGTCTTTCATCTCGTTTTACGTTTGAACAACTAAATGAATGCTTAAGTTTATTTACCTGAATGTATTATAATTACATTACAACATTGATGCTGTAAAAACCACCCTGTAAAATTGAAAATAGTCACATTAAGCTTCCACCGAAGGTTTACCATTGGCTTTAAAACTATAGCTGTAGGTTATACCATTGACTTTAAAACTGTAGCTATAGGTTCTTGCTGTTATAACTTGGCAATATGAAGTCCTAAGCCCATTGCCGGTTCTTGCTGTTATAACCTGGCAATATGAAGTCCTAAACTCAACTAATAAAACTTTCAGTTTGTATTGTTGCAGCCCTACTATTTACCCTCTATCACCTTTCAAAACACAAACAGTGGCTTGACAACATTTCCAGATCTGCTGCAGTATTTTTACAAATTCCTGTAGTGTTTGGACAGGGGAGATTGTTTATTATTCAGATGTCTGCTTGTCGTTGTCTCTTTCAGTCCCCTTCTGATTTGATTTTCCCTTTCTTTTGGTGCTTGCAAACTGTAGGCTGCAGTTCTCTGACTGATTGCTCTGTGATTAAGAGATGTCTGCGTGTTATCATTTGCATATATTGTGAATAGTAATCAGCAGGGTGCTTTAATTATGTAGAATATGCAGATGTGTTAATTGGTAAGGGGGGGCTGTTTGTTTACCAACACTTTCTTGTCAGAAACTTCTTATTTCTGCTGTCTCGCCTCTCTTTCCATCTTCAAACCCTTTTCACACGTTTTCTCCTGGTTTTTTCTTTTTCTGTTGGGTTGTCGCTCTCTGGTTTTCAAATTTTCAGTTTTTATTTGTACTGTAGCAGTCTTACAGTCAGGATTGTACTTTGTCCTTGGCTCTTATGATCCTTTTCTATCTCATTCTTTCTTTTTCTCACTTTATTTCTCCCTTTCCTTTCTGTGCCCTTGATGCCAACCTGCTGTCTCCATGGTAACTGCCGCCTAAAGGAAGTTGAGTCTTGAGCCGCAAAAATGTGACAGGTGCTTTCAAGGGAAAAAATTGTGTCTAATGTGGGAGAATTAACCAGTGATTGAATGTACAAAATAACAGTGGTAGATTATCATGATTTTTTTCTTGTCTATGAATATTATAATATCTCTCTCTTATTCTGTGTCATTTCATTATCAGGGTTTTTTGAGTCGGAGGTTAAAAGGCTCAATCAAGCGGACTAAGAGTCAGCCTAAACTGGATAGGAACAGCAGTTTCAGACACATCCTGCCAGGCTTCAGACCAGTGGACAACGAGAGGTAACAACAACACCTTTTCTTCTCATTCTTCATTAAAGCTGAAGTGTGGGATATTTACACCACGACCATCACTAAACAGAAATGACATATTCAGACAAATGCTTGTCAAAGACAGTTTACCAAGTATCGAGTCTTCCATGTGGAAGCGCCACAGTCGGTTGGTTTAGGATTGTGGTAGGTATAGATGTTAATAAAACACAACACATTACTGTAAGTTTGGGTTTAGGGCTGGGGTAGGTGTAGACGATGATAATAAAACACACTAGGCTGGAGTGCATGCCATCTACAAGACACTAAATAAATCAAAGAAATCTTCAGGAGGTTTGTACAACCCACTTGGAACTCAAGTGACACCCACTTGGAGCTGACCTGCCTATTTGCGACTGGCTCCGACCTCCGTCTAACCATTCTCAAACTTATAGTTTACATGTATTATTATTAGGAGTTTAGGCATAGCTGTGAATCTATATTGTAACTGTTAGAAAAATCCAAAGGTCTCTTTTTTGGCCTAAAACGGATCACTCAGACCAAAATCTAAGTCATAGAGACTTGAAACTTTGCTAGTAAATCACAGCCATATCACCCTGCAGCCCAAAACTGATTACTCACTGAAGCGAAGCAGGGCTGAGTCTGGTCAGTACCTGGTTGGGAGACCACATGGGAAAACTAGGTTGCTGTTGAAAGTGGTGTTAGTGAGACCAGCAGGGGTCGCTCAACCTGCAGTCTGTGTGAGTCTCAATGCCCCAGTATAGTAAAGGGGACACTGTATTGTCAGTCAGTGAGCGCTGTCTTTCGGATGAGACGTTTAACCGAGGTCCTGACTCTCTGTGGTCGTTAAAAATCCCTCGTAAAATGTAGGGGTGTAACCTCAATGTCCCGGCCAAATTCCTTCCATCGGCCCTTACAGATCATGACCTCCCAATTATCCCAATCCACTGAATTGGCTCTAACATCATCTCTCCACTCTACCTATAGCTGGTGTGTAGTGAGCGCACTGGCGCTGTTGTCCTGTGGCTGCCGTTGCATCATCCAAGTGGATCCAAGTGTACACTGCTGGTGGTGTGGAGATACCACCCCTCATGATTGTGAAGCGCTTTGGGTGTATGGCCATACACGATAAATGTGCTATATAAATACTATAGGTGAGCATAGATAAAAAAAATGTAATCTAGATTATTCTCACTGTAATCTTGGAATTAATCTAGATTAAAATGGCTCATTTGAATTCTGCCGAAGGCATTCAGAATATGTGTGCTCCTCAAATAGTGACTAAATTAAGCCAGGTGGCGCATTAGACCAGGGGCTCATCTCCTGTTTCCAAAATGCATCACAAACTGCTTTAGAAACTGCTCTACTATGATAATTGGTGATGAAAATAAATTATGTTCAATAAGATGTACTTGTGTTTACTAACTGTTTATTCAGTTAAACATGAATTTTGAACTGTAGGCCTACATAAGCTCAAAACAGGTTTATTTTTTTTTTTCATTTTATTTATTTTTTTTATTACCTTAATCTGACTGAAGTCATAACTGAACTAAACAGAAATGGAATTAAGACATGTGGAGTATGCATATATTAGTGGCATTATTGAAGTAAACACCGCAATCAAACTATTACCGTCATGTAGGGCTTTTCACCATATTTTCCGACAAGATCCACACACTCGGCTGTCAGTAAAGGACCACACATACACACATCGCGAAATGCGGAAGTTTTTTTTTCTTTCCATTTGGCCTGCAATATTAAATTCCATAACACTCTCACCAGTCCTTACTTCTTATTTGCGTCTAATACCCCAGTTTGTCACGGGGGCATGAATAAAATGTTCATGAGTTAAAGTGAAACTGCCAAACTGCAATTAAAGTCACCCAAAATTACAGGAAACTCTTACATGAAAGCACTTCACGTAAACACCTTAATTATATTATTGTCTATTAAGGCAAATAACTAGATTACATATGTCCATGTAAATGTAGTCAGTAGTGTCTTCGAAGTAACTGAAAGATCCAGAAGGGCATCCTGCTGATTTGATTCAGAAGGGCACTTTTTTGTCAGACGGCTCACCAGTCAGGTATACATCCACACTAAAATATCAAGGTGAAAGTCATCATAGGTTGCGTAGTAAAGACCCAGTTCCCAACCCAACTTTGAGAATAGATTAACGCGATATTTTTTTTTTATCGCGCGATAAGAGTTTTGCGTTAACGCAGCATGTTAACGCCGATAACAGCCCACCACTAATAAATACACATTACATTACGGCTGCACGGTGGCGCAGTGAGTAGCACATTAGCCTCACAGCAAGAAGGTCGCTGGTTTGAACCTCGGGCTTGGCATTTCTGTGTGGAGTTTGCATGTTCTTCCCCGTGTTCGCGTGGGTTTCCTCCGGGTACTCCAGTTTCCCCCACAATTCCAAAGACATGTGGTACAGGTGAATTGGGTAAGCTAAATTGTTCGTAGTGTATGTGTGTGAATGAGTGTGTATGGATGTTTCCCAGTGATAGGTTGCAGCTGGAAGGACATCCCCTGCATAAAACATATGCTGGATAATTTGGCAGTTCATTCCGCTGTGGCGACCCTAGATTAATAAATGGACTAAGCCGAAAAGAAAATGAATGAATGAACATTACATTACATGGATGGTCACCAAGGCTCACCACAATCGGCCTGGCGGTGGTGCTAGAGTGGCTTAAAAGGCACAATTGCTCATAACTCCTAAACAGCTGGGCACAATCTGAAGTGCTTGGTATAGTTGAAGTCTTTGACACAAGCCCTGCAATGCACATTTTTCGGTTATTCTGCATTTTTAAAAACAAAAACTTAGGAGAACCATAGTTTCACCCAATCTGAACCAAAGTGGCATAATCAGATTCTCTGTATATCTGATGCAATCCAAAAAAGTTGACATTTCAATTTAAGTTTGTGGCTAGGGACACTTTTACAAAGCTCTCCATAACTCTGAAACTGACATTTGCCCAACTTGGAGTGCACAGAAAATGCATTAGCTGGATCTGAGGATGACAGTGTTTAACTTAAACCAACTGGTCACACTATGACTGGTGGAAAATCCTGTTTTTTTTTTTTTTTTTTTTCAATTGGCCTAAAATGGCATTTTTCTCTGACTCACTTTAAACTAGTTAAAGATTTACTAAGGGATAAATAGTACAATTTTACAGTAACATCTATTGGACTTAAATTGCTTGATTAATGCTGCTTGCAGCCATATTGAGATCCAAGACTGTGGGTTTTGAGTGGAAATCAGTCATTATTACAGTCAGTACTCCAAATGTTATTGGAGACAAATAAAAGGCAGTTGTTTCTGAAGCTTTTGAGATGTAATTTTAGATCTATAAGCTACGGAAAGTGGCAGTTGAGTCTCAGTATAGATGTGTTTGCATGTGTTTGCATGCGGTGTTCTAATTCCTATGGTATGACACCATATGTAAATGTGAGATTTTGCATTTCCTCGTGTCCGTGCTGCATAATTTGCTGCACAGTGAAGAATGACGTGTGAAGGGTGCATGTGTGTGCTTTAAAAGTCGTTCTGTGTGTGAGTGTGTGCGTGTGGCAGACTGGTTATTGAGGTCACTTTTGACATGCCTCTCTTGTCAGTGAAAACCGACAGAGCTTTGCAGTCCAATCTGTCATCTGCCTCTTTCTCCGAGATGCTCCTTCATGCATCTTCTCCTTCCCTTATCCCATAAATATCCCTCACTTTAAACAGACTGCAGCTGTGCCCTGCTCTTCGGCTTTTGCTCATTTCTATGCAAATTTACGGTTCAGAAAGTTTTTGCTGCACTTTATTTCACCGTAAATTTGATACACTTAAGGTTACATGCGCAATTTGTAGGACAAGAACAGTTTTGGTGGCGCTACTAGAAATGACAAGTTTTAGATCTAGCTGTTAACTCGTTTTTCTTAACGTGGACATTAATTGAGGTATTTTGAGATAGGAATCTGCTGTTAGACTAAATGCAAATTATAGCTTATAGAGAAGTCCGGTTTTCAGGCAGGATGAAAATACATTGATCGAAAGCTCAGTGTTCAATAAACAATTACAAAGCTTTTGTTTCCCAGAGCAAACAGCAGTCATGACGGACTGCTCTCCAGATGGCACCCAGATTGAAGTGTTTGGATGTTCTTCACCACTGAATTTTTTTTTTTTTTGGTCCTATTAAACTTTTGTATTTAGTTCTTTTATGTCCAGTGGATTCCTGTGATCGATTGATGGAGATTGATGGTTTTTTGTTGATTTATTTTTGTTTTTGTTTGTTAAAAAAACTTTAGTACTATATTTTAAAATGTTTTATATCTTGTGCAAGTTTCCCTCTCCATTTAGGCTTAAAACAGTCATTTTGATTTTAGACCATGGCTAGCCAGCTATAATCAGGTTACTCAAATGCCGAGTCCAGACTGCATGATTTAGGCCCCGATTTTGACAGTTTTTGTGAAATCGTAGACAAATTCTTGAAATCAAAGGCAAAATCGATGCTCTTTACATGAGTAACAATCACAGTGTAAACTATCAAAGACGCAATCGGAGCGAATCGCAGATGAGTCGTCGACACCTGTGAAATATTTGGCATGCTAAATATCTGGAGCTGTCGTCAATTCAAAATCATGCCGTGTGAAATGTGTTCTGATTGAAAATAACATTGGCAGTAACCTAAAGCCAATGAGAGAGCAGCACCCACTAGTATGGGTATCTGCAGGCCAGTGGGAGGCTGGTGGAGAAGTTAAAAGCGTTTCTTTTCGGTCCATTTGGACCCAAGAAATGGAGGGAAAACTAGTGTAAATTTGGCAGGAGCACCCGTGTCATTTGAGCAATACCACAACTGGGTCAATAAAGAAAAAAATTGAGGAGAAATTTGGTAATTCCCTTCAAAAGCCAGGTGAGCAAAAGGAGGACATTTTCTACATCCCTAAAGGCTTCTTTCTCATTATGTAGTTAATAATAAAACCTCGCGTTGTTGCCATATCAATTCTCGTGTGTGTGTTTGCGAGACGTAGTTTGTGGACTGAGACAAAGTTGTATGCAATTCTTCTTATTGTAAAGTCATTCAGTGTAAAACCCATATTCGCCATATAGCCATCGATGATTGGCTCCTGTACTAGAAGGCAGGCTTTATTCGCCATATAGCCATTGATGATTGGCTCCTCTACTAGAAGGCGGGCCTTATTCGCCATATAGCCATCGATGATTGGCTCCTGTACTAGAAGGCAGGCTTTATTCGCCATATAGCCATTGATGATTGGCTCCTCTACTAGAAGGCGGGCCTTATTCGCCGTATAGCGATTGATGATTGGCTCCTGTACTAGAAGGCAGGCTTTATTCCCCATATAGCCATTGATGATTGGTTCCTCTACTAGAAGGCGGGCCTTATTCGCCATATAGCAATCGATGATTGGCTCCTGTATTAGAAGGCAGGCTTTATTCGCCGTATAGCGATCAATAATTTGCTCCTTTACTAGAAGGCGAACTTCATTCGGCATATTGACCGTTACACTTTTCCCCATTCAAAAAGATGTGAGTGACATGTCCTGTGTATTCTATGGTCTTTGTTTATATGCACTCTATTTTGCATTATATATCCAGTGTTTACTTTGTATTTTATTTTGTCAAATAAAATTATGAGAGGCTTAAACAACCACATAAAAAGATGTTTTATAGACATTTATGTGACTTTTCAGGAATTTAAAAACATGCGGAAGTGTGAAATATATATATTTTGATTATTGCCTATTTTAGCTACTTGTCTAATAATCCGATGTTAGAAATATTTTCCAGTAGAGTTATTTATTTATTTACTCCTATTGTTTTGGTATATTGTATATCATATTTTATTTGTATTTATTTTTGCTTGCGTCACTTAGTCCAACTCCAGTTTGTCTTTTTATCTGTACTAATCGCCAATTTCCTCGTTAATCTGTGTATTAGCTGCCAATGTTTGCCCAGTTTAGCTTTAGCCATTAGCTTAGACCCTAAGGACTCCCAATCGGTCTCAGCCCTCGCTTTGCCTTACTGTATATCAGCAGCATTACCATCAGCCACTGCTCTAAACCCACGGCCTGAGCTGCTCATCCATTCTTTACACAAATGAGATTATATGTGCGGATGCTGCTAATCCCAAAAGCATCTCATTTGATTGGATTAAGTGTAGTAATTGTCTGTGCTTTCAGCATGGCTTGGCTGGAGCAGACTATGGATGGCTGTGCTTGTACAGATACTGTAGGGCATGAGTACTTTGGACTTCTGTGGGGCCAAATGGATTTTTGTTGAATTTTTGTGCCCGATGCCACGGCTGATGTAAGTGCAGCGTTTTCGATCAGTGCATAAGTGTGTGTGTGTGTATCGCTGTCTGTTCTGCATTATTACATTCATTTGGCTGAATATGACCCTGTGTTACCAGACTGCCTGATTGTGCCTTATATTAGAAAGATTCAGAACTCAAATGAAAAAAACAGTGCCAATGAAGGCACTGAATCAAGGAATACAGATATACAGAAATTGATTTGTGGATGTAGATATATCTGAATTTTTGGACCCTGTTGTTATTATTCTTTTTTTCTGTCATTCTCCCCATCCTCGATATTCCTGCACAATGCATCGAAACGTTTAGTTTGTTCTGTTTGTCCTCTTTGGCACAGATGGCACTTAGAGACTTAGGGAATGTGATACCAGCCACAAGTTGAGCCATTTACCAATAAATCAGGCTGCTCACTTCTGCTGGATGGAGAAGAGGATTTTTCTTAATGTGTAAATGAGATTTCATCTCAAAGTCATTTCAAAAATAGACATTTTGGGGTGTCTAGTGAATGTTGAATAAGATGTAATGTTAACTATAACTGATGGGTCTATTTTTAGTTTCCATTTATTGCAGGCAAATGGTATTTAGTGACTTTTTAATACATAATATTTCTCCTTAAAAACATATACACAACTATGAAAGTATATATAGTTGTGTGTTTGAGTAAAACATTCATTTTTGTTTTGTTCTGCAAACTACCTTCAACACTTAAAACATACATTTTGTCATTTAGAGCATAAAATAACACTTAAAAAAAATGTCAGATATTTCAATTCATTTTTAGAGTTAACAAGATAGAATAAACCTGATTTTCAGTCATAACAAATAATAACTGGAGGGTGTTTAACTTCCAAATTACGTTATAACTACACTGTAAAAAATGTCATTTTCCACACAATTGATTTGTGTTGGCACTGGTTACTCACTAAAGCTAAGCAGGCCTGACCCTGGTCAGTACCTGGATGGGAGACCACATGGGAAAACTAGGTTGCTGTTGAAAGAGGTGTTAGTGAGGCCAGCAGAGGCACTCAACCTGCAGTCTGTGTGAGTCCTAATGCCTCAGTGTAGTGATGGGGACACTATACTGTCAGTGAGTGCCATTTTTCGGATGAAAGGCGAAATTCCCTCAATTGGCCCTTGCGATCTTGGTCTCCCAATCATCCTCATCCACTGAATTGGCTCTATCATTGTCTCTCCACTCCACCAATAGCTGGTGTGTAGTGAGCGCACTGGCGTTGTTGTCCTGTAGCTGCCGTTCAAGCATCCAAGTGGATGCTGCACACTGGTGGGGGTGTGGAGAGAAATCCCCCCCCATTATTGCATTACTGTGAAGCACTTTGGGTGTATGGCCATACACAATAAATGCACTATATAAATACACATTACATAGGCACAACATGAAGGAATTAATTAACTTCCAAAAAAAAAAAAAACCTTAAGAGTTGTGTTGTTTTAGCTCATTTACAGTATCTAAGTAGTTTGAACAAACAGCAAACATAACTTTAAGTGTATGGGTTTAATATGATGTTTGCGCACATTTCTTTACGTTTTTTTTGTTGTTGTTTATTTTTGGTTGAGGTCAGTTTCAGTGTAAACGTGGTCATGGCCATGTTGTCATACCGGTAGTTATTTGTGCTCTTGCAATTTAGTTGACAAGTCGTTTATGGAGCACGGACTGGGAAAGGAAGTTTTATAATACACAAAAACTATTTTGCCTGTGATATGTCCCTCAATCGGCACTTACCCATCATGGCCTCCTAATCATCCCCATCCACCGAATTGGCTCTATCACTGTCTCTTCACTCCACTAATAGCTGGTGTGTGGTGAGTGCACTGGCGCCGTTGTCCTGTGGCTGCCGTCGCATCATCCAAGTGGATGCTACACACTGGTGGTGGTGTGGAGAGACCCCCCTCATGATTGTGAAGCGCTTTGGGTGTATGGCCATACAAAATAAATGCGCTACAGAAATACACATTACATTACATTACATTACATTAAATTACATATGTTCACTAGAAGCTAAACATTTTGTTGAAGGAAAGTGTCATCCATGTGCATGGCAGGATATATTTGCTTAAGTGACAGAGTGTGTCACAGGAACACTTGTGGACAGAATTGGAACAAGACATTTAGTTTCTCTTCAGATATATAGACATTCACCGGCACACAGCTCTTGTCATATGAAGACACAAACAGACTTTAATAAAGTTACTAGTCTGGTACAGCTTTTTCCTGATGCTCCAAGATGACTCTCACAGATTCTAATGACTTTATAGGGTTGGATCTAAATTAAAAGCATTTGAACATTTGTGTCAGGACTCGGGCCGTCTTATTGTTCTCTCTCGTATACTTATTTTCTCTCCCTCCTGCGCGGGAAAGAGCTGATGTTGTCAAGGAAACTGTCATATCGAGAGAGGAAATCTCAGCATTGCTTTATTGCTCAGTAAATTTCATTTGAGTAAAAAAAGGGAACTAATTCCTAAGGAAACAGTATGAAAGTATGGAAATTGAGCTACGTTTAATCAAACTGTCAAGCTCGATATGTATGTTCTGTGATGAGTGATTTTAATAAAGCATCCGTGACACAGTTGGATCTGCCTGGACAACAAAACCAACTCCCTTTATTGAAAGAACATGCAATATTTCTGCTTTAAAGGGATAGTTCACCAAAAAATTAAATTTGGCATCATTTACTCACCCTTCACTTGTTCAAAACCTGTTCAGACCCCCTAGTTTTTCCAGATTTTGTAATTTTTTTGCGATAGAAATTATGGTAATTCCCAGAAATTTTACAGACAATTTTACCATTAAAAAACATATTTACAATATATATATATATATATATATATATATACACACACACACACACACACACACACACACACACACACACACACACACACACACACACACACACACACACACAGTGTATGTATGTGTATATATATATATATATATATATATATATATATATATATATATATATATATATGTATATATATATGTATGTATATATATATATATATATATATATGTATATATATATGTATGTATATATGTATATATATATATGTGTATATATATATATATATATTCATTCATTCATTTTCTTGTCGGCTTTGTCCCTTGCGGGGTCGCCACAGCGGAATGAACCGCCAACTTATCCAGCACAATTTTACGCAGCGGATGCCCTTCCAGCCGCAACCCATCTCTGGGAACTTCCACACACACATTCACACTCATACACTACGGACAATTTTAGCTTACCCAATTCACCTGTACTGCATGTCTTTGGACTGTGGGGGAAACCGGAGCACCCGGAGGAAACCCACGCAAACCCAGGGAGAACATGCAAACTCCACACAGAAACGCCAACTGACCCAGCCCAGCCGAGGTTCGAACCTGCGACCCAGCGACGTTCTTGCTGTGAGGCAACAGCACTACCTACTGCGCCACTGGGTTGCCATATATATATATATATATATATATATATATATATATATATATATATATATATATATATATATATATATATATATATATATATATATATATATATATATATATATATATATATATATATATACATACATATATATATATATATATATATATATATATATACATATATATATATATATATATATATATATATATATATACATATATATATATATATATATATATATATATATATATATATATATATATATATATACATATATATATATATACATATATATATATATATATATACAACAGTTCTGTGTGGTTTTTGAATCTGATTGGCTGATAGCCAAGATATTTTGCCAGTAACAGCACACAAAGGCCTCTTCACTTTTGTGTATTACTCCGCCCACATACAAGCAGATGACGCTCTACAGTTTGACAAATATTCCTGTTGTTGGGCAACATAATGTACTTTTGGTGCTTTTTTTAGTAGAGAATGTAGATGTTTAGATTGCAACTATGCAGTTTATTTATAAGGACAGTGCCTATTTTAATACAGTTACTTTTCTATCCCGGTTCTCAACAGTGTTATTCAGAGACCGCACCCCCGAACACCCTCTCCTTATCGCAAACGGAGTTAATTATTGTGATATCCCGATAGCAACAAAGAATTACTGTAGAATGTAACACTGTAAGAAGATATCTCTGAAGACAGAGGGTATTTCATGTCAAGTTCAGCCTTATAATCTTAAAATGTCAGCGCAATCAACTGTTTTGTCATCACTTTCTACTAGGGATGCACCGATACCAGTATCGGGTATCGGGTCGATACTTGATTAAAATACTCGTACTCGTATTGGACATGAAAGGCCGATACCACGCACCGATACCGCTGAACAGTAATTCACTATGGATGTGATTTGTTGCCCTACCTGACTTCAGTGTCCTAATGTATTAATTAGCCTAATGTATTATATGTTAATAGCTTAGTCCTTTTAAACAATCTGTTTATAAAATACATTATTAACGAATCTATAACCTAGGCTACTGAAGAATAAACCGAATATGAAATATGATCCTTGCATAATGATCACAGCTAAGCCCTCAAACAAGCTAGCACTCATTTTATATATAAACTATAAATAAAAAAATGAAATAAATTTTAAGAAATGGAACATTATGTTTAAAAAAATAATCTAAAGACTACAGGCTAAATAAAAGCGCCTGAGTTTAAACATCACTGCGGTCACTGCGCACGTGTCAGTTTACAGCTTCTGTAAAGATCAGACAGCCTATACAGATCACACAATCTCAAACATCATGTAAATGTATAAATATTTCGATAAGTATCGTTAATGTAATATTTATAACGATATGATCTTGCTTGTGGTTAAATCGATACCGGCTTTGAGCTGTCACGCGCGCTTTTTCAGCAGCTGTTGACGCGCACTGCGGCGCTATACACAAAGGACAGACAGCAGCATACACTGGCAAGACAAGTGCTGAACATCACGGCCCGTATATTTTATTTAGGGGGGATTGTGTTGATGTTGCAGATGAAAGTCAGTACGTTGGGGGCGCGTTTGCCGCCCTCACTATTATATATTATAGGTCGCCTCTATATGGACGCGCCGGCCCTGGGTGCGCAGTATGAATATACTCGTACGTTTACACACTGCATACACAGGCCTACAGATCTGGTGTGTTATGAATTGCATGTTTTAAATGACAGCGAGGCATGCTACATTTAGTTATTATTGTAAAATATACCTTATAACTCAGTACACAGTAAAATAATATTTTGAATGGCTTGCCTTGGCAGCGCATATAACCGTTTTAAGCTTAAATAGGCTAAGCATATTTTTATTCATATTAAAACAAATTATTACAAACTAGTCACCCTTTGATTTTTTTCGTTTCCGTATATTTTTTATCAAACGAAAAATGCAATGAATTGTTCATTTTGGTTTTCATTTTATTAGAATTAATCTAGTTATTAGGCTACACAAATTGTACATACCATCGGCTCTGATTGCGTCAGATGTCCTACAGATAGCCTAGGCTTTTTGGCTCAAAGACATTTATGCCTATAAATTTCAGTGCTGTATTTTGACAGATTTCGCAAAGGCTTCAGCTATTTTGTAAACTGGTACCAGCCTCCTTTTGGTACCTTTTTAAATATTGGCTTATTTAAATTAACTTTTCATTGGATTAAAAGCCGAAATATTGCCTGACATAAACAACTTTCGGTTTTAGAAGAGAGAGGCTTCAGTGAAGACGCACACACACACACAGGATACACTTTTGAGGTCTATTCATTATTGATTTTTTAACATTAAACGCATAATAATCAAGTGCAAAAAAGAACAGCTGAACTTCGGAAAAAGACATCACTGCGGTTAATCTTGTTTAATTAAAATAAAAGTCATTTCGCAATGCAGAGCCACTGACAAAGCCAACTGCAGAAAAACAAAGCAACCATCGTGGCGATGGTTGCTTTGTTTTTCTGCAGTTGGCTTTGTCAGTGGCTCTGCATTGCGAAATCACTTTTATTTTAATTAAACAAGATTATTTATTAATAAACATTGTGAGATGATCGCGTGATTTTTAAAATGAGCTATTAACCGCAACCCACCCATAAACATCTAGTACTTTTTGATTAATTGACCGCAGATCAAAGGCAGGACTCATGAATATGAAAGAATGGTGCAAAACAGTGTTTTATGCGTCCCCAATATGCAATGACAGTGACTCTATAAGGTAACGTACACTGCACACACCTTGTGTAATGTGTGAAGTTGTGCACACATGTAAGCCGCAAGGATATCTCATCCTTTAAATGTCCATGCTTAATCGTTAATAGACAAGGTCTGGGTTAGCAGGGTTTTCAACAATGTGTATATTTTTTGGCTTGGAACAGCCTCCTGTTAAAGATTTTGGTGTTCATCCTTGCTACAGGCAAAAAAACAAAAATAAAGCAAAAAAAACGAACAAATAAACTTAGTTAAAACCAAATCTATGAAGTATCGGTATCGGTATCGGCGAGTACACAAATCAAAATACTCGTACTCGTATCGGTTTGTAAAAAATTGGTATCGGTGCATCCCTAGTCCGTAGTGTATGAGTGTGAAGGAGTGTGTATGGGTGTTTCCCAGAGATGGGTTGCAGCTGGAAGGGCATTCGCTGCGTAAAACATGTGCTGGATAAGTTGGCAGTTCATTCTGCTGTGGTGACCCCGGATTAATAAAGGGACTAAGCTGAAAAATGAATGAATGAATTTTGCATGTTGATTTGGATTCAGCGATTGCGAACCATTGACCTCCATGTTTTTTTTTCTGCTATGGAAGTCAATGGGTACCATCAACAAGCATATTTCATAATTTATTCTTTTGTGTTCAGTAGAACAGATAAAATCATAAAGGTTTAAAATCACTTAAGAGAGGGTAAATGGTGAGGTAATTTTCATTTTTTGGTGAACTATCCCTTTAAACCCTGTAGATATTTTTTTGGGGTTTTCACCTTTAATGGACAGGACAGTGGAGATTAACAGACAGGAAAGTGTGGGTATAGGGGAAGGATCGGCAAAGGACCTCGAGCTGGGAATCGAACTCTGGTCGCCGCGAGGACCTGGGTGCTATGTGTCTACGCACTAACCACTAGGCTATTGGCACCGGCAAACTCTGTAGATGATTTTGAGAGTGAAATGTCATATATTCTCGCTCAATCAGAATGCATTAGATTAGATTTCAGACATTTTCTGTGACTTTCAATAAGGAGAATTGAAGTTTTACATAATTTTTTATCACTTTTTCACTGTATGTATCACTTTTATTATGACTCAGACAGACCTTTGTTAGTATGTGCTGAGGACTTTTCAATAGGTTATATTGTTTTGCCGGTAGATGATAAGTGAATCACCGAACCATTTAAAGCTTTAATTGATTCAGGAATGACACTGGGTTCAAGGCTAGAGTCCTCATCATGAAAGGCTAGAATGAGACGCTCTAGTAAATGCGCATGACTACATCATAAACCTTTACGCCCCCACAGTCATGGCACAGAAAGACTATTGAAACAAATCTGAAGAAATCTTTTTAATTAAATATCTTTATTTTTACAGGTAATGACAACAACCCAATTCATTTTCAGATAATTACCTTTTTGTGAATTGGAATGTGTGCAAGAGATTGTAGGTGTTTGAAGAATGCGGAGGAAAAACCTGATGTATCATTCACAACAGGCTGAATGAAGGATGTGAAAAGAAGGCTTTCTGCTAAGGATCCTTCAGATTGTTGTCCTTCAAAGTAGCTTGATAATGTGGCATTCTAAATGAACAGCCTATAGGACACATCTTTCCATTTGAGAAGCACCTTATGTTTAGCTGCATTTGACTGTGTACTATCTGCCCTATGAGGATTGACTTCACAGGCAGTATTTGTGCATGAAAGCACCTCACAAAACTCATTTCAGTCAGACTGCTAGTGTAACAGCATTATTTTCTACCACAGAATAGAGAGAGCTGTGATGACATCTACTACAATAGTAATAAAGGTTACCAAAAATAGCACTTATTAAAACAAACAACCAGCTGCAACTTCCAGCTGCCAATTTTATTTGTAGCTTAAGAATACATGGGATTGAGAGATATCTGAAGGGGTGAAGGATCTATGCTATGAGGATCGATGTGTTTTTGTCCCAAAAATATTTCACATTTTTGATAAAAAGTCAAATCGCTGATGAATGTGTATTGGTGTAAGACTCATGACTTAAGAGCAGTCATAGTGGAAGCTTCATGTTTACTCATTGGTCTCAAACTTAATTCCTGGAGGGCCACCGCTCTTGGGTGCGTTTCCCAAGCAACAACGTAACTCGCGACTGAACTATCATAGTACGATGCATGGTTTGGGAAAAGAACGATGTAGTGACGAGTGTTTCCCAAAACCCGTAGTTTCTCTTTCGCAGATCCATCGTTTGAACCACGTTAGTTATAGCGTAAAACTCCCATAATGATGCTCTAAATGAGGTGGAGTGACAACTTCTTCAAATTTCTTTGGCAAATTATATTGTTTTACACGCACACACTTTTAAAAAAAATCCAATATTAGTTTTGGTAAAAACATGCACTCGTTTTCCATATTCATTGAAATATATGTAAATGGCACATATAGGGCCTATGTTTCCTTTACAGATATTATTGAGAACATTACATATTCTATTCTAAAACATAAAATTACTTGCAAAAGCTAGCACGTATTCTAATATCATATATAAGTCATATAAATAAATAATGAGGATATTTATTAGCAAATGAAATTTAATATTTATTATTTATTAGGAAATTAAAAAAATCCTACTTTAATAATAATATTAAAAATTATTATTATTATTATTATTATTATTAAGTAGGACATTGTTTATTTTATTTTTTTGAAAAGTCTACTTTTACAATTTGACACAAGTAGCCTAAACCACTGCAGAAATGTGCTAACCAACAGGCCCATGTCACATAAAGTATATACTGCTATAAATTAAAAGCATTAACCTATGGTATGTTTCTTGTTTTCACAAGCTTTGGAGACATAAATTTCACTTTTTTAAAATAATAGGTCACCTATAGCTTTAGTCATGAGCCAAGACTGTGTTCTAAATGGCATCAATGTTTTCAATGCACTACGAAGGGAGCGCAATTGTAAACATGAAGATCGCTAAAACTGAACTGTAAAAATGCTTTGAAAGCAAATTACACCTAAGAGAGACGACTTTAATGCTTAATTTAAAAAAATCATTCCAAGTTTAAATGTTAGAATGTTCTAAGCGAATAGGGCATAGGGTGGATAAGTGGGAATAGAACACAGCCAGCAACTATGTTTTTAACTACAGCTCCAGAGGTGTAGTTGCAAGCATAGAAGTTTGCAACGCAGTTTGCGAATGTTCGTTGGAACAATGGATTTGGGAAACACCAAATCAACAAACTATGTTTGTAATGACACAACTTGTGACCTTAGTTGGCTAACAATGGTTTTCGGAAACGCACCCCTGCTTAGTTTAGCTCCAACCACCTTCAACTCACACCTGTTTAATGGTCTCTAGTAGGGCTGCACAATTACTTGAAAAATGACCGTGATCTCGATTCAACCCTCCAGACGATCTTAATCTTGCATCTCTACGATTCAGCTAATTATATTTTCAAGTTCAGGATAGAAGCATAAAGGTGGTCGCACAAGTCTTCACATTGTTTTATTAAGTTTGCTCAGCAACATGGGCACCTCCAAATGCTGTTGAAAGAGTCATTAGAGTATTTATAAGGTATAATTCACCCAAAAATGTAATTTCTGTCTTCAATAATGCTGTATTCGTGGCCGCAAAATCATACGTGAGCTGACCGTGTTTGCCAGAGAGAGGATGCACGCGTTGTCAATAAAGTCTACTTTCGTGAACATAACCTGCATTAGGCTGCGAATAACAGCCGTGACATGAGCACACTTGACAATGAAAATAAAACCAAAAGCACGCACATCATTTAAATTATCATATCGCATTTTAGAGTTATGATTCTGACAAGCATTTGACATATTTGTTTTCCTTTATAGTGAACACAGAGAGTTGTACGTGAGAATAAATGTTTAACAGTGTCAGTGTAACTAGCTAATAGCCTATAAAATGTTGAATATAATGCAGGAGATAATCTGATAATGACAAATGTCTCATTTTACCAGTGAAAAATCTAATAATGTTGTCAATGACAGATTGCAAGCATATGTCTCAAACATAATAATTTAAATTTAGAATTATGAATAATGGTATTCTGATGTCATCACTTTACTGTGAAATAACAAACAGGACATATTTAAAGTCTGTTCAAGTCCACCATTCAAAGTCTATACAAAGTTTAGGATTTTACCCAGCAGTAGACTTACACATAGACCTAATATTATTATTGTTCTTTTACCATATGTTTGAGAATTAACAATAATAATAGCCTACTCACATTAACCTTTATTTTACATCTACAGAGTCGTGAGAAAATTGTGATCTTGATTTTAAGCAAAAATAGAAAAAATATTGATTCTCATTCTCAGCCAGAATGTGCAGCCCTAGTCTCTAGTAGTCTTGAACACCTTGGTTAGTTGGATCAGCTCTGTTTTATTATGGTTAGAGCAAAACTGTGCAGAGCTGCAGCCCACCAGGAAACAAGTTTGAGACCTATGTGTTAACCAATTAGTAATGACTGTTAGTTACTGCACATGTGTTATTTGTGTTGTTAACAAAGTAGTTCTTACTGAAAAGTGTTATTGATATTTTTAATGGTGACTTCTGTTTCAAAGAATCATAGGAAAAGTTCAACATTTACACAACAATAATACAAACTTATTTCATTCTAAAAGATCCTGACACACCAAAGATCAGAATAATGATGCCATTGATGTCGTCATATGAATGAATAGTTTTAGAATACACTGTAAAAAAATATGTTAATTACCAATTTCCGTATTTTTTGTGTTTTCCACTTATTCACGGTTGTGAATTGCATTATGAGATGTTGATCTCTGTTGACTTTTGATGTTGACAATTCAACTCTGCAGTTTACAAAGTGACCTTTATTGACGTTTTAGTAGTTTGAGACAAGATATTGTTTAAGAAATAATATACAGAGAACTAAGTTTGTAAAATAACAGAAAGTGTACAGTTTATGCCAGCTTATTACCAGGTTTTTGAGGCATAATATACAACACCAACCCAGACAATATTTCATTTTAAACTATTAAAAATGTTCATAAAAGTCACTTTTTCAAAGTTAAAAAGTTGTTGGAATAAAGACCAAGGTCCCATAATGCAATTCAAAACCATAAATAAGTGAGAAAAAAAAACTTAATTACAAAATACGGAAAACTGTGTACATTAAAAATAATATTTTTAAATAAAATATTGAAAAAAATATTAGTGTATATTAAAAAAAAAGTTATTTTAATCTATTTGTAAATCAACAATAATCCTGTTAATTGGATAGTTCACTCAAAAATGAACACTTACTCACTATTTACTCATCCCTAAGGTGTTCCAAGCCTGTATGAGTTATTGTTGTTTTTCTGTTTAACACAAAATTAAATATTGTGAAGAACATTAGAAACTGGTAGCCATTGGCATAGTAGAAAAAAACAAATACTGTGGAAGTCAGTGGTTTACTGTTTTCCCCCAAAAAAATTTAAGTATCTTCTTTTGTGAAAGAAGAACAAAACTCATCAGGTTTGTGACCAATGAAGAGAGAGAAAATTATGAATTTTCAGTTTTGGGTGAACGATCACTTTAATACCAATTATTATCAAATAAATCCAGCCTTGGGGAGCATAAATGGGTTCCCCCTTCATTTTATTGTACATGTGAAAACCTTACCAACCTCAAACCTTTTTATCATTTAAATACCACACAAATATATCGTTTCCATTCTCCAAACTCTCCATTAAAAGTTTCCCAAGCCTGCTGTGATCACCTCTCACTGTTTGTCAGCCGATGCCTGGGCTTAATTCTAGAAGATGACTGTTGACAAAGCCTGGCTATTCCGAATAAGCCTATTTTATTTTTGATTTCAGAGGATGTCTTTTGCTATGTTTATGATTATCCCTGTCGCCGCCATCTGCCAATATTGATTTGAGATGAAAGGGAGTTATGTGACTATCATATGATATGCATATTTTTGTGCATGTCTGGGTGAGAACAAACCATTTATAAGTCCAAACGCACATACAAACCCTGACAGAGAGCAGAGGAAGTAGGACAGTGGAAAAAAAATCCAGCAGGATGAGTTACTGGGAGCACAAGAGGGCAGTAGAGAGAGAGTAAGAGCCAGTCGGGGTGAAAGAAAGGGCTGAACGGGAGAGAGAGAGAGAGAGAGGATTTTTCTCTGCTCCGCCTTCCTCAGAAAACAAGCGGCAGTGGTTGGGCTGTTCAGTGCTGAGCCACTGACAGAGAGAGAGAGAGAAGCAAACGCTCGGCACCGGAAAGGGAAAAATGGAGCTGTAGGAGCTTCACAACAGATCTGTTCCCCTCTAGAGTTATCTTGTGTCCTCTCTCGATCTGTCCGCTGTCCGGCTGCTGCGCCCAGTTCACAGGATGACTGGTGAGTGATTGCTCTGATTCCTGATGCCTCCTTGCCTCAGTTTGTCTTCATGTTGTTCACACATTTATAGTGGAATCTTGGGAACTAGAAATGTTATTGGGAGTGTTTTGTGGTGTGTTTGTTAGTAATTGTTTGTTTGAGTGTCTGTGATGATGGGGGATGTTGTTGGCCACGTTAGATGTTCTGGGTCACTGGACACTGGATTTTTTGTGGTCATTACTGTGGCCATCATTGGGAGCACATCTGCATTGGGTTCCTTAAATAGCTCATTTAGTCTGATTAAATATTACTTTGATGTGAAGTTTATTGTGTGAGATAGAGGGTGTGTCGATGTTGTTGGCAATTAAATTATTCATTGAGAATATTATGTTCTTTGCAGACTGCCTATATAATTTGTGGTCATTTTGTTTTGTTTTATTTTGATGATATTAGGGGTTGGAATTCTTTTAATCTGTCAGCTTGTGTGTGTGTGTGTGTGTGTGTGTGTGTGTGTGTGTGCGTCTGTAATTATATTTGAGTCAAACAGCTGCTCTCATTCATAACACTGAGGTTTACTGTGAGCTCATGAGCTTGTTCACAATGTCATCTACTTCTCTGGATCTTTTATAGATTTAGAGATTGATTAATGATTAATTAATGCTGAGACTTCCGCATGCCATGCAGTTGAAACGTACTGTAACACAATTAAATATTATCTGTGAAAAGTTAGGTGGTGGTGTTGATAACCATAAAAAAGGAGCTGTTTCTGTTTGATCTAGGCAGCAGGTTAGTGTCGTTGGTAGAACTTCTTGTATGATCATGGAAATCGTGGACATTTCTGCAACTAGTTTTAGTTGCGTTATAAAGGTGTGATAAACTAGTGTAAAATATTTAATTGGTTAGTTATTGTGCTTGCGTGTAGCCATATGGTATGCGAAATAATTGGATGCTTGTTTTGAGAGTGAATTAATCATTTATTTATTTTTTTCTCCATTAAATTTGTCAGATTTGTTTTAAACTTTAAACAGTAATCACAAATTACTAGAATGTAAGGTATGGTGATTCATTGGTTATTAATGGTTTTATATTATATTATATTATATTATATTATATTATATTATATTATATTATATTATATTATACTATATTATATTATATTATATTATATTATAATATAATATTAAATTTATATTATTTTATGTATTTATTGTTATTACATTATCATTACTTGTTTATAATAATAATCATATAATTAATAATAATTATATATATACTGTAGATATACAGTGGAAAGTCAGAATTATTAGCCCCCCGGTTTTTCCCCCCTATTTTCTGTTTAGCAGAGAGCATATTTTTTCAGCACACTTCTAAACATAATAGTTTTAATAACTCATTTCTAAAAACTTATTTATTTTATATATTTTATATAATTTTATATTTTATATTAGTCAATAATATTTGACTAGATATTTTTCAAGACACTTCTGTACAGCTTAAAGTGACATTTAAAGGCTTAACTAGGTTAATTAGGCAAGTTAGGATAATTAGGTAAATCATTGTACTGTGTATCAATGGTTTGTTTTGCAGACAATCTAAAAAATATATAGCTTATTTAAAAACTGCTTTTATTCTAGCTGAAATAAAACAAATAAGACTTTCTTCAGAAGAAAAAAAATACTATCAGACATACTTGAAAATTCCCTTGCTTTGTTAAACATAATTTGGGAAATATTTAAAGAAGAAGAAAAAAATTAAAAGGGGGGGCTAATAATTCTGACTTCAACTGTATGTTTTACAATTTATGTAAGTCTCACAATTTGTAAATGCAAAATGAAAATGCATTTCACTATGTACACTCTTATATCAAGTTATCTAAACCCCAAATGAAAAACAAAAGAAATGTCTTACTCATTTTTTTCAGGTGAACCTTTTTCATGTATAGATTATATACAGCGCATGTATTGCAACATGTAGACGGCTGGAAGATAGTGAAAGCTAAGAGTTTGTATGGAAAGCCAAATTTATTTATTTTGCAAACACCTCTAAACTTGATTAGAGAGAGAGTAAGAGATAGTGTGAAAAAAAAAAGGAAAGTACCAGCTGTTCCATGTCTCTTCGTCTGGGCTGAAAATGAAAGACGGATAACGTTTGATTGGAGGATTTAAAAAGACAAGGAAAGAAATATTTTCTAAACTTTCAACGGACTCCACAAATGAAGCCCATCTCTTTTTCGCCCTGCCTTGTTTTCTCCCAGACACTGTGTATTTGCACTGTCATGACCAGTGTCTCTGCTCTATTGATTGGGTTTGTCTCTGCTCCTCTGACTCCTGGAACACAAGACTGGTTTGTAGGGCATATTCTCAGGACAGGGTCACCACTGAATTCTCAACCCGAACAGCGTCTGCTGAAAGATATCTCGGTGGTGAAGGATTCCAAGAGTCTGATTGGGATAGAAAGATAAAGAACAAAAATGTTTATTTTCTCTGATCTGTGGTGCATGTAGGCCACAGTCAAAATGGAATGCCACCATATTTGTGAGTGTTACGCATCACAATCAATGCAGAAGAATCTTATCGAGACATTTTTGTGCTGTTATTCTTGTCGGGGCAGGAAAGATGAGAAATTGCCAGTTTTAAATGGTCGAGTATTTCTTTTTTTTTCCATTTGGGATTTTTTCCTGAGATGGTTGCTTGTTAAAACAATAAATAGTCATCTTTTCAACTGTCCATCTGGAGGTTAAGGTGAGTCAGATCCACAAACGACGGCAGAGGAAGTCTATATCAGATCCTCTCTTGTAGCTTTTTCACTGGTATAGTGAAAGAAACACATTTGCTGCTATATACTTTTGCTGTGCTGACAGTAACTGGCAGATTGTCACAGTCCCTTCACATTGTGTCTTGTCCCTTTAAGTGGCGACATGAATAAAATATGTGCGTGCTGTGAGCTGTGAGCTTTTCTCTAAAGCTGTCCTGCCTCTCCAATGGGATTGCCGAGACCCAGATTTTACAATGGACATAATGGTGACCCAGCACTGGGATGAAGATGTTTATCAAAAAAAAACAAAAAAAAACATGACTTTTATTTACATTATCACCTTTTTGTTTTAAAAAGGTGATAAATTATGTTCCAGCTTTATTCATTCATTCATTTTCCTTCGGCTTAGTTCCTTTATTCGTCAGGGGTCACCACAGCAGAATGAACCACCAATTTATCCAGCATGTTTTACACAGCGGATGCCCTTCCAGCCACAACCCAGTACTGGAACATCCATACACACTCATTGACAGTTCACACGCATACAAAATGCCAATTTAGTTTATTCACTTCACCTATAGTCATGTCTTTGGACTGTGGGGGAAACCGGAGCACCCGGTGGAAACCCATGCCAATATGGGGAGAACATGCAAACACCACACAGAAATGTCAACTGGTCCAGTTGGGACTTGAACCGAATGTGACCTTCTTGCTGTAAGGCGACAGTGCTAATCAGTGAGCCATCGTGTTGCCCCTGTTTCAGCTTTATATTTATTTATTTTTATTTATTTATTTATTTATTTTTTTGTTTGTTTGTTTGTTTACTGGTCTTTTTTTACAACATATTTCATCTATTCCTATTGTTGCTAATATTTGAAACAATAAATGTAAATGTTAATAATGTTATTATTTATAAATGTTATTGTTATAATAAATGAAAGTTACTGCACAAATAGTGAATAACATTTGTTACAGCTTTTTATATGTTTTATGCACTAAAATAAATAAATAGTATTTGTTATTTTATGTCTCACAAAAAAATCGAATGAGAAATGAGTGATGGAAATGGCAGATTTTGAATATTAATCTCTTAATTCGCAAAAAAGTTGTTACGCTCACTTGAGGTAGCTTTGTACTGGTGCAGAATAGAGGGAGATGAAAACGCATTTAACACATACACTCTGACGTAGCGAACATTACACCAGTAGCTATGTTTCCATCCAAAATTGTGAATTAACTTTATGCGCAAAACTGGAATATCGCATAAAAGATGTACGAATAAAGCCGCGTTTTCATCCAACGAGTCAAAGAGAACAAAATCGTCCCTTCCTTATTAACTGGCGCCAAATATCAACAAAAAAAATGGAATTTCTCCAGTAGAAGAAGCTGCGTGAATCTTTTCTTTATTTAATAAACAACTTGCACCCCAGAAGACGAGGCCGAAATGCGCGGTGGTGTTTAAAGGCGTGAGACACAGAGCACAGACGCTCTTGACAGGTTTGGAGGTCATTAATAATATAATAACACGAATACTGAAATGATTAAGGTATTTTAGAATGACTAAAACTACATTTCAGATGTTTTACAATGCGGTCAGCCGGCTGGTTTGTTCATTCACACACATTTTTATCATCACATGATCTCTTATAACAAAATTACATGACTTTAATGGGCACACTGGAATTTGTTTGGTAAAAGTGTTACCATCGTAGTTTCTTTTCAAATAAAAAGTTTATCTTACTCAGTTACACGCATACATTTTTTATGCACATTTTCAAAATGTATGCGCATCTTGGCGTTTTTATCAACCGATTTTTTTAAATGTACATTTTTTTATGCGCATATCCAAAATGCAAACTTTAAAGTCACTTCACAATAGAATGTAAACCCTGCTAATACCTTTTTATTATTGTAAACTAAAAAAAATCAGTGGAGGTTGAAACTTCCAGCCAGTAATTCAATAATTGGCACAACTCTTGTTGCTTCAAGCTAACGTTTATTCAGTGTAGTCTGTTTTAATTATTTAATATACAATCTTGCAGGCTTTTTTTCTTTGTTTTCTTTTTTTGGCTCACGTGAGGGCATGTCACAATCTATCTATTCTAGCATATGTCTAAGTTGGCAGGTGTCTACCAAGTGACAGATGAATATCTTGTGCCAAAATATCAACAGCAACAATAGGTGTGGCTAGCATCTCGTCTCTTTTAAATGCATCTGTGCTGTGAATCATCTCTTCTCTGTTTTAAATGTATATTTGCATTTTTATTTATTTGATTTGAATGTCATTTTATTCATTAATTCCTTTATTCACTCATTTAGCTACCCTAACTACAAACAATTATAAGGTTAGTTGCACTCTGTTGATTGCATTTAGCACAAATGTGTCCTGTTATCTGCGAACAGACCTGTGACCCATTTTTGGAGCCATTAGTTTAGATCCAGTAAATTGCAGCACTGTTACAGAAAGCCATGCCACAAGCAGCCAATGGAATATTCACTCTAGTTCATCAATAATCCAATCGTTTGTACCTCTGGGAATTTGCATGTAATGGCTGTATGTACATTTTCAGGTTTTACTGGCATGCGTATGAGCATGTGTCTGTGTATGTACGTCTGTTTTCTCGTGTTATCTTGCCTTTTGGCCTAGTGTTTGGTAAGCAGCTTTTCCTGGCGGGTAGATAGAGGGATGGATGGATAGATGGATGGGAAGGGGAGGGGGAATGAGGGATGAGAGATGAATAGATGAGTGGATGGCATAGTTAATGGCCTGGCTTGTGCAGGGTGGCCGACTGCAGTTACGTAATTCCTACATCACACGTAAAGGAGAGAGAGAGTGGAGGCAAATACAGGGAAGTGAAGCGTGCTGTTCAATTGTAACTCTTTTCAGCTCATGACAAACTTATAAACATTTTTAGAAACTTTTTTACAATAAAAAGCTTATGGCTTTTTTGTTTGTTTGTTTGTTTGTTTGTTTGTTTGTTTTATTTGACAAAATTTAAAACTATATACAATTTAGTTCAATAAGACTGATTCATACACGAACAAAACCTTGACTTATTTCCATTGTGGTCCTCTCATTTTTTAATCAAATCATAAACGTAGTGCGGGAAAAAATCAGCTCATCAACTTACCATAAAAAGATTCTCAATATCAACTTTAAAACAATCATTTGTTTAAATCTTCCCTTCTAAAATATTATCAGCATGAATCTCTTTAATACTCATAGGTAACACATTCTTCTAAGCAACAGAGCTAGTATACAAAAAAAAACTTCCTATTTGACTCTTAACTCAACAAGGATAAGGCCCAATCCCAATTCTACCCCTTAGCCCTTCCCCTCACGTGAAGAGGTAGTGGTGTCCCAATTCTCTTTAGCTTGAAGGCGTAGGGCTAAGGGGAAGGGCTAGAAACCCCTTGAAATGGAGATTTTTCAGGACCACACTCGAACCAAGGGGAATTTTTCCGAAAACACCATCTACAAAGACATGATGGATGAACACTGAAGGAGAAGCACAAATCAGTATTTTTTGTCATTATTATGAATTTTTGCAACAAACAAGCATATGTTTTAATATATTCATAACGGCACTCGTGTTTACCGTCATAGTAAAAAAAAAAAACACAAAATTTTGCTGTCTGTAATCCCTAATAACAACTCCTGTACAGCAGTCCCACAACATTCTGACACTCGATAACACTCGAATCCATTGTCAGGAAAGTTTAGTGGCTGGGAATGACTTTTTTACAGTGTCTGCTATAATGTTAATCTTGTTTTTGTGTGTTTACATAGATGAATATGGCCAGGGTGTAAGTGCACAGTACAGTTACGATCTTATTGCCACATTGTATCATGTTATCATAACGATATAATGTGGCAATAAGATCGTAACTGTACTGTTGCCTTCCGTGATTCCCTGAAGATAAACACCAAAAAATAACGCTACTGGATTAACTACAGCAGTCGTCCTCGTCGATCTCATATGAAATAAGATGATGTGTGCAGGTGCTGTAGTACTGTCCAATTTCTTAGGGGTAAATTTTGAAGCCATTCCCCTTCACACAAGGGCCAAGGGGAAGGGGTAGGGGTACAAGAATAGAATTGGGATTGGGCCTAAATGTCTCTGCTACTCTCCCTTGTAGAATGGCAGTGTACCTCCCTTACTAAAACATAATAATCAAAGAAAAACTGTGATACCATTTTCTTCAAAAATCCTAAACACTGTCATGAAATTAAAAAATTCACCCCTTTTCAACTTTCTAAAAGCTACCTTTGATATATTGGTCGTCACGTAAAAGTGGAAGTACTTTGATAACAATTCTAACTAAAAAATGATTTTAGATGTCTAGGCATTTGTACTGTATCTTAGTTGTGTGTAGAAGAAACATGGATACTATTTTGAGTGGGTGTAAATGGCACTGGCTGTTTGTTAGAACAAGATAAAAAATATAAAAATGCAATTTTAATGTCAAAGAAATTGTAAAGACTCACACCAAAAAGAGTGAAATGGTGGAGTAGAACCGAATGGGTTAAATTGGTGCCGTGACCCGGATGGAACTGAGTTTTAGTAGAGTCAGTATTACAGGAGAATGCTAGAAGAAGCTGTATGGCTAAACCTCTGGCTTTAAGAGGCGCACTAGAGATTAATGCTTGAGGCTGCAGTCTTCAGTGTCCTTATTAGTGTGCCAGGCTTGCTGGAGATGTTGGTTCGAATCGTGCTCAGTGTGGTGCAGTAGAACTAGAGGAAGGAGGAGTTCAAGGGAGGTTAGTGTAACAGAGGCCAACTAGTAGGAGATAAGCAATAAATCTCACTCCTTCTCAAGAGGTTCACTGGCATCTAAAGCTGGAGGCTGCGTTTTTTTTTTTACCATCCTTGTTAACGTGCCAGCCTCCAATGCCAGAGATGCTGGTTTAATCCTACTCAGAGCCCTTACAGAAAAACCACACAAGCTTTACATGTGTGATCACGTTAAAATCAGTGCTGCACTTTTGAGGGTAAAAAAAACTTGAAGTGGATGTGAAATCTGTGCAGAAAATATTTTCATCCTTATGCGACATGCCTGGTCAAATAGATTCTCAGTGACATGAGTATGACATGAGTGACGTTCTAGGTGAGCTGGAATTTGTCTCTGTAGTTTTGCCAAGGTACAATAAATAGTGTAATATTATAAATAATGATTTAGAAGAAATGTTTTACAAGGACCAAGTCAGATCTCATGCTCTCCTTCATGATTTTTCTTTATATGCTGCAGTTCATCAGAGGATTCTGGTGTCAATCGGGTCAAACACATTCTGTATAAGCTGATGGCCTCCATAAGCCATGGATATAAATGTATGAGCTTCTTCAGAAGTCGGTCTATTGTTTTCACTTTTGATTGGAAAAAAAATCATCCTTTTGTCATGTCTCTTCTCTCAATAATTCCTGTTCTTGTTGAAGGTCAGTGAAGACTCAATGATTCAAGCTCATCACGTCCGGCTTCTCTCTCTCTCTGTCTGTCTCTCTCTCTCTCTCTCTCTCTCTCTCTGTCTGTCTCTCTCTCTCTCTCTCTCTCTCTCTCTCTCTCATCCCCCACCTCCCACCCCCCAAATCTTTTGCATTGCTCAAAGGATTATTGAAAGATTCAGCGTTGATTTTATTATTTGATTAATTTATACTCTGCCAAATAAAAAAATAAAAAAGCAATTTGGGAGACTTACAGATTTGATCTTGAAGGGTAAAGTGTTAATGTGCTATGCCTGTTTATAGAATTAGATGAATCAAGAATAAGGGCATATTATACTGTACCTTTTTTTACTACAGTAAACATGGCTCAATTTGCATTTTATGAAGATGACTCCTTATCATTTAATTAGTGATTAATAATCTTGTATTTCTGTATTGAAGATTTTCTAAGCCTCTCTCTCTCTCTCTCTCTCTCTCTCTCTCTCTCTCTCTCTCTCTCTCTCTCTCTCTCTCTCTCTCTCTCTCTCTCTCTCTCTCTCTCTCTCTCTCTCTGTATATGTCCATTTCTAAAAAGTAGAAATTTGCTTTCATGGACATGAAAGAACTTGCCTGGAATGTTTCTTTTCCAAGGTTGCATGTTTGTGCATGTGCTTTGTTTTCATCCATAGAAAAAGCATTTCAGAAAAAAACATTTGAGAGAAAAGAAAAAAGAAAAAGAAACAAATCACTTAAGAATAAAAAAAATCTTGATTTGACACTGCATTTAAACACTTTAACACATATACACAGTAGAAAGAGTCACATGAGCTAGTGAAAATAATGGCAAACATGTCTGTGCAAACTATAGTCATGGACATAGCACAAAAATCTGAAAAGTAGAAAAATATAATCAGAAAAGAGTTTATGTAGTTAGTCTGCATGTCATTAAACCTCTAGGAGGATTTGAGCATATGTGTGGGTGTGAAAATAAAAGGTCCAGGGTCATAGATTTATATGCCAAAATCTCTTTAGCTCGCCAAGTCATTTGAGTGTGTTTATGCGTGTTTGAAAGAAGGAAACAGCCAGTCCTGAACAACCTTTGGTTAGCCTTTAACCACATGCCCAGTAAACACCAAGGGCTCCACTGTTTGCTTGTGATAAGACAAAAGCGCGTAAATGTGTGTGGCATTGCTTTATTCAGACAGGATTCGTTCAGGCCAAGGCTAATTTGTTTGCCGTTAACACATTTAGCCCATTTCTCTTGAGAATGACATGTCTTCCCTCAGTTTGTCATTGTGCTGAATTTTTCCCAGCATCCTTCACTCTGTTTTCCGTCCTGGCACCAAGCTCATCTTTATTTCCTTTTTTTTTTCTACGCATATGGAGAGGCTGGCATCTTTCGCCTGTGTGTTTTCTGCCATGATATAACTGTGAAATTGTCCATTTGGCCCGAGTGTTAATGCTAGATGCGAGGGCAGGAGATTGTGTGTAAAGCGTTTGCATGAAAGCTGAATCATATCCCCATGCTGTTGCTTTATGCACAAATGGACTAAAATGAAATGGTGGTGAGGTCTGTTTTTCGCTACCCATTCATTCACAATCCTGATGGAAATGGTAAATGGACGTCTGTAGAAGTACTTTATGCGATTCGCCAGTTTTTGTTGTTAAAAATAAGTTAAATTGAATGTTTAATATTAGAAATTAAACTGTACACGTATTTATACCAAATAACCAGTGTTTAAATTTAAAATGTCTTACTTATAATCTATTATTATTCTTAAATCTGACGTTTGATTGTTTTTTAGTCTATGCTGGTTCAGCTGATGAGTAAATAAAACAGTGGTAGTCCTTATATAATGCACCTACTCTCCAGTCATTACAAGCAGTGCCTTATCTTTTAAACGCTGCCTATTTATTCTGGATATTTATACAATAAAATCTGTTTTCACTCTCTTGTGGTGATCATGCTATTTTTTTTCATCCTCTTTAAAACTAATTATAGCACCAAAAAATTAAATAAATAAACATCTTAATTGTCGTGATCGTACTTAATTGTCGTGACTTGATCGTAGTTAGGGCTGCATGATATTGAAAAAATCTGATATTGCGATATAAATACAATTTAACCAGATTAGGTATGGGTTTCTGGCAGTATGATAACCTTGGATAAAAATATCACGGTTTTATGATATCGTGATGTGATTACTGCTCTAAAATAAGTTCTTTTCAAATTGTCTTGGTAAAAAAAAAAAAAAAACTTTTCCCCCATTGAACGAAATACTTTTATTTTAGGAAACATTTATAATATTTTGGACCAATAAACATGTCAGGCTAACTATTTAAAATCAATCATTGACTTCTGCTCTCTTCATTATTTTCAAAAACACAGATTTATATACAGCACATTTAAAAAAAAAACTTACATATACCTATATATATGGTATAAGAGCATTTTTTTTTTGTGGTTTTAAAACCTTGACTTTTCTAAACCACGGTAAACCAGATTACTGTGAAACCGGTTATCGTCCAATGCCTAAACCAGATTGCTTTATTTAGAAAGAATCCCTTATTTTAGGTTGATTGGGATGATTCTGGATGAGATTGAATCATTTGCATTTAAAAATAAAATACAAATTTCAAGCATTGATTAATACATCAGAGCAAAGATGAAACTAATAAAATAAACAGTGCTGTACATTATTAAAATTATTCAGGTGCAGAAATTGAATAAGCAAATGTAAAATAACACTATAGTCTTCATCATATTAGTAACTCTATCAAATTAACCTTTATTAAAATTAGAGATGATACAGTTTCTTGTGCCTTAATAAATCTTGAAGCAGTCACAGTCCTTCAAACACATGCAAATTATACGTTTTAACTCTATTATGGTTACAGCTTCTGTTCAACTATAAACTCAATTTGATATTGCAGATCCTGTGATTTGAGTATTGTGAATGTGCACATTGCGATATCAATATTTAAAGATATATTGTGCAAAACAATAGAAAACATGAGTAATGTCTTGTATGTCACATAGCCATATATTGTCCTCAAATATATTTTTTTTATACTTTCAATAAATTAAATTATGATTGAATCTTTTTAAGACAGTGTGAAAAGTTTCTAAAGCACTCTCTGAAAAAAAGAACAAAACTAATTTTATGTTTTTAGTACAACAAATTGTGACTTAATTTTAATAAAGGGAATTAAAATAATAAAGCAAATGTTTTACTACTCCCACATTAATATGTGAGCAATTCCAGCGTTATGGATGTGACATGTGCAGTAAAAAACTCATTATATTGAAACATCTATTTGTTAGTTTTTTTCTGTTTTCATTGTTGTATTTTACAGAACAACTGGACCACAGAGTTAAGGGACCAGAAAAATATCAATCTGTAAACATGTTTTGTACTTTTAATGAGGAAAATAAACATGCGTTATGGATGTGACCAAAAAAGTCTGGGAGTTTACAGTATACAACATACTTTGTAGCATGGGCATTGCTAGGGCTATTTTAGAGGGGCTGTTCTACTCAAAAAATGTAACTTCTAACGAACATTTCGCTATTTTTATTTCAAAATGAACTACCAATATTAAACACTTTACAGTTCGTGTGGCATTAACTATACCATACAGTCTTGCACAGAAAAGATTAAACGCAGTGAAAGAACCACTTAGAGAATCTACTCATTTTAACTGTCACTGAGTGACTGATATATATATATATATATATATATATATATTAGGGCTGGGCGATTTTTTTCGATTAATTCGAATTTACGTTTTAAGACGATTTTATTTTTTACAAAATCGAGGAATCGCGATTTTTTTTAATAAAAATATTAAAGCCGCTTTTCCACTATCGTGCCAAACCGTTCTAAACTGTTAGACAACCGTCCTGAATTGTGCTGATTCTGTGTGTTGACGTCGCGGCTCTGTTGATGTGTTGATGTTACGGCGTGTTGTAAATGTCGGTCACCGCAGAAAGTCAAATCTTTCTTTAATTTGGACTTTTGCTTGAATTACGGAGTGGGACAGTAGCTGTCAAGGTACTGTATGAATTAAATCATAACCCATATATGTACCAATAAACAAGTAAAATGAATGAATGAATAAAATAAATATGGATTCTTAAATGCCGGCAGTTTTTACTCCAAAAAATATCAATACGTATCGACAAATGTTTTATAAAAATAAATTAAGCAATTTTTAACATTTCAGCTATAGGCTATTATACGATTCAGTTAAATATAAAATAGACCTTTAAATATATATAGATATGTAACAGGTTTCTGTGGGGGTTTTTTTTTTTTGTTCACGGTGATCTTTAATATACACTGGGTGGTGGAGCTACGCACAAATATTTCTAAAACGTCAGCAGATATTTGTCCTATAGCTCGTTAGTTTATTTATGAAGACAAAAATAATTAAAATAACAAAATAAAACTATAAATTACAAAGATAAAAAGAGCAGCATTTTGCTAAATATAGTCCTTTATATCCTGATATGCTATGTGTTGTTTCATTTGTTTTTTATATTTAACTTGATGCATTCGTTTTTTTAATATTTAAATACAAAATCGTTTAAATGGTTATATTTTACCATCAAAATGTAGTATATTTTATATCATTACCAACTTTTGATATAAAACCGCTGTTATTTTATTGATTGTTATGAAATAATTTAAGTGCTATATTTTTTATTAGTGAAAGTGCCCGCTCACTTTGACAAGGCCTGTCCAAATATATATTTCTGCCATGCCACTAATACAGATAAACTATTGTTGCATTATTATTGTTTATTTTTCTGTTATGTACAGAGATTTGAAATATTTATTTCCCCTCCAATCCTTTTTAATCTTCAAGTTACATTTTGGTCATTTTCTCTCCAAATAAAATTTTCCCAAAGCTGCACAACATATGACCTGCTGTGACTTCTATTGTAGCTGTTTAGCATCCCTATATGAGAGAGTGGCCATAACCGCGTTTAGTCACACTATTGCTTTTCTTTTACAAGTGAGCATGAAAAAAACTAGTTTCAGCATTTATTTAAATTTAAATGAACAAGGTAAGCTGGTAAGGTAGTTACACCGTAAAAAAAAAATTAATAAAAAATAAATAAAAAATCGAACATCGTGAATCGGTCAAACTTTATGAAAAAAAAAAAAAAAAAAAAAATATATATATATATATATATATATATATATATATATATATATTATATATATATATATATTTTTTTTTTTTTTTTTTTTTTTTTTTTTTATACCTTATAGGAGCTGAGCCCCCCTAAAATGAAAATCCTACAATCGCCCATGCTTTGTAGAAATTCTGCGAATTAAACTGCACAACCCAAAAGAGATAATGCTAATCAAAACTATAAGAGTTGGCTCTCTATAGAACAAAAATTATAGATTTTATTTTATTTAATATTTTTGCATTTATGAGGAAAAGTGTCATTATGGATGTGATATTTTTCGGTTACGGATGTGACATAAAATTGCCACTTGACTTTGGTAAATCAAATATAATAGTTTGTAAACACTGACAGAAACATTTTTGAGTATTTCTATTTCTTACACAACTTAGATATGGTTTCCGTATTTTGGTGAAAACTTGCATGGCATTGCTCATGTACTAAGTGAAATGAAGATGCATTACAAATACATGTTTAATGTTTCATTTATTGGCATTGCATCATTATGAAAAACTAAAAAAGAAAGACAATTGAAGCAGGCTGTATGCTAGTGATTAGTGGAACTCAATACCCTACAGATATTAATCTGGTATTTTAATAAAGCTAATGATCATTGTGTATGCGTGTGATGTGTTTGTAAGTTTGGTTTTATAGTACACGACCGAATGACCTTTTGACTCGTTCAAACGTTATTTTGTCCTGCAGTGGTTTTCTTTTCTTGTTCCGCATATTTCACCATTGATGTCATGTCCTTTCTTGCTCGGCATACAATAATAGATCAGGGAATGTTTAATGTTCTGGATGCTGGACGTTTCCTTTCTCTTTCAGTTACAAAAGTCAATGTCTGTAATGTCTAATTCAAATGTCTAATTCTCAAAAAAGTGTACCTGTTCAAAAAGCAAACTCGCATAGAAGTGCATTTGTTTTGCTTTTAATTATTTTTCTTCTAATTGACCTGAAGATTTCATTTTTTCTCCTGCATTTAGGTAATTACCTCATGTAATTTGCTTGCATATTAATGATTTATGAACTCTAGGTAATTAATCACATAAATAGGTTTGGAGAAAATGACTAAACACTGTTCATAATAGATGTAATCAAACAAACAAAACAAAAAAGATGAAAAAGAAACTCCAGTCAGAGATGGAGACGTTAGACTGGAAAGTTGAAATGTTATCTAGTTTGATGTGGGAAAGGGTGAAAGGGCGCTCTATCTGTTTAAATGGGCGGGAGAGTGAGGAGGTGTGTTATCAGTTGTCCCACGGGAAGTTCCCTTTCTAGTGCGCAGCGCAAAAAGCCAGATATCCCACAGAAATCCTCTCAACAGTTCATGAAACGAAGCGCGAATTGAGATTGGAGTTTAGACAAAAAGCTTAGACGTACAGAAGTGGCATGAGAACATTTGATTGATGGAGCAGCAGGGGTTCCTTGCATTCAGTGTAAGTGAAGCTTTTTCTTCTTCGTTCTTCACAGTTGAGCTTGAGCTTGTCAACACTCGGTTCTGTTGACATTATGGTGATTGCTATTGTTGTCATGTTTGATATAATGAAATCCTGCAGGTGAGTGGTTTTTAAGTTGCATTTATGGAATAGCTCAGTTTATCAGCTGTTTTGTGTTTTCATGTACATACACTTTTGTTTTCCTTGTATATGCTCTATGCAGGGGCTACATAAATGTATTTTGATCTTAAAAATAGAAATTAAATATTGTAAATGTGTTATAAAAAAATAATGTTCAGTATAAGATACCAAACAAATACAGTGTTGTTTTAACCATTGGTCATGCCTAATCTAATGTGAAAATTTCTTCTTTTTTTAGGAAAAACAGTTATTATATATATTATATATATTACAGTTATACACTGTAAAACCCAACAGTCAACTTTTTCAAATGAAATGAGTGTAGTTAACTCAAAATTGACTGAAAGTTAATTCTACTCATTTGAAAAGAGTTTTGAACTCAGTGTTAAAGGTAATGAGATATTTAAATACCTCATTACTTCAACTTAAATAAAGTAAGTTCACAGTACTCATATACAGTTGCAATCAAAATTATTCAACCCCCTGATTTATTAGCCCCCCTGTTTATTTTTTCCCCAATTTCTTTTTAACGGAGAGAAAAAAAATTCAACACATTTCTAAACATAATAGTTTTAATAACTCATTTCTAATAACTGATTTATTTTATCTTTGCCATGATGACAGTAAATAATATTTGACTAGATATTTTTCAAGACACTTTTTTCAAGACACTTACAGCTTTAATGACATTTAAAGGCTTAACTAGGTTAAATAGGTTAACTAGGCAGGTTAGGGTAATTAGGCAAGTTATTGTATAATTATGGTTTGTTCTGTAGACTATTGAAAAAATATATAGCTTAAAGGGGCTAATAATTTTGACCTTAAAATGGGTTTTAAAAAATTAAAAACTGCTATTATTCTAGCCGAAATAAAGCAAATAAGACTTTCCTAATAAAATCTCCTTGCTCTGTTAAACATAATTTGGGAAATATTTAAAAAAGAAAAAAAAAATTCAAAGGGGTTCAATAATTCTGTTTGCAACTGTAGATTAGTTTTTTAACTCAAATGGTTTGTAGCAATCGGTTTCCTCAAACGGTTTTGAGTTGCCTTAACTTATTGGGTTTTACAGTACTCAGTTGATTTGAGTTCTCTTCATTTATTGGGTTTTACTGTGCTCAAATTGCTTTGTTTACTCAAATGGAGTAAGTTCACAGGACTCATTAGAATTAGTTTTTGAACTTAAATAGTTTGTTGCAATCAGTTTCCTCAAATGGTTTAAGTTATCTTAACTTTTTGGGTTTTATAGAGTAGGTTTAGTTATTTAGATTTGTTTTTTTAAAGATATCTATTTATGAAATAGTTTATAGGCATTTTAACAGCTTTATTGTATTTTCCTGTACTAATGATACTTGTTTTTCCTGTTTTATGCAACAAAAGAAAAAAGAAAGAGCAGCCTTTTTATATCTGGTTTAAAAGCACACAATTAGTGGGAAACTAGGAAATGTCTGAGCTACAAAAAAAAAGTTTTATAATAAATAAATATTATAAAAAACTAAATAAATGAAACCGATTTGAAAGCAGGCAACGCTATTTTTATTTAAACTTTTTATTTTAAAGAGGAACTTTCATTGCGATTTGAACACGAGAGACCTGGCCATGGTAACATCAGTTCATAAATGCTATGCAGCACCTATTTACAGTATAAACAAAGATCTTTTGTTAGAAATGTCTTTCTTATTAAACTACAATATGATATGATTGCTGTTCTTTCCCGTGTGTGCAAACAGCGCTCTGCATATATGAGTACAGCCCCCACAAATCTCTCATGTAAATTAATATTTTCTATAGGATGCTTTACAATATTATATTTGGGCATATACATTAGTTTGCTAACAAAATAACTTACAATAATGGTTCAAAAATTAGTAGCCCAAATGTATATGTTAGGGAAAAATATTAAATAACATTTTCAAAAATAGCAAACAAAAAATATTAGCAATTTTGTTGAAATGTTGTAGTTTGTATTTTTTTGCAATATTTTGCATGAATGTATTATCTTTTCATTTCTAAAGATTTTCTGTGACCTAAAATATTATTTTAATAAATATATCTGTTTAATAAATCTATTTTATTAAATCTGTCAAATGCAGCAATATATATTACCCATATTCACTGAGAAATGGATAAAAATATTCATTTTCAAAATGGGGTCTACTCATTTATGCTGAGCACTGCATGCATGTTATTTTCACATGGCTAAGTTAACAAATGATGCCATTTTATGCACAAAACGTCACTTTGGATAAAATCATCTGGGAAATGTATGCATGTATACATTATGTAATGTGCACTCATTCTGTTATTTGTATTAAAATGTAAAACAAGCACATATTCAAGCATGTCATTCAGCCACTGTAGAACAGTCATAATTTAGAAAGCTTAAAAAACAGTACTCATGAAACTGTCTTTCTCTACTTTTTCCATATCTGGCCTTTAACAAGTATTTTACATTACAAAATATTTTTCAGGGGAACCAAATATAACAGTTTGAGAATGGATCAATGAAAACCATACTCATAAAGCCCTGATGTGGATACTGTCCTGTGTGCCTTCAATTGTCTTGTTGTTTAAGCTCAGTGTTGAACTGTTTTTGACGGAACTGATGCTGTTTTTTCATTGTACACACACACACACACACACACACACACACACACACACACACGCACACACACACACACATTCACACACATACTCCATAGAGAATGGATTCACTGCTTGATAACCATTTCTGAACCGTCCAAATGACAGCTATATACAGCAAAGGTTTAGCAAATGTTCTTTTTTCATCTTCTGTAAATGTGGTGATTTCAAGCGCCTCAGATCATTATGGGCTGTGCTCTTTTTGGGATGCTAAAATTGTACCTGTCGGCTTGTTGCCATGGAAACACTCACCTTTCCGTAGTTGCGGTCCATTCAAGGGTAGAGCCAAACCCATGCACCGAACGAACGTTGTGTGATGAGTCTCTCTCTCTCTCTCATTCTAAATGGAACAGTGATGACAGCGAAGCCTCAGGCTGCATGATTAATCATATACTGCATTAATTGACATTGTGATTTGGACGTAGCAGTATGCACTGATTAAAGGCTGTTTTAATGTTTTTAATGTCTTATGAAAGCTCCATTGAACAGTTACTTGTGATGCATCTTTTTTGGCAACTGATATGGCTGTTGGACTCGTATGATGTTGTATATGTACTCACAGTTGGTTGAGTTTGGACACTGAGGTTTTAAGGAGAAAAAAATTCTCCTTTTTTGACCTTCTAGACATATTCAAAAATATTTTTTGAATATTTAAAGAATCTATTACTATTCATTTGATGTTTTTGTTCATTCATTTACCATGCTATTATAGTGTAAACAATAGCTTTTTTAACACCTAAAGAAATTGCTGTATACTTTTTTACACTATACACATTTCTACACTACCTGACAGAAGTCTTGTTGTCAGTCCCAGTTGTGAGAGCAGTGAATAATAACTTGATTTCTAGTTGATCATTCGCAAAAGTGGCAGAAGGTAGATTTTACTGATGAATCATCTGTTAAACTGCATCCCAATCACCACAAATACTGCAGAAGACCCATTGGAACCTGCATGGACCCAAGATTTTCACAGAAATCAGTCAGGTTTGGCGAAAGAAAATATTGGTTTGGGGTTATAATCAGTAGGGGGACATGCGAGAGATCTGGGGAGTGGATGGCAACATCAACAGCCTGAGGTATCAAGACACTTGTGCTGCTCATAACATTACAAACCACAGGAGATGGCAAATTCTTCAGCAGGATCCTTCTCATACTTCAGCCTCCACATCAAAGCTTTTGAAAGCAAAGATTGTCAAGGTGCTCCAGGATTGGCCAGCCCAGTCACCAGACATGAACATTATTGAGCATGTCTGGTATAAGATGGAGGAGGCATTAAAGATGAATCCAAGGAATCTTGATGAACTCTGGGAGTCCTGCATAAACGCTTTCTTAGTTATTTGAGTCATTGCAGAGATGTATAGATGCAGTCCTCCAAGCTCATGGGGGTCATACATTATATTAATTCTTTTTCCGCTGCACCATGACTTTATATTCTATACAGTACATTATTTCTGTCTAAGCAAAGTCAGACCTTACTGTCCTAATTAAATAAATATGTTTAAAATAAAAATGATCATATTTTATTTTGGTAAAATAAGCGTAATCTAATGTAATTTGTATTTATATAGCGCATATATTGTGTATGGCCATACACCCAAAGCGCTTCAAAATCATGAGGGGGGTCTCTCCACACCACCACCAGTGTGCAGCATCCACTTGGATGATGCGACGGCAGCCACGGGACAATGGCGCCAGTGCGCTCACCACACACCAGCTATAGGTGGAGTGAAGAGACAGTGATAGAGCCAATTCGGTGGATGGAGATGATTAGGAGGCCATGATGGGAAAGTGCCAATTGAGGGACTTTGGCCAGGACAGCGGGGTTGTACCCCTACTCTTTACAAGAAGTGCCATGGGATTTTTAATGACTACAGAGAGTCAGGACCTCGGGCCTAGAGGCCTTTGCCTTTCATATAAGCCACTTCTGATACCATCATCTAGAAGTCAAGTTATTATTTGTTGTTCCTAAAATTTGGATAGGCAACAAGATTTTTGTCAGGTAGTGTAGTTATAATTTACTAAGTGCTTTGAATAATCTAAAGCTTATAATTTATACTATTGCTTAAATTCTACATAATATTTGATAATTTTATGTATATTATTTACAGTAAGTATTTTTATAGAAAACCCTACTGTACATTGACAAAAAATATTATACTTGTTTTACCTTTTGTTTTATTTGTTTCATAAATATTATAGTGTAAATAGTAACTTTTTGAGGAAAATTGAAGTATAATCTAACAAATTATTAGTAAAATTTGTATTAATTGCTGCATTTTTAATAATTTTTACATTTAAAAATTTATGTTCTCTGTTCCATTGATGGAAACATTGATACATGACCTTGATAAACGAATTGCTAGTAGAGATATATAAAAAAGTTATCCAATAAATATTGGTTATTTGCCAACATTATACATTGTATTAGTAAATCTTGGGTATTCAGGTAATTGTTTAAGCATTAATTATTAATTTTTTGCACATCTTAAAATAAAATATATACATTTTGGTGCTTCATTTTAAATAGAAACCTACAGTTGAAGTCAGAATTATTAGCCCGCCTTTGATTTTTCTTTTCTTTTTTAAATATTTCACAAATGATGTTTAACAGAGCAAGGAGATTTTCACAGTTTGTCTGATAATATTTTTTCTTCAGGAGAAAGTCTTATTTGTTTTATTTCAGCTAAAATAAAAGCAGTTTTTATTTTTTTTTAATCCATTTTAAGGTCAAAATTATTAGCCCCTTTAAGCTTATTTTTTTGATAGTCTACAAAACAAACCATTGATATACAATAACTTGCTTAATTACCCTAACCTGCCTAGTTAACCTAATTAACCTACGTAGTTAAGCCTTTAAATGTCACTTTAAGCTGTATAGAAGTGTCTTGAAAAATATCTAGTCAAATATTATTCACTGTCATCATGGCAAAGATAAAATAAATCAGTTATTAGAAATGAATTATTAAAACTATTATGATTAGAAATGTGTTGAAAAAATATTCTCCGTTAAACAGAAATTGGGGAAAAAAACAAACAGGGGGGCTAATAATTCTGACTTCAACTGTATTATACAGCTATCTGAACGTGCTGGCCACTTTATAAACCCTGTCACTTATGCCATCCCTCACCCCGCCAATAACATTTGTCAGTGTGTCGGCTGTGTTATGACTGTTATCAGTGACCTCACATAACTTGCGTGTCTGCCAGACCAGAGAAATATCTTGACGGTGAGTGTAGAGATGTGTGCATTTCAGTCTCCAGCCACCCTGCGAAATGTGTGTGCGCACTCATGACCTTAACTTTTGGCTTGTATGTGAGCTCCATACACCCACACTCCATGCATTTGAAAAGAGCCTGTGATGTTGTCGCTCTGAAAGGCTGAATTGTGTGTGTAAGAGCTGTGATGGCCTGTGTGTTTGAGAGCGTGCCCCTGCGCATCTTCCTGTTCCTCTTTCTCCTCCCGTTTCTTTCATGTCTGTCTTCAAGGTTGCTGTGATTTGTGAACTGTATTTTGTAAGAAGTGTTTCTACCCTTGCTGAAGTTGTTGTGACTGCACGGTGAGGACAGGGGATTCAATTCAATTCACCTTTATTTGTATAGCGCTTTTACAATGTAGATTGTGTCAAAGCAGCTTCACATAGAAGATTATAGTAAATTGAAACCGTGTCAGTTCAGTTTTCAGTGTTTAAGTTCAGTTCATTTTAGCTCAGTTCAGTGTGGTCTAATAATCACTATTGAGAGTCCAAACACTGAAGAGCAAATCCATCGATGCGCAGCTCTACAGATCCCAAACTATGCAAGACAGTGGCGACAGCGGCGAGGAAAAAAACTTGTAGGATGTATTGATGGATGGGGATGTATTAAAGTTAAAGTACGCATTAACTGAGTACATTTGATTTGTGTCGTCTTTTTAGTAATTTGCACATTCTGGATCTTTGCCTAATCAAAAGTAAATTAGAATTTCCACAGCTCTTGGAGTTTCTGGAATATTATGCAATTTTAAAAGGCGTGTTCCAGATGTTTTTTAATCCGTTAAATAAATCATGGAATATCAAGGTTTTTGCTTGTCATTTTAAATTTTACTTTCCATTTATAAAAAAAAAAATCCATACTTTTTTGTCCAATTGTTATGGTCGGGCTTTTTTCAGTGCCATTTATTATTTACCGCTTGTTAAGCAGCAATCACTTGGGTCAAATGCAGTCACCAGACTGTACCTGTTAAAATACCATCTATGGCTGTTTTTTGTCTGCTCAGTGCTCAACTCAACAGCTGCCTCTTTTTCTGATCAATGTTGGTCACAGTAATTCAGCTTTTTCTTCAGTGAAGATCAGAGTACAGTCAGGGAATTTGACAGTTAAAACTCTGGTAAATTGACACTCCTATTGCAATTAGAGATGGATCTGTAATGCTTTTTCTTGCACCTAGTCTTACTGTGGGATCATCTTGGATTTGTAGTTGGATCATTTGGCTTGTGTTTTTATCTTGTGTACATCTACAAACTAGCCCAATTGGTTTAGGTGAGTTTTCCCAAAACTTTCTTGGTGTAATTGTACAGCCCTATAACTCATTCTAATACTGTGTCTTAACATGTGACGCAACAAGATTCCAGAGTCAAGCAATTTGGCTGCCTGCAACAAGCGCGATGTGACATGACAGAAATATTTAAATACCAGCCACTGCACTCCTAACACTTTTAATCTAATTATTACACATTAAACCTCTTTAACATTATTATTAGCCTACTGAATGAGCCTACTGGTTTGCACTGAAAACAGTTATGACTTTCATTTTCAAATCTTCAAACCTGCTAGTCATTTTATTTTGAAAATCTGAGGTGAACTATCTGCTGCTTTCAGTATGACACGTAAAATGGTATTTAAAACTCACATTGGGAGCATTTAAGGCTGAATAAAACCCACATTCTGTACCTGAGGTGATCATAGTCACAGTAGTTTATGCTGTTTTTCTGCCATGATGTCGAGGAAATAGAAAGCATTTCTAAAATAGAAATTTTACACATTGCCATTGCAGATTGTTGGGACAGGAACACGTTTTAACATGGAAAAGAGACCTTTTATTGCATGTTGCAACGTCGCATCACGTGTTGTTAGGACACGGTGTAATGAGTTGTCGGTGTGGGGAACTTGTCAAATCTACAACCTTTTTGAAGGGTATGATTAAGGGTATGGCAAACATAAACTTAATAAACATACTACTGTTTGTGGTAAATGGTAAACTATTGGGCATTTCTGAAGGGTGTCGCGCGGCCACTGGATGCTCGGCCACTCGCGACGCACCACGCAGCATCATGCATTTTCGAATTTTAGAAATCTAACCATAGATTTCTATCAGGGTATGCACACCGGTGCTGCAAGTTGGTGGTTGTCCGCGGCACCCAGCAATGACTCAGGACACTGTTCATATTTCTGCCACACCACATAGCGCCATCTGAATAGTTTCATTTTAAAAAACATGCAAATGTGCGCGTCTGGTGTGCGTTACTTCCGATCATATGCGTCACAGCACGGCAAATCTGGTGTGCGACCCGCTTGAGTGTGTTTTATTGAAAACTTTATTGTGCCTACAATTGTTTATATTTTCATACTTTTTTTTTTTTGTTTGTTTTTGATTTTTGATTTTTTTTGCATATTGTGTTGGCTTGGCATCACAGACAGCCTCTAATTTGTCAAATGTGCTACTTAGTCCTATGATAGTGCTGTTCAGCCCATAGCAGGAGATCTAACATGACTGCTCAGAGTGTGAACTCTTTTCACACTCGCACTGAGAAGACAACAGGATTGCTGTCTTTTGCCTCCTGGGCTATAAATCTTGGGTCGCATTTCAAGAACAAGACAAGTGGCTCTCTCCTGGTTCTCCCTTTATAAAAAGCTACATATTGATTTTGAGTCTAGAATTGCTGGGTGACCTCATTGCATGTATTTGTTGTTTAGCCACGGGTTATGTTTCTCTCGTTGACTTAGATTCAGATTTTAATCACATAGTCTGTTCTCTGACTATATTAGACAGTACAGTGCAAGAATACATTTTCCACTGATGTTTCACAGATGTTTTTTTTTTTTTAAAGTCTATCAAACATATATGTAGCTTACAATGTGGTTTGTTCGTTTGTAATTAGGAGGGTTTAATCTGTGTATTAGCTAGTAAGAGAGTAAAAATTATAATGTATATTTATATTGTTTGAGTTAACCATTGAATTAAGTTAATGTTGCCTTTATAAAAACATTTGTTACACCATTGTTTTCAACATTGAAAATGTTCTCTTTGCTGGACAGTGGAATTGTGTGTATTTTCTTTACAAATAGTTAAGAGAATATCAAGAATATTAAGAAATGTATTAAATAAAACTTGTAAGGAAAACAGAATATTTTATCCCTAATGTTTCTGAAACTAAATATTTATGTATTATTTACTTATTTGCTGCATTTGCAACTATTTTAGCTGCAGTCTGTCACCCTGGAAGCCTAATCTTCTTCAAACAGTCTCACTTTTATTAGTTCAAAAACGTGTATTTATAGACCTCCATCTTCCTCAACTGTGCTTTCATGGAAATTAAAAGACCCATTTGTAATTCATTTTTATTTTCATCTATCACATCTTTTTCATCTTTATTTTTAGTCTGAAATGTCTTTGTTTGTTATCTTGATTTGTATTTTTTTTATAATTTTTTTTTGAAGATGAAAAGTGACCTGGGAGAAAAGGAAAGATAGAACGGAAAAAGGGGATGGAGGGTGAAGTGTGACTTGCGTCTGCGTCTGCAGTGTCTGAAATATTTACAGAAACAGAGAAAGTGTGGAAGTGTGTGTGCACAGGGGATGAATCCATTTGGGAAGAAGAGGATTCTGGGTAAATGTAAAAAAAGCAAATGAAAGATAAAGAGGGAAAACACGGCAAAGTGTAATGAAAAGGATTCCATTTCAAGGACAAACAGGCCAGTCGCTTCTCAGCAAAGTGAATGTTCGCGCGGCTCTGTTTGAGGTGATAAGTACGTCGGAGGTGAGCTGTTCGCAGTTCAGTTTTTGCGTTAATACCTTCAAAACACACTCGCACATGCTCACTTTCAAATGCTTAACATGAAAGAGCTTGTAACACATGCCATTAAGCATGCACACCACATCACCGAGCGCTCCAACATCACACTAACAGGCCAAAATACATTCTGTCTTTCACACACACTGCCAGCACAGTTCGAGCGAATATATTATCATTCATACGGTGTCGTTCATCGCCTCCAATGCTGACATTAACATTCATTCTGCTAGACTGATGTGACAGTTAACCTTCTAGAGACGTGCTCCATGTGGAGGAGGGTTTCCATGTGCTGCTGTCCTACATCCATCTCCTTATTAGTTTCACTTGCCTTTAAATCAAACCTATTTCGACATGTAGACACCCAAGGACAAGTAAACACACACACATTCCTCACAGGGTACACTTCAGCACGATTCTCTTGTCTCAACATGTCCTTTTCCTTGCTTAGGCTTACCTCTAACTCCCAGAATGCACTTCTTCTCTCGAAGCGCCGATTTGCCCAGTGGCGATATTAAGACGATCCAGAATGTGCTGTTACATCATATTAGGACTAATTAGAAAGTGCTCGTCTTGGGTGTCTTTTGAAAGCGAAGCCTTTTGTTTAGTAGAATGCTGGATAACAGAACTGTTGTTGCTTTATGTAGTTTTACACATGAGACATGTAGACAAGAGTCACAGAAATATCAAATTACGAATGACAATTTTCTAAACCTCTACCCCCACTACAAAAATTAACCATAAATTAACTATTATTTGTTTTACTACAGATAAAATACAGTTGAAGTCAGAATTATGAGCCCCCCTGTTTATTTTTTCTCCAATTTTTGTTTAACGGAGAGAAGAATTTTTCAACACATTTCTAAACATAATAGTTTTAATAACTAATTTCTAATAACTGATTTATTTTATCTTTGTCATGATGACAGTAAATAATATTTAACTAGATATTTTTCAAGATACTTCTATACAGCTTAAAGTGACATTTAAAGGCTTAACTAGGTTAATTAGGCAAGGTTAGGGTAATTAGGCAAGTTATTGTATAATGATGGTTTGTTCTGTAGACTATCGAAAAAATATATAGCTTAAAGGGGCTAATAATTTTGACCTTAAAATGGTTCCTAAAAAATTAAAAACTGCTTTTATTCTAGCCAAAATAAAACAAACAAGACTTTCTCCAGAAGGAAAAATATTATCAGACATACTGTGAAAATTTCCTTGCTCTGTTAAACATAATTTGGGAAATATTTAAAAAAGAAAAAAAAATCAAAGGCGGGCTAATAATTCTGACTTCAACTGTATATATGAAAAACAACAGGATTGTTCTAGTTAAACTATGGTTGCCAGAAATCAACCATGAATTTGCTCCACTAAACTTAGTTAAACTAGAGGTGGGCGATATTGCAAAAAAATGATCATGATATCATGTTTCATTTTCGGTATCGCTAATTATTGAATGTTTTTTAAAAATACATTTAAGAATATTAGGATTTTTTAACCACTTTGTTTTTAATTTAATTTAAACATTACTAAGGCAAATAGATTTAATTGTCAAAAACAAAAATATTTAAACAAAATATCTGATCTCTTTATAATAAAATAAACAGAAGTGTTAAAGTTGCAAAAGTGTGTGCAATGGTAAAGTGTAAATACTGAACAATCAAAGCAAACTTTAAGGCAGATCAACATCTGTAAAGTGTGAATAATAATGATACAGTAAACCTCAAACTCTGTAAACAAAACAAATTATGATAATCAAATCTGAGCTTTCAAGTAAAGGAGCTAACCATCATTATTCAAATACGTACTGCATACATTACCCCCTATGCTAAAGAATATTTCAGATGGAGTGCTGGTGACTCTGTTGACATTCTTGCATCCTTTTTTATTTACAATCTCCTCACAGCTGCTATCCGGCACTCATTTCACATGTGTTATTCTGACCTGAAGTGACAAGCGCAAGCGCGTGGTTTTCTGAGGCTGTGTTTGTCTGAGGTAATTGGTCTGCCGTTATTACTGAAATGTGTATATTCCATACAAAAATGTAAAGCAGATTGATTAGTTCAACTTACATGAATCACTGTGCGTTCATAGCATTCGGAAAAGTTCAGATGTTTTCAACTAGGTGTACCTGGAAAATGGGTGTGCCACTGCTTGCACACCATGTGTGCGTCGCTTTCATATGCGCGTTGCTCCCATATGTTTTTGCAATATTGACAATGGTGTTCGGTCAATAAATACAATTTTATCGCCCAGCCCTATGTTTAACTATATAGTACTTGTAGTTATATACAGGGGTGCACATAACTGGTATGGAGGTGTGCATGCATAATTAAAATAAAAATGAGGACCTGATACCAAAGATTTAAATCATTTTTATGGAATTCAAATGGCGTATATATAGTGCATATTGTAAATCTTTACCATGTCGTTTGGAGGAAGAATGTAGGGTAAAGTTGATCTCTGTGTGCATGAACTGAACTGCAGTCACACTTACTAACCGTACATGAGTTCTGGTGCACGGTTCACGCAAACTCCCGGACAGTTTATATTACACATAATCACATAAGTGAGCCTTTATTAATCACAAATGAACTGGTCAAACAGTGTGTGTTTTTTTTCTTGCACTTTTATCTGACTCCTGCTGCAAGTAGAGAGAAGGTTTATATAATTTCTGCACAACTTCAGCAGAAAATTACTATCTTTTTGTTTGTTTGAACTTTTCTATCACATTCATGATTAATAGATACATGTGCCACTTACTGTTATCATGCTGAAAATGAAACTACATTTTTAAAGTCCAAAGTTAACTAGGGACTGGGAAGCCTGCAAGCCAGGCAATCAATCCAAATGTGAAAGCAGCAGCTGATTGTGCATATAGAAACCTGAGATACAGAAATACTGTATATGCAAATCACATATTAAAAAAAAAAATCTGTTAAAATGAATAACTGTTCAGATTTTATTTATTCGTTCGTTTTCTTTTTGGCTTAGTCCCTTTATTAATTAGGGGTCGCCACAGCGGAATGAACTGCCAACTTATCCAGCATATGTTTTACGCAGAGGATGCCCTTCAGCAGCAACCCAACACTGGGTTCAATATGTCAAAAATGGTCATTTATATATACATATGACTAGGTGGCTGTGCCGTCAACAGTGTGAAGACCAAGCAACATCTCCAGGTATTTACTGGACCAAAAAAAAGTGCACCCCTGGTTATATACAGTTGAAACCAAGGGTTTACATACACTCTAAAAAAAAGGAACATAACCATTTTTTAAAAAATGTCTGATGGTAAATCATACTAAACGTTTACTATTTTAGGTTCGTTAGGATTACCTAAATCATTTACATTTGCTAAATGCCAGAATAATGAGAGAATTTTTTTTGAGAATTTTTTATTAATTTCTAGACAGTCAAAAGTTTACATACATTTAATTTGTATTTTTTAGCTTTGCTTTGGTCAAACATTGTTGATATCCTTCCACAAGCTTCTCACACTAGTTTGAAGGAATTTTGACCCATTCCTTTTGACAGAATGGGTGTAACTGAGTCAGATTTGTTGGCTGTCTTGCTTGCACAAGCTTTTTCAACTCTGCCCACAAATTTTCTATATGATTGAGGTCAGGGCTTTGTGATGGCCACTCCAAACATTCACTCTGTTGTCCTTTAAGCACATTTTAACTAATTTGGCAGTATACTTAGGGTCATGGTCTCTTTGGAAGACCCGTTTGTGGCCAAGTTTTAATTTCCTGGCTGATGTCTTGAGATGTTGCTTCAGTATTTCTACATAATGTTCTTTCTTTATGATGCCATCTATGCTGTGAAGTGGACCAGTCCCTACTGCAGCAAAACAGCCCCACAACATGATGCTGCCGCCCCCATACTTCAAAGTTGGGATGGTGTTCCTAAGCTTGTAAGCTTTCCCCTTTGTCATCCAAATGTAACACTGGTCATTACGGCCAAACTGTCGTATCTTAGTTCCATCAGACTACAGGACATGTCTCCAAAAATTATTCTTTCTCCCAGTGTAATTTAGCAAATTGTAATCTGGCTTTTTCGTTGATTCTGGCTTGTTGATTTTCCCATGTTGTCACAAAAGAAAGCAGTGTGTTTGAGGTTTTCCTTAAATACTATTCTACAGTTGTGCCTCCAATTAACTCAAATGTTGTCAATTAGCCAATCAGAAACTTCCAAAACCTTGACACCATCATCTGAGCTTTTTCAGGGGCATAATAATCTTATTGTACGTAAACTTGACTTTCAAGAAAAGTTATAACAATTTCTCAAAAATATCTCTCTCATTATTCTGCTATTAAGTATAACAGAAACAAATTTGATAACCCTAACTTGCCTAAAAGAGCAAAAGTTTAGTCACATTAACATCTGACTTTTTTTTTTAAATGGTTGTGCCTTTTATACAGTGTATGTAAACTTCTGATTCTACTGCAAGTGTTTATCAATGTTCCAAAAATGGTTACCACACTTTTCTAATAAAACCTTGGTTGATCTTTTATTCATTTAATAATTTTTTTGTAAGGTGCCAAATATACAGCGTGCCCCTTTATATTCGCACTTGAATTATTGTTTCATGCTACATAGACATTTTCAGTGCATTGTAACTAATGTATATTTTACATTTTTCTAATAAATTAAAGTTTTAGAAGGAAAGTCCTGAACTGTTCTTTCTTTTGTTTCTACAATACTTGATCTCTTCCCGATCCTGCTGACCAAAAAAGAGCTTTTGAGGTATTTCACTGTCTATCACCCTTGATCCCTTTTCTCTCATGATTCGCTCTTGAAGAGCTGACATATTAAGTCCTGCTCAAGAAAACCGTCTGTTTCATTCAGAAAGCAGAAGCTCATCTTTAGAGAACATGCTTTTGATGTCGAAAGTTTTCCTATCCGGTTAACTAAGTGATTGGTTCACTTGAAACCTCAACACACATGCACATTCCTTCTCTCTCTTCTAACATCCTTTCGCTCAAGCTCGTTTTTGACAGCTATTCCCAGCTCTTCCTGTCAGTGTCATCCCATCAATGTTTCCCGGTCAGAAAAACTGACGTTGGTTTCTCCCCATGCTGGAGTTCAAACCTGTCGTTTGGACTGCTAGTTTGATCCTCCGTCTCTCCAATGTTGCTTCAAGCGTGGATCAATCCCACAATCCCCTTTGCTCCAATTACTCTCAGAGTCCTCTGCTTCGTTTCACCTCAGCCAATCAGAAATAAAGCAGTTTGTACACACACAGACTCTCTCCAAAGCCTCAGTGGTTAAGAGACAAGGCTGGTCTCTGGAGTATAGTCTTACCTCTGAAGATCTTTCTGGAGGAGAGGAAGAAGGAGAGCGAAAGAAACACGGAAAACAACGGAGAGGGGGAAGGGAGGTGAAGAAAGGTTTCAAGGGTAATAGAGAATGGTAAATAATTTATGAGAAACACACAGCGACAAACAGTTGATGATGATTGTTTATGGAGATAGATGTGTGTCTCTTCCTAGCAGCTTCATTTGTCTTCCTGCGTGAGACACTTTTTAGGAGAAATATAGGTTTACTGTATGTCGAAAGATTGACATCTACAACCAGCATTACATCACTCGTGTGCTTTAGTTGCTGAACGGATTGAAAGGTATAGATAAAAATCTAAATTATTTAGTCATTTATTTCCCCTCATTTTATTTTTTTATAATCTGTGAAGCACAAAATAGTGTTAAGCAAAATGTTCAAGCTGCTCTTTTTTCATGCAAGAGAAATGCAACAAGAAGAGCAGCTGTGATGTCTGATTTACAAACAAGTGACTCTTATGAACAGATTCTTTTCAATAAATCAGTCAAACGAATTCATGTGGCAGCCTCATTCTCTCAGTTTATCAGTAAATTCACTTAGCAAATCATTCAGAGCCATTACAAAGTTCATAACTGACTTCCTCTGGCATTTTAAATACACATGTTCATTCATTCATTTTCCTTCGGCTTAGTCCCTTTATTTATTAGAATGAACTGCCAACTTATCCAGCATATGTTTTACGCAGCGGTTGCCCTTCCAGCCACAACCCAGCACTGGAAAACACCCATTCACTCTCACATTCACACACACACACACACACACACACACACACACACACACACACACACACACACACACACACACACACACACACACACTACGGCCAACTTAGCTTGCTCAATTCACCTATACTGCATGTCTTTAGACTGTGCATAGGGGAAACCGGGACGCCAACTGGCCCAGCCGGGACTCGAACCAGTGACCTTCTTGCAAAGAAACAACCTGGCGCGAATAGGAAGTGCATTTAATGTCTTTTAACACACTGCAACCAGTTATTATCCCAGTTATTCAATGGTAATTTGCTAAGTTATAAACAAGTTAAAACTAGTTTGGCTCTTTGCAGTGCAATATTTGTGTAATTTTAGACAGTAATGACATGTTAGATCTCCTAGAACAGGGAATAAATATAAAAACACTTTTCTAAAAACCAGCGACCTTATTGCTGTAAGGCGACAGTGCTGCTAACAACTGAGCCATCGCACCGCATTCTGTAAGCTAATTGTTATTTAAATATACTATTATCATAAAAATAGTATTATTATTATTATTACTACTACTACTACTATCATTATTAATATTATTATTGATAATAATAAAATGAAATAAAATAGATGGATCAGTTTTTTTTCAAAATAAGTACTGTATGAAATAATGTAGTCTATATGATCATTTTGTGTAACAGATATCTAGTTTTATGTGATTATGTCTTAAATGATTAATATATTAAAGTTAAAGTGATTTGAGGGATAGTAGGAACATGTAAAAATAAAAGTTTAAAAGTATAAAGTATAAAAGCTTAAAAAGCTTAAAGATTTAAAATGTGTAACTGTTTACAAAGTATAAAGATTTAATTAATTAGAGTGTTAAAATTACTGGGTTAAAAAGGCCTAGATTAAAAGAAGATGGCCAAATGAGAACTTTTCTGTCATAAATTATAGTAAAACAACGTGTCAAAAAGAATCTAAAAAATGAAACCCTGCAAAAAGATTAAATACAGGAATGGAGAAAAGAGCACTTTTCTATTATCAGCTGTCAGTCAGCGCCTGCTCTTTTTTTTCCTGGTCATTGCGTCTTTGCCGTGTGCAGTGTATATGCAGACAATCGGTTATGAGTCACTTTTAAAAGATGATGTACAGTTGAAGTCAATTATTAGCCCCCCTGAATTATTAGCCCCTCTGTTTATTTTATTCCCCAATTTCTGTTTACCAGAGAGAAGATTTTTTCAACACATTTCTAAACATAATAGTTTTAATAACTCATTTCTAATAACTGATCTATTTTATCTTTGCCATGATGACAGTAAATAATATTTGACTATATATTTTTCAAGACACTTCTATACAGCTTAAAGGGACATTTAAAGGCTTAACTAGGTTCATTAGGCTGCTTAAGGTAATTAGGTAAGTTATTGTATATATAGCTTAAAGGGGCTAATAATTTTGACCTTTAAATGGTTTTTAAAAAATTAAAAACTGCTTTTATTCTAGCCGAAATAAAACAAATAAGACTTTCTCCAAAAGAAAAAATATTATCAGACATACTTTGAAAATTTCCTTGCTCTGTTCAACATCATTTGTGAAATATTTAAAAAAGAAAAAAAAAAATTCAGAAGGGGGCTAATAATTCTGACTTTAACTGTAAGTGGGTCATCAAAAAAATCGGATAAAGTCAAAAAATCGGAATTGACCAACAAGATCTGCAGTGTAAATGCAGCATAAGGGATGTACAGTAGGGGATATACAAAACACTGTATTAAACTTTACAATTTACAATGTTTAAAATCGTCTTTATAGGTATTAATATGTACCTTTAATGTGTCAATGAACTCTTTAGATACAAAGGTGACAGAATTAGTTATTTCTGAGAGTGTATAAAAATGCATTGTATTCTACAAAGTAAATGATTTTAATCAGTATTCCAAATCTTACTGAAGCATTCATCACAGCAGCTGCACAGCAACCCAGTTTTTAAGAGGTATGTCGAACAGCATAAGTGTGTGTAAATAATGACAGAATCTTCCCTTTTGTGTAAGTATTCCTCAGAGATGAGAAGATGAAGAGTGTTCTGTGCACGTCTCTCTCTCCAGCTGACATAAAGGGATGAGTAGTGGAACTGTTCCCAGATCAGATCTGCTTTGTAGCAAACACTAATTAACGTCAGTTCAGACCAACACAGGCTTCATCTTAGAAGAGATCTCCCACTCTAATTACAGCTGTAAACATGTTGGATTTTCCAATGATATGCTTGCTATCTTCCATCACTGTTTATTATGGATGCAGAACGTGTTGAATTGAGGCGACACCAGTGCTACTGGCTCCGTTCTTCACACCTGCATGTCAATACTCACAACTTTCTCTCTGATCTGGTGCGTTGTGTCCAGACTTTTGCCCATTGAGTTAACAGATAGTGAAATGTATGGCAGAGTTTTTCCAAACTCTGTTTTAGATTATTAGAAGATAATTAGCTGTTTGAAGATGCCACTAATTATCTTGTCAGAGCACTAATCAGTTTCTGTGAGCGCTAACGTTAACTGACAGCTCAGTTAATGACACCTGTAGTGATCAGAGCATATAAACACGTCGCTCAAACAACACATGCTGAACAGTGAGACTTTAGTTCACTCGTCTGCCTTAATGAGTAATTAATGCTTTTATGCATTATATATGTCATATATGAAGGGATAATCAACAGATTGCCGTGCGTTAAAGGATGTGAAATGCACGACACAAAGGCAAAGAACCACCTGGCGTGAATCAGAAGTGCATTTAATGTCTTTTAACGCACTGCAAGCTGTTAATTATCCCACTTATTCCATGGTAAAGTTATAGACAAGTTAAAACTAGTTAATATTAGTCAATATTTGTGCAATTTTAGTCAGTAGTGACATGTAAGATATCCTAGACCATGGAATAAATAAATACAAAACATGTTTCTAAAACCATTTTTGTGTGTTTTTATGAGACATTGTGAATATTGTTTGTTACTTGCATAATATTATAAACTTAAAAACATTCTATATTTTCCTTAATATTTAATTCTTGTTTAATATTAAACATCGGTGTTTCCAGATATAGCTGACTTTTTCCAGCCCAAAAGCTGTCCAAAAGGCACAAAAAAATGGCCACAACATTACTGTAGATTAATATTTTATTTAATTGTTCATTTATTTAAAACAAAATTAACCTAGTTACTTTAACTGTCATAATTTCTAACTAAAAAAGTTTTACTTTCGAAATTGGGTATAAATTCGTCTTGTTTGGCGTTTTAAATTCTTTTGAACATAATTAGGTATTGCTTGTTAATCGGACAAGGCTTCTATGTTTGTTCTTGCTGTCAATTGTGGAAAAAATGATTGATAAAAGTGTCATGATAAACCACTGTGAGTTTAACTGCAGGCGCTGCGTGATGTGTGTGCACGCTAAGGGGGAACAGATTTATCTGGGGAGTCAGATTTTAAAACAACTTTCCTTCACCTCCGCTTGCAGGTGGGCCCATGCGGTTTGTGCTATGCACCGGTAATTGTTACTAACTGAATGGAGTAGGAGCATACAGTTATGTTTTGTTGAATAAGTTGCATATAAAAGTAAAATTTCAAAACTGCCCAAATTTTGTCAACCCGCTTATGCCATTTTTTACCGCACAATCAAATTCAGAACCGCCCAATTGGACGGGAACCCGCCCAATCTGGCAACACTGTTAAACTCTCAACTCATACTGTATGTATGGTGATGATTGACATGATTCCAATTCTTTAAGTTCAGAAAAAAGTTTAATATTTTTGTTGTTGTTGTTTAAATAGCAAAGTAATGTACAAAACGGAAGTTATTTCTATGGAATTAGGAGTTGAAATTTGTTATCTCAATTTCAAAGTTTGTTTTGAAACTTTAAAGTCTTAGATTCTGTGAAAAGTACCTGCCGAGTCAGTTGTTTCAGCATTTGTTTGAATGTCCTTGGGTAGAAAACATGTCTTCATATTACACCTGGAGTTTGGGCAACGATAGCACTTTTATGGTTGCCATAAATAAAAAACACTAGATCATCTAATCTTGTTTTCAATATAAACAAAGGTGTTACTGAACAGTTTTGCGAGAGACGCTTGAGTGACTGGTTGTTGTGCGTTTCTGTGTCAGGTCTCATCTGATGCCCAGGCTGAAGGAGTCGCGCTCTCACGAGTCTTTGCTCAGTCCCACCAGTGCAGTCGAAGCTCTGGACCTCAGCATGGAGGAAGAGGTCCTCATTAAACCGGTGCACAGCTCCATCCTCGGCCAGGATTACTGCTTTGAGGTATAGACACTTTTTAATGCACTTTCAGTGCATTAATTATTCACTCATCTGATCCCTCTTAACCCTCAGTACACATCCATTTAAATTCATATTGCAGTACGTTCCTAAGACTGTGTTTCAACACAACATTAACAAACTGTTTATGAATGGACAGAAATGTTGATTTGTAATTAATTATAATAATAATTGAGGCCAAACAAGAACAATATCAAATCTTAAAACTCCAGTGTTGATTTTTTTAATAAGTATGATTTTTCATGGAGTGTTTGTTATTCATAGTGCAGTGTTTCCAAAGTAGATGACATTTGTCCAGAAATAAAAAAGCTATGTGGTATTTCCTGCTCATCAGGCTTCAACGCTAAGGATTTTTTCACTGTCCCACCAAAAAAAAAAGAAGTTAAGAGCTATTTTATAGCCACATATTTTAAATAATGTGTCAAAAGCCAAACATAACTTCAGCATAACTTTTCTGTAAATACAACTGACATTTAAAATATATATATATACTAAAAATTAAAAAAATATATAACTAAATTTGGGGAAGATAAAAAAAAAAAATATATATATATATATATATATATATATATATATATATATATATATATATATATATATATATATACTGTATATATATACTGTATATATATTAGGCATGCAACAATACAGTTAGCTTACGGTTCAATACATACCTCGGTTTTTTTAACACGGTTTTCGGTTCGGTTTGGTTCCGATGGCTTAACAAATAAGTGTTTTTGTTTTTTTTGTTATTCAATGCTTAGGCAATAGGAACAGTAAGAAAGAGAAAGAAAAAAAAAACAATTTATTGCAATACTCCTTTATTTTACTTCAAAGCCAAGAAAGGTACACTAGTTCCTAGTGTATTGTATAATAAAAAAAAATTAACACTGAAATCTCACAGCTGCTGGTAGCCCATGTACAAACTGGTGAACACATAAATTCCTACATTTTGAAAATAAACATGCATGTGAAGATAATAAACATATATTGACCATTCCATATAAACATATTTGTACTTCAGTAAATATGAATAAACTATCTTAATTAAACTTAACACTGCCTTTGTTATTTTTATGTGTCTTTCGGAACCAGTTGGGTATGTTTGCTGGAAGGATTCAGCGAGGGGTTGTTGTTTTTTGGAGGACTTTATTACCTTCTTTGCTATCCTGCTTTCAAACAGTGATATTGCTGGGTAATGGCGCCGCAGGTGTGCAGTCATGTTGGAAGTGTTTCCGTTCGATTAGTCTATACGTGTAACCGAGATGTCCCCACACCACGGATTTGAAAGACACCGGCGCTTCCTCGTGTTGCCTCACTTCACCTAACGAATAAACAGCTCTCTGTAATTTTTCAGCATACTTTCACTTTTGTATACGACATTAAACGTACATTAAACGTAAGAATGACGTTGGATGGTTTTGTTTTCTCACTACAATCGATCCGCTCCAGAGGTTGTTTCAATCAAGCCGAGAGTCGAGACCACCTTATTCAAACAGGCATTCCGAGCACAATTGCAGGATTCACATACTATATGCCAAACGAACTGTACTAACTGGGCAGGTTCCAAAACAAACGTCTAGGTGTGAAAAGCACCCTGTAAAAGCACGCAATTGACAAACAGTCACAGCCAAATTAAACTTTAGTGACAAGGCAGTACTGGCCCGATCGTGCCAGTAACAATCTTGTTGACCGCCCCGAGCGTATCACACGCTGGCCCTGGGCCATCGGGCAGTCCTTATTGTCAAGCCCTGTTTGTGGTTGGTTAAGATGCAAACTATCAAGAATGGTGTAAAAATACTGGTCAGTTAAGTGTAATCTTATGATGCGTACACACTAAAAGATCACTGAAAGATCTTATACAATTTTTAAGAATATTTTTAGTCGACAAACACAAGGACAAAAAAAATTCTAGATTTTGCCATTTTGCTCATAGAGTGTGTGACCATGTGACAAAGCCAACACACCGCACAACCCAACAAATTTTCAATCAGAGTCCCAAATGTGATCACAAGAAATCTTACAAAATCTTTTGAGACTTGAGAATAAACATGGCTGACAAATAAATGAATAAACAAATTGACAAGCTGATCCTCCATCTCTGCTGTCTAAATCTCCGTCACTATGGCTGCGCCATGACTGTTTGTTATGCATCTTCTGTCAGTTTGCTTTCTGATTGGATATTGTTTTCATTTCACGTGATAATCTCCAGCTCATGTGCATTTTGTCTTCCAGGTTCCTCCCATACATCAGGATATTTGAGCATAAATAGTCAACATGTTGTCAACAAGATAATCAGGACATTACCTGAAATTATCAGGAGAGAGAAGGGGATCACAAAATTAGCGTGATTATCTTGGGGCGTGAACCCAGCATTAGTTGAACCAATTCAATAAAATCCTAGTGTCAAATAATAAAAAAAAAACATGAATTTTATGGGAATATAAACTTGACATTTTTTTATATTTTAGTCTTTTCGAAACAAGATACACTGTACATAAAGAATATTTAGAATTTGGACATCTTTTGATGTGGTATCAGTACTATCAGTACTACTCATGTACACTAACTACTGTACATTGGTGTTTAGGTTGCACTTTAGAATTGTATTCAGAAGTAAAGTAAAATATGCTTCCAGTATGCTACTCTAAATACAACTAAACATTTAGGAACAGTATAGCATGGATTTTCCCCCCAAATCCTACAAGTATAACACAAACATAAATTACAGTGACATTCACTAAAACAACTTTTTTCATAAATGTCAGGCCTAAACTAATTTGCTTAAATTGTAACTTAAGCTAGCAGCATGTGGGAAATGCGCTATTCTAGTACTCGCATGTCTCTTTTGTTCAACACCAGTCAGAATGTGTGCATTTTGTTTACTTGCTTACTGCTACTAATTGCCGTGTACAGGTTTCTTTATAATACAGTATGTCACAGCGCATTTCAGTTAATAAAAAGCATGACTTATATTCCAGAAAATATATCCAAATAAGAATAGAATCAAATCAAAGACTTACATATTGAATCACACTGAGAAATCTGTGTCAGTCAGACTAAATAAAAATAAATAAATCTTTATCAATCAGAATTTAAAAGCATCTGCAATCTGTTAAGCCTGGTTTGTGTACAGTATATTCAGCTTCCTAAACCTGAATTTAAAATGCACTGTTTGAACCCTCGACACACAGTAAATAATGTTCTTGTAGAATATCTGTCAGTCAATTTGATTCAGTTTTGCATTTTTTCTTGTCTCTAGCATCTTTTGAAATGACACTCCAACACAAGCACAGCTTTTGCTTTTGATGTAAGCAAGCCGGAAGCTGTGAGATTCCTGGCAGTACGCTGACAATTACGTGCCTTTTTTTTTCCAGGTGAGCACCTCCACAGGTAGTAAGTGCTTTTCTTGCCGTTCAGCCGCAGAGAGAGACAAATGGATGGAGAACCTGCGACGAGCCATCCACCCTAATAAGGTAAACGTCCCTTCCTGCATTGGCTAAAACCACACGCTCAGACTTATTAATGAAGAAATGCAACTCAGTGTAAAGAAAGAATCTGCGAGGGTGATGAAATTTAGATCAGTTTCCTCTCTCTCTCTCTCTTTGATATAAACTCATGAGACGATGGAGAGATGCTGCAAAACATATGGCCTCTTTGAGCATGCCAAAGGAAAAAAAAAACTCATCCGACAGCTCATTTCACCAATCAATGATTAAGCAAATTAATGATTAATTAGATGGGGGAGAAAGAAATTCAAGCACAACCTTCAAGTTATATTTGCGTTCTTCACAGCTTGCCTGGGGATGTGTTGAATGTCTCCTCATCGCTCAGTCTTACATTTTAATTACTCGGTGGGTTTTGGAGGTGAACACTGGAGCCAGGCTTTGGAGGCTTTGCAGTGAACAGATTTGAGCTTTCAGACAGATGTTGGTGCTGTAGAAGTGTGGAGATGATCATAGCTCAGGCATTAGCTGCTGCAGCGGAGGCCCATTTCTGTCTGCCTAATTAGTTCATTATCTGTGATGAGGGCGCACAATGGAGCACCTCAATACCGAGATGCGAAATCAATTGCCTTAGCGGGTGTTTATTTGTGTGGGAATATCCATGAGCACTCGAGACCTACATAATGCCCAGTGCCCTTAGTGCAGTCATCTGTTGTTACAGAGCAATTTATCAGTCAAGCAAAAGGGTAGTTTGCTCACAACATTTATTTTCTGTTATCATTTAGTAACCTTTATTTATTTATTATTCTTGTTCCTTTTTAAGGATCATCACTGTAAAGAAAAAAAGCTGGGTTCCACACAATTCCTTAATGTTGTCCCAACACAAATCGATTAAGTTAACTTAATTGTTTTACAAATTTGAATGAATTCGTAATTCCCCCAAAAAAGTTAAGAATTGTGTTGCTGCAACTCATATTAAATAAGTAGTTTGAACAAGCAGCAAAAGTCATTTTTTGAGTGTTTTATACATCTCAATAAAGGTCCTACTACACTGTAAAAAATGATTACTTAATAAAGTGAGTAAACCCATTGACTTGACTTAACTTTCATAATTGTGCACATACACATAAAAGCAATTAGTTGGAAAAAATGAGTAAACCCATTGACTTGACTTAACTTTCATAATTATGCACATACTGTAAACTGTAAAAAAAGGAATTAGTTGGAAAAAGCGAGTAAACCCATTGACTTGACTTAACTTTTATAATTATGCACAAACACTGTAAAAAGCGATTACTTAAAGTAAGTAAATCAATTGCCTTAAAACTTACTTTACTAAATAATGTAAGTATTTCGGTTGTAACTTAGAAATGTTAAGTTAATTTAACTTGATTGTTTTAATTATGCACATAGTTCATTTACTTAATAATTTGAAGGCAATCAGTTTACTCACTTTTTTCAACAAATTGCTTTTTACAATGCAAACTGTAAAGTGATTAGTTACTTAAAGCGAGTAAACCAATTGTCTTAAAAGCAACAAGTTGACTTTACAAAAATAATGTAAGTAAACCCATTGTAACTTGGAACTGTTAAGCTGACTTAATTTTTATAATTATGTTTATTGTACTCACTTTTAAAAATCAGCTAATTCTTTTTTTTACAGTGTCAGACTATTTTAGCACGTCTGTTTTCAAATAATTACTGTAATTATTACAATATTACATATTTGGTGCTTCATTAAGTCTATAAAATCTACAATTATAGCCTGTACTGAATTTATTTTAGTTACTGTCATTTTGCTAGATACAGAAAAGCTGGGAAAAAACCCCCAAATATAATAAATGTGTATTGGAAAAAGTGATTAGTTTACTTTTATTTATTTTTTTAAGTGAATACAATTTGCATAATAATAAAAATTAAGTCAACTTAACAATTCCAAGTTACTTTTTAGAGTGTACACTTTACTGTATGTTGTCCAAACACAAATTATTCCAAACACACAAGTTTTTACTCAAATTAAGTCACTTTCACAAAACATAAACATGGTTTGAACATAAAACAATTAAGTTGACCTTAATATTTGGGTTGTGAACTTTTTGAATTTTTCATCAGCGAGTCGTTTTTTGAGTGTAAGATTAAATGTATTTCCCAGTGTAGTGTGGAACTGTGTTCTTTTACAAGAGAGCAGCTCATGATTCAGTGTTTTCAGTCTGTCAAAGCAGATTTGTTCACTGCAAATGCTTTTCCACACAAATTCATCTCTGTGTGTGCTCTGAGTTTGAGCAACAAGACCCCCACCTTTTTCCAATGCTAAATTCCCAATAAATTGAGACAATTGTAATTGTAGGACAATGTTCTATTTGTTTAATTTACCTATTTATCGATTTATTTATGTTTCTTATTTTAAATTCACATTTAAAAAAATCATAATAGTGTAATGATAATAATTTAAAACATTTTATTTTACAAATATTGTTTTTATAATAATTGCATTATTTTATGGACAAATTGTGCAGTCATTTAAAAACAAACTGCACTCCTTGAACATTTGTTATTTTTTACTTTTTCTAACATTTGTGCAGCCATAGTACAGTTTTCTGTGCAACAGTTCATATGCCTGTCTTTAATAATGAAAAAGGAAATACTGTATGATGTCCATACAACATGTGTTCTAATAGATATTCAGTGCTCAGCATACATACCTGTAAGTAAACCCTATTTTGAAAATGAATGTTTTTATCCATTTTTCAGTGAATATGGGCACTGTATATTGGTGCATTTGAACAAAACAGATTTATTAAACAGATACATTTATTAAAATAATATTTTAGTCACAAAACATCTTTAGAAATGGAAATATAATACATTTAAAATCAAGCAAAATATTGCAAAAAAAAAAAAAAAATGACAAACTACCACATTCCAACAAAATTGTGTACATATTTAGTTTCTCTTGATTTTTGCTATTTTTGAACATTTTATTTAATATTTTTCTGTAATATATAAATTTGGGCTACTAATTTTTGAACCATTATTGTAAGTTATTTTGTTAGATTAGCTCCAGATTTGGATTCAGTATTGACTACACTAATGTATATGCACAAATATAATTATATATTAGAAAATATGAGTATAGGATAGTAGAAAATATTAATTTAAATGAGAGATTTATGGGGGTGTACTTGTATATGCTGAGCACTGTATGTGGTGGAAAGACAGAAATTTGAGTAATTTTGTGTGATGCGAGCCCTGTTCACACTCACAGTAACTCATTCTTCTTCAAGTTTATGATTTCTGATGCCATAAGCAATACCTCCTCGACTGGCTGTTAAATGTTTACTGAATGGATTACAATTTAAATGAACAGTTCTTATTAGCTGTAGATCATGGATATATATACACACATCTATAAATACATAAATGTCTCATTAGCAGTTGATTTTACAGCCTGCTATACATAATGGCAGTGGGTTTGTGAGCATTTGAGACAAGTTACTTGCGCATCTGCAACCATAGTTACACATATAGGCATATCTGGAATTTATGCAAATTATTTTAATCAAATACAATACAAGATAAAGTCAATAGCTGATATGACAGTAAAAGTTACCATAATTTATACATATATAATATTGGGATAATGCATTTAAAATACAATTTATTTAAAGGGGTGATCATAAGACAATCATGTCATGGGACCTTTATAATCATGACATGATTATTGACCATTTTGAGGCACGTAAACAATAACAATGGCCCTAATGTATTTCCTGTTTTACTTTTTTAATTTCCATAGCTTGAGAGAATTCAAAAAGGTCAGCATCTTGATAAATAATATTATGATAGCTGTTTTAACGTTAAGTTATGATTAAAATCTCTCTAATTACAGTTATGAAATAGTTTGATAAGAAGCAGGAAATAATCATGGGCCAATGGCATCACCACATTCAAATGGTCTATAAAGAGATTTCATTCATGCCTATGACAACTGCATTAAGTCTCATTTGCACAGTTATGTCATTTTAAATGCAAATGTGACATTGTTTGAGATGTCTTAATGACAATTTGACAACCAAATACATCATCTGCCATGATTGTCATGAGGCCATTATAATTGTCAAGAATTTTTTTCTGATGACTTTTTTTCTGACATGACAACTGAATTTGTCATTAACATTTTCTATTTTTTTTTATATAAAAGTCATTCATTCATTCATTCATTCATTCATTCATTCATTTGCTGTTCGGCTTAGTCCCTTTATTAATCTGGGGTCGCCACAGCGGAATGAACCGCCAACTTATCCAGCACATGTTTTACGCAGCGGATGCCCTTCCAGCTGCAACCCATTTCTGGGAAACATCCATACACACTCCTTCACACTCATACACTACGGACAATTTAGCCTACCCAATTCACCTGTACCGCATGTCTTTGGACTGTGGGGGAAACCGGAGCACCTGGAGGAAACCCACGCGAACGCAGGGAGAACATGAAAACTCCACACAGAAACGCCAACTGACCCAGCCGAGGCTCAAACCAGCGACCTTCTTGCTGTGAGGCGACAGCACTACCTACTGCGCCACTGCGTCGCCTATATAAAAGTCATACATATTTAATGGCATTTTAATAATAGTTTCAGTTTGTGTCAGTTGAGGTCAAGAAAAATATTGATGCTAATGACATATTTATAATGGCCTCATGACAATCATGTTTATGACAGATTTATGACACGTTATGTTGTCTTGTTAATGTCAAGTTTTTATGATTAAGACACTGACAGGTTTTATTGTCTTGGTAATGTCAAGTTGCCATAACATAGACATCTCAAACAATTTCACCTTTGCATTTAGAATGACATAACTGAGCAAATGACAATTAATTACAGTTGTCATAAGCAGGCATACTATCTCATTCACATTCATGTCATGATTATAAAGATTTCATGACAGTCTTATGAACAACCCCTTCAAGTAAAGTGTTTCCAAAAATACAAACTAACACAACCCTGTTCCTTTGGGAATTGGCTGGGGTTTTTTTTACAAGCACAGGCTGTGCAGTATTGTGACATCTTAAAAACATATTGATTTTTTTTGTGAATGATGAAATGTTGACTATTCCAAGATGGTGGATGTGTCAGTGTATCTAGAGCAGTCAAATGGGACCATAAAATACATCCACACAAAAAAAGGATAAATGGAGTTTTTATGAGAGTGCTAAACTGACCAAATTTCATCACTATTAGTCTCCATCAGCTCAGACATTTCATCACAGACACAAATGTTTCTGCATGGCATCACTAATTGTGCGCAGACAGGGCACTGTCATAGCTTCCGGATAGGGGACAAGCTTTTGCTGTCTACCGCTGGTGAACAAGGGCTTCAGTCTGTTCAGTTCAGTGATTCACGATGATCTGCGGCCTTAGAAATAACTGTGACATTTAGTTTTATTCTGATCTCATCCTCCATTGCCTTCTAAGTTATAAGAGGAAGGAGGGAAATCTATAAATTAACCTCCAACAAAAGCATAACCTTAACTGCAGCATGATGCAGGTCAACTTAATGGCCGTCCCTCGTATATTAAGCCACATGACTTCACACCGCAGAGACTATTCTATTAAAAAAGGCCAGTGAATGACATTAACTGCTGAATGATTTCATGCAGTATTTACAGCAGCGTCCTGCTATCTTTACGAGGACATGAAGTGATCTAAAATAAAGGGTCTTTTAATTCCCAGCCAAGGGTGGGTGAACTGAAGCAGAGGGTATTTAATCACTGAGTTGAAAAAAAAGCACGTCATTTCTAAATCACTGACCCTGTTAGATGCCACGCTGATGCGGTAATAATCCGCTACAGCCGTGACATGGCAGCCTAACCTTACAATGCCCCTTCCGTCTCTAGGACAACAGTCGGCGGGTCGAAAATATGCTCCGGCTGTGGATCATCGAAGCAAAGGACCTTCCGGCCAAGAAAAAGTACTTCTGCGAGCTGTGCCTGGACGACAGCCTATATGCCCGCACGACCTGCAAGATGAAGACGGATAACGTGTTCTGGGGTGAACACTTCGAGTTCAATAACCTCCCTGCGGTCCAGAGCATCACCGTCCATGTCTATAGGGACTCGGACAAGAAGAAGAAAAAAGACAAAAACAACTACGTGGGGCTGGTCAGCATCCCGGTGGTGACCGTCACAAGCAGGCAACTGGTAGAGAAGTGGTACCCGGTTAGTCAGCCCAATCCTGGGAAAGGGAAAGCAGCTGGTCCCATGGTCCGCATCAAGGCCCGGTACCAGAGCATGAACATCCTGCCTATGGAGCTGTACAAGGAGTTTGCAGAGTACACCACCAACAACTACATGCTGCTCTGCTCGGTGCTGGAGCCAGTCATCAGTGTCAAGAATAAAGAGGAGATGGCCTGTGCTCTGGTGCACATCCTGCAGAGCACCGGCAAAGCCAAGGTGAGGGTTTTCTTATTTAACCCAATGGGTTTGCTAACTGTCGTCTGGGCATGCACTAGGGCAGGGGTTCTCAACCTTTTTCACTTCGGGTCCCACTTCTTTCCCTGATCAATTTTTGAAAGCCCACCTGTCTGACATTTTTTTCTAAAATGTTTGTATAAAATGAACTATGAAGAATGAACTGGTGAGTCTGCCAAATCACGTCTGAAGCTCATATGCAAGTTTATTTTACATTCTATGGCAGAAACACCATTGAGCCTCGCTAGATCCTCCTGTATGGGCGTGCGCATTATAAAACACTCACAGGGCATTAATTTGGACAACTATGTGAATATATTAAAGAGTTCACACAGAAATACACAAAGAGAGACTTTCACTTTAACTTCACGCATAGTTTGTGAATGAACAGACTTCCGTGTACTAGTTGCAGACGCAATCATGAGGCTGTTTTTGCGCTGAATTTGAAGTAATCAATCAAATCATAGTATAATATTGAGAGTTAATTTTAAGCTATCTCGCGGCCCACCTGCAGGCTCACTGAGGCCCACTGGTTGAGAATCCCTGCACTAGGGGGTATGAGGAAAAAGGGAGTCAAAAAAAATTAGCAAGAAATGTTAACATATTCAAGCATAACAGCATAACAAATCATGACCATCGCACAGTTTATACACAAGACATTTAGGTTTCATGATGCTTACACATGTTTAGGCATTAGGCTAAGACATCACAAGCTGATAGACATGACCTGAAATTTGTATTTGTCTACCTGACACACATTAACACTAAGAAACACTACTGTTTAAATCTCTTCTGTGCACCAAGGCCAAAAAATGAAATGTAGTTTTTTTTATATTTATAAAACTTATATAGCTATTGTTTCTTCAGAATAGATTTATTGTTTTTATAAATGAAAAGTTTTTAAAAGCAGAATTTAATGGAAAATGTATCTTTTGTAACAATATAAATTAGGGTTGAGCGATGTCCACCAATTTGGCATCATACGATGTCTAATGTGAAAGATCGCGATGGACGATGGCATCGTCGTCGTAGGCGGCAGTGAATTAATTATTTATTAATAATTAATTAATTCTTAACAAATTAATTATTTGTAGCCTACTGTTTCAACTACCTGACCCCACATGGTCTTTGTTTTACCCATACAAAAATCATAAATAAATAAAGATAAGTTACACACAAATTGCCACCTGTCAATCACTTTTTTTCTGTAGGACTCTGGCATGAACAGGCAGAGTCATCTGTGTCGTTATAATGGCGTCGACAAAGTTGGTTGGTAAAAAAGGTGCACAACCAACAGGAACCAACCAGCAGTATCTAGGGGTTTTTTGGTATAAGATTGAAGCAGTGTACTGACACTGTGACACATTACCTGATGGATTCAAAAGACTGAAGAGTTGTTAGATGGAGACAAGATTAATTAAATATCACGTTTACAAATATAGTGAGACGCGATCCAGCGGTACATCCTTGATAAACTGTCAGACATGCACTGCTCTCTGGGGTTTTGTGCTTAAAGCACCTGCTGACTGCTGGAGCTCAGATGCACGCATACGCTGCAGCGTATGACAGAGTGTGTGTGTGTGTGTGCGTGCGTGTGTGTGGTCACGTGATGTGCGTTTTTAGCGATATAGTGTGGAAGGTGGGCTTCTCAGAAATGCTAGATAAAACGCCAGTGTGGACGTGGATCGTTTTCATTCTAGAATGCCATTTTAAAACTAAGAAGTATTAGTGTAAACGGGGCCGTGTGTATTTTTCGCGAGCAGGTTGCTGCTGCAATGGGGCGGGGCGGTGGATCGCAAGGCTGGCTCAGCATCATGATGTTTATGGCATCATCTATCGACCCAACCCTAATATAAATATCTTCAGATTGATAAACATAATTTGTAACTGTATAACAGTATCAGTCAGACCATAAACCTTAAAACTGAATGCAGTAATATAATTTACAAATGATTATTACATTATTTTCACTTTCTGTGGTCTTCAGTGTATTGAACAAATTAGAAATTAGAAATATAGATATTATTTTGTAATTTATTAAAAAATATTTAGATTCAACATAATTAAAGAGATGCTCCGATTGATCGGCCGGAGATCGGTATCGGCCGATAATCACATTTAATGACTCGATCGGTACTCGCCAATCTGGCCGATCTCATGAACGCAGGGGTTTTTAATAGTTAATAATATAACTTTTTGTAATATACTTATTGCCAAAAACAGTAGTTTATAGGCCTATTTCCTTTTAGTGAAGAAGTAATGGATTTATAGGTGCGCATTTATCAAATATGTGCTCCAAACTTTTTCTTGATTGACATGTTGAATTTTTCTTTCATCATTTGCAGTGTTTCCAAATTGCATTGTTTGTCATTTTTCTTACCAGTTTATCTACATTATAATATTTTATGTAAAGCTGCTTCTGGCCATGACATGTCCAAACTAAATGGTTAAAAGAGATGTGTTTAGGGGATTATATGCAGCATCCTTCATTTATTCTCTTAGGTAAGGTGAGATCTCCACTTACGTGTGATAGTTAGAGGGAAAATGCATTAGAATCAGTACTCGGTATCAGCCGATCACCAAGACAAAAAATCAGTGCTTGGTATCGGCTGCAAAAATCCTGATCAGAACATCCCTACATAATTATTCTATAAATTCTGTATAAAATATTGCAAATTTCCTAAAAAAATCTACATTTATATGCCACATAATATGTAATATATCAAATTCTATGTATATAAATGTTGATCATTTGCAAAATCCAAACATTAGTTCAAACATTTTTATAATTGAATTATTTAAGAAACCATATATTTATTTTTGTAAATAAAAAAGTTTGCCTTTTTCCTGAGTCTCGTGTCCTTGTCCTGTGCATTTTGCTTTTTCACAGATGCTCTTATTGAACTTCACAGGTCACCGTGAATCAAAAGCAGTTAAATGCCAGTTTATTATCTCTGCTGTAATATCCTGCTGTTATTCCTTGCTGTTTGGGTTAACAAAGGGATACTACATTAAAGAGATTGTGTGTGGTTTATATTGGCTACATCTCTGAATCTTTGTATTTGTGTGCGTCGGATATCTCCTGCTGAGAGGTATTTCGGAGGGATTATCTGGCCCGCTTCTCTCAGCATACTGCAGGATCCAAAGAGCAAAATAGCAAAATCATCCCATTATAACATAAGGGAGGGATTAATGCGGCTGCTCTTATCTGTATTGGCTGCTTTTGAATCCATCTGGCCCTGATTGGCAGATTCGGGGTTGTTGTAGATGTTATGTTTGCAGTGACTCACAGGATGAAATAAACACAAAGGCAGAATGACCTTAGATGGAGGTGGATAAGCCTCTAGTATATGTATGGCATTTAGTGAAGAGCGTGTTTAGACTGCACTAATGTCATTCACTGTTTGAGGAAAAACAGGACAAACTTTGCTGGTTACTTTTTTAGATATGAACTTCAGCTTTTCTCTTTTATTTTGAGCATATCGTCATTATCATAACCTGTATGTGGAGTTTAATTAGACAAACTAAGCATGAAATAAGATTTTCAGAGAGTCAATCAAGCGCTTAGTTTTAAATCAGGGTCTACACGTGAGGGTCATTTTAGTGGGCATCTCTCTGGAAACGCTCTCTTTTTTGGATGCTTTACAGTATAGTGCTTTTAATCCAACATCTTGCAGTCACCCGTCAAGTAGTACTCCTGGTGCCATTATCACCATTCATGGAGAATCTGTGAAATGAAGTGTGAAACAGGTTTTTTTTTAAGTCTCCTCTCTGGCTATATTCATTTGTGCTGCTTATGCAAATCTTAAGTTAATTGTTGCATATATTTTCAGTTTCAGCAGAGGTCAGAGGTTTTTGTTGGCACCATTTCGGCAGTGCAGTCTTCCTAAATTCTTTAGAGACATCCAGAGTATCATTTGACAGCTATGTAACTGCGGACTACAACATCACATGGAAGTAAAAGCTTTAGTATTTGTTTAAACTAATGTTCAAATCTTGTGAACAAAAAAAAGTTGTTAAATTTTCAACATTGATTTTGTGGGTTTATTAAAATAGTCACTATCCACTATAGATATACCACACTCTAGGGTTAATAAGTTGTGTTTGATAAGGGTTGGAGCTGAACTCTGCATGAAGGGAGATTTCCAGGAACATGGTTGAAAAGTATCCAGCCTGTCATGTGTACAACATCAGCATTTCAGTGGTTTAAGAAAAAACTATTTTGACAAATGTATTTTAATATATGTGATCTGTTTTGTCTAGTTCTAAAATGTACAGTGTGATTCTTCAAGATAAACCAGCCTAAAATAAGAACCTTTAGACAGATCCATGCACAATTTTCAGGTTAGCCAACATTCTGGTGGAAACGTCATGGTAAATTGAGGAAATTTTATGTAGTGAATATTTATATATGTATTTTTTTCATGGTCTGCTGTACATTACTCTTCCTCTCTATATATTTACATACAATCACCTGCCACTTTATTAGGTAGACCTGTCCAACTGGCCGCAAATGCTTTGTTGATGCCAGAGGTCAGAGGAGAATGGCCAGACTGGTTTGAGCTGATAGAAAGGCAACAGTGACTCAAATAACGACTTGTTACAACTGAGGTATGCAGAAGAGCATCTCTGAACACGCATAATGTCGAACATTGAGGCAGATGGGCTACAGCAGTAGAAAATCACACTGGGTGCCACTCCTGTCAGCTAAGAATGGCAAACTGAGGCTACAATTCGTACAGGCTCACCAAAATTGGACAATAGAAGATTGGAAAAATATTGCCTGGTCTGATTTCCGCTGTGACATTCGGATGGTAGGGTCAGAATTTGGCATCGACATCATGAAAGCATAGACCCACCCTATCATAGGTTAAGCCTTTTGGTGGTGGTGTAATTGTGTGGTGGATATTTTCTTGGCACACTTTGGGCCCATTAGTAGCAATTGAGCATCGTGTCAACACCACAGCCTACCACAACACCACAGTATTGTTGCTGACCATGTCCATCCCTTTATGACCACAGTGTACCCATCTTCTGATGGCTACTTCCAGCAGGATAATGTGCCATGTCATAAAGCATGAATCATCTCAGACTGGTTTCTTGAACATGACAATGAGTTTACTGTACTCAAATGGCCTCCACAGTCACCAGATCTCAATCCAGTAGAGCACCTTTGGGATGCGGTGGAACAGAAGTTTTTTCAGTAGAAATTCCAGTACCTTGTTTAATCTATGCAACGAAGGATTAAGGCAGTTCTAAAGGCAAAAGGGGGTCCAGCCCCGTGCTAGTAAGGTGTACCTAATAAAGTGGCCAGTGAGTGTATATGGAGGGAAAAAAATATATATATAGCTTTTTGCTCTTATTCAGTGTAAAACTTGCTTCACAATAATGCAACAATGTCTCATTTAGTAGGAAATAGCTTATTTGAGTCAGTTCTTTGAACTACTTCAGTCAAACTGCCTCACAAATGGGTCTGAATGATTCATTAATGAATCATTCTCAGTTGGACGAGTTCTGTGAAAACCTTTCTCCAGTAGTCACAAATGACTGGACAGTTCTTGGAAATGCCATGGGAATGAAAAGAAGAGTTTAGAACATCAACATCAGTCATGTTGTCCTTTATGCCAGTGTTTTCATGTTGACTGAAGTTTTGATGCACCATTAGAGATGGTCACAGGTCCTCGAATGACTGAATGATCTGCATCATTATATATAGATTGCCTTTTCGTCTCATGTTATTATTAAAAGCCATTAGTGTCGTTTACTGGTCAGCTGCACTTCACATCTATTGGATAAGTGGGGGAGGCTGAAGGGGCTCTGCTAAAACATCTAGTGTTGACAGAGGCTCATCAGTTGGACAGTGGCGTCGCTCATCTCCATTCTGGTCCTCATCTGCTGTCCCCCTGGGTCCCTCGGCGGGCGATCAGGCCTGTTAGTCTGATGCTGTTAATTACTGCTCCTTAATTACTCTGCTTCTCAAAGAAGCCCTGAGGGAGATGGGCCGTAAAACTGTAACACCGATGGAATCATCCAGGCTGTCCAAGGTCATTTGTTTTGAGGTCGGTTGTAAAGTCCAGCTTGCTTGCTTTTGTGGTGTGACACAGTGTTTTATTTATCAGTGTGTAGCATTAACCCGTGTTAGCTGATCATATGCACTTCGACATCGGAGGTTCTTGCAAGACACAAGTGACTGTTTGTGCTTGCTAAATTACTTTTAATGGTTTATTTAGTCCAAGTGGGAAGCAGCTTTTGAGACATGTCTGATTTGGGCTTGGTGGTAAATGAAAAATACATGAATTTAAAGCATATAATTCATTATTCAATAATTGCTACAACTTTTAAAGGTCCTTGATCACTATTTTTTATTATTTTTATTTTAATAAATGGTTGCTTAAATTTGGCAATGCTACAGTACATTAAATGTCAAAATTGACAGTAAAACCATTTATGATTTTACATTTCTGTTGAAGATAAATGCTACAAAATCATTCATTATAGAATCCTTAAAAAAAATGCATTTAAACAATAATAATAAACGAGCTTCTTGAAAAACAAATCAGCATATCAGAATGATTTCTGAAGGATAAACAGGGTTCCCACACTTCTTGAAAGTACTTAAAAGTACTTGAATTTTAGACATTTGACTTAAACAAACACAGGTCCTTAAGAGTGCTTGAGTTTAATTTGAAATTTAATTTGTTTATGGTTTTATTTCAACAATTTTACTCAATCGTCAAAAAAAGAATTGAATTAAAAAGAATGGTGCTCTAAAAAGTGCTTGAAAGTCCTTGAATCTGCTGTGGGAACCCTGGATAAAAAAAAAAAAAAAAAAAACATTGAATAAACATTATTTTAAATTGTAATAATTCACATTGTTAGTATTTTAATTGGGGGCGTCACAGTGGCGCAGTGGGTAGCACGATCGCCTCACAGCAAGAAGGTTGCTGGTTCGAGCCCCGGCTGGACCAGTTGGCATTTCTGTGTGGAGTTTGCACCTTCTCCCCGTGTTCGCGTGGATTTCCTCCGGGTGCTCCGGTTTCCCCCACAGTCCAAAGACATGTGGTATAGGTGAATCGAATAAGCTAAATTGGCCGTAGTGTATGTGTGTGAATGCAAGAGTGTGTGGATGTTTCCCAGTGTTGTAAAACACAGGGTTGCAGCTAGAAGGGCATCTGCTGCGTAAAACATATGCTGGATAAGTTGGCGATTCATTCAGCTGTGACGACCCCTGATGAATAAAGGGACTAAGCCGAAAAGAAAATGAATGAATGAGTATTTTAATTGTTTTTGAGCACATAAATGCAGCCTTGGTGAGCTAAAAAAAATAGTTTTTTAAAACTTTATTAAAAAAGAATTAAAAATATGAAAGTATTTGGTTCTGCTTATTGTTGTAGCTGCATGTCTATCTGTAAATGAAAAGCAAAAAAAAATTGTGTTGTTTGTGTTTGGAGCATGCCTTGATTATTTTAACTAAAGATAAATGCATTAAAAATGAACAGTAGTTTGGCCAAATCATCAGTATTTAACCAATTGTACACTAGACTGTATAACTGCTTTAACATATCAAGAGATTGTAGCTTTTTTGCCCAACTCTAGTTTTAAATTAAACGAGTTTCACTTGAGCAACGGACATTCAATTTACCGCTTCATAACATCATGTCTCTACGCTTAAGTGTAAATTCTCAGTGCGGTTAAATCACTCAATTATAGCTGAACAGTCATGTTATGAGCACTTAAAGCAGATGTAGAGGGTGTATTTTTGAGATTCTTAACTCTGTACTTCAGCTGGCTTGTTGTCTTTCTCTGACAGACATTTAAGCTGACAGACCTAAATGAAATTGAATTAAATTAGGTTCAAATGAAGATGAAGCAGACTCGTCTGTGTGGATAATAGAGCCTGTCTCTTTGCGTTCCTTTGAAAAGTCTGGACACGGTTAGTTGAACTCGCGAATAGATCTCGCTCTGACAGATTTAGATCTGAGGGAATCTTGACACCTGAACGTCTCTCACTCTGGACATGCACTGGGTTTGTCAAGGTAATGTTGCGGTGGTCAAATTCTATCAGTAGGCAGATTTGGTCGCTTTATTCCCTTAGCCGATCTAGAAAGCAGTGCTTAGAATGTGAAATATGAGCAAGAGCTGTTCCTCAGAGACTACAAGCCCAAAAGGACACTATAACACTCATTTATCACTTGCTGGAGCTTCATGCTGGTGTGATTTTTACGATACGTCACTTGTTTCTTTTGTGTTTTTCTCCACCACTGAATAAAGTTTGGAAGAAGTTGAAATATAATCAGTTGAGGTGAATTCTGTCTCGCTCACTTGACAGGGTAATAGAAATTTCTAGGGAAAAGTTTTTGAAATTCTGACAATGCTTCTCTATAAAATATTTCATCAGCTAGATAATGCTCTTTTTAAAATGCACTTTCTTGCTACATTTCAATGTCAGGACTTTTCTTGCTGGAGAAATGTTTTTTGTATAAAAGTTTGAGGATTTTTAAGAATGTTTGAGAAAGTAAAAGAAGAAAATAAAGGAAAATTAATGTGCTTTCATTTGCCGTGTCGTAAAAATGTTGAAAACAGCATAATCATTTTCATAGAAACCTTGGTAAACTTTTTTATGTACAAATTTTATGCACAAACACAAATAGACTTGTGTTCAAGAGATTTTAGAGTAATTCAAATTCCACCAAGTCACAACCCAATACCGGGTAAGAAATTAAACATTCTGCCACAATGACCAATCACAGGCGTTTAACAACTTGTCGGTGAAAAAGCTCAAAAAGCAAGTGGGATAAAATTGATGCTCAAAAAGCAAATGGGATAATATTTACATTTGTTTATTTGCTATAAATGCTCATGTTGTTCTGTTCAACTTGAGTTTTGTTTGATACATTTAAAAGAGGGTTTTCTTTGAGCAGGTAAAATTAAAGGCACAGTACATATATCTGACTGTATTAAAGGGCAAAATTATATTACAAATAATATATAAATATACTAATATATATATAAAATATATATAAATTATATATTTTAATACAAGAATTCTGTGCTGTGGAGTAAAATCTAGAATTGTGTATGGAAAGCACTGTCAATGCACTGTGAATGTCATGTACAGTAATTAATATGGAAAATGTAACAATCTAAATTTAAAGTTTTTTTAAAGGTTTTATATATAATATAATATTTTATACAGAATTTATTAAATTGAATTTAAAATAGTGTAGTTATTTTCTTAATTTGTCATGACAACTGACTACTTTACTTGGAAAAATGTTGTAAATGAACAGAAGCCTAGTGTAGTGTACTTTGTGATAATGCTTGGTCTTTCTTTGGTGCTATTAAAATCACCATGTCAAACCTGCAGCTCTTATGAAATTATAGTAGATTGCATTACATCGCAAATCGCAATTTTGATCAGATAAATCACAATTTGATTTTTTCTCCAAATCACGCAGCCCTAACTAATAGGATAGTTTAATAATATAAGCAGTAATAAATGTATACTATTATCAGTCTCAATGGTGAAAGCAGCCTCTGTTCATGAGCATATATTTCATTTAAAGTTGTGGAGATAATCAACACTTTCTCAAGAGCAGTCTTTTGAAGGGGACACAAATTACTTTTTAAGCATTAGTAATCTCGCCTAGGGTGCCAAAAAAGTCTATAAACTGCCCTGAAATTATGAAAATGAATGAAAACTGTCAGTTCATGGCATTACGTCTACATCTGCATATCACTTTTTTCTGAGCTTTGTAACCAATCACACACACACTTTTTTTTTTTGAGTAGATAACCGTAATGGCCTTTTAGAGGAATTTAGATTAGCCACCATTAAAATGCAGGGGTTTTGCGGAGTACAGTATGTCAACATCAACATCACTCACTGACTTGCTATGAAAATGTAATTGATACAAAGTATAGGGCTGGGCGATATTGCAAAAAAAATTATCATGATATCATGTTTCATATCATTTAATATAGATAATTATTGAATATTTTTAACAGTCCATTTAGGAATATTAGGATTTTTTTAACCACTTTATTTAAATTTCCCAAAATTACTAAGGCAAATAGTTTTAATAGTCAAAAACTAAAACATTTAGGCTAAATAAATGATCTCTTTATAATAAAATAAACAAAAGTGTTAAAGAGACTCTTAAACTTGATAAATAAAATGTTACAAAGTGTGTGCAATGGTAAATGTAGATCAACATCTGTGAAGTGTCAATAATAATGATACAGTAAACCTCAAACTCGGTAAACAAAACAAATTATGATAATCAAATCTGAGCTTTCAAGTAATGGAGCTAATCATCATTATTCAAATACATACTGCAATATTACATGTAGTGAAGTTGAATGACTACATTACCCCCTATGCTAAAGAATCTTTCAGATGGGGAGCTAGTGACTGGGATGCACAAGAAACAAACCAAAAATCCACTCTGGCAACATCCTTACATCCTTTTTTATTTACAATCTCCTCACTGTTTTTTTATGGCACTCATTTTTGCGTGTGTTGTTATTCTGACCTGGAGTGACAAGCGCATACGCTTGGAAAGTAAAAACTACTGCAGTGTTTGGATGTGCTGTGTTTGAGGTAATGCTGAGGTCTGCTGTAATTACTCATGTGTATAATCCATACCAGTGTGAAGCAGATTGGTTTGTTCTACTTACAGAAATCGATGTGCGCTTGCGGCATTCGCAAAATTTCAGATGTTTTCAACTATGCGTGGCTGGAAAATTCATGCGGTTCACGTGCACGCCGCTTGCACAACGCTCCTATATGCGTGCCTCCTTTGGAAATGACAAACTTGGACCCTAAGCTTATTGGCACTGCTTTCAAGGTGCACGCTCAGCAGCCACATTTTAATAAAAAACTATAGCCATTCATACCGAAACTACATACCAAATCTTTTTTTTTTATCAATTTTGACAATAGTGTTCGGTCAATAAATATCGATATCGATTTTATCGCCCAGCCCTAAGACTCATTTCAACTCTAGCAGTGTTTCCCCTACAATTATATTAGGGTGGTGCCCAACCCTCCCAACAACTTTTCCCGCCCCCCTTGAAGTCAAGTTAATTTTATTTTCTATATAGCGCCAGATCACAACTTCTCTTAATAAACAAGCTAAATAGCCATATGCAATATCTTATTTACACAAGGACATGTCATTTCTGTCCCTACATGGTCGCACTTTTTTTTATTATTATTTTTTTTTTTACTAATTTCTGCTCTCTGAATCACCCACAGTGGAGTTCCACACAGCCACTCTTTGCTGTATGGAAATAAGAGTGCACGCCACATCTGACAAGATCGATAGTTTCTTAGAAGTAAATCGCTTTAATTTCACAATTGTCGTGTAATTCTTGTAAAAAATAATAATTTAAAAGGATTTTTTTGTACTTATAGTCTCACAGAATGTCGTCTGGCGGCAAAAACAATGTTGTTTTGATAAGATTACATTGATGTTTAAAAAAAATCAGAATTCTTTAAACACTCCCAGTATACTCCCAGATTTTCTGCATATAGCGGCTCCAGGTCCCTTAGTACGAGGCGCCAGACTGAACAAAAGTCAAGCTATCGCAGAAACCGAATGCACGCGAGGTAGACCAAGTGTATGTGCGAGAAAGACCGAATGCTCGTAAGGTAGACCGGGTGCAGGCGAGAGAGACCAAGTGCTCTCTTGCGTGCACTCGGTCTTTCTCGCCTCTCGCACTTACCCCCACCCATCTCCCACCCCCAAAGTGAATATGTATTTGTAAAAATTGCAGTATATGTATTCTATTAATCTATAATAATCATTATCAAGAGCATTAATCTACAATCAATATTTTGTAGTTCTGTTCAGTTTGACCCTTGAATGGGATTATTTAAATGTGTACTTTGATAAATAAATAAACAAAACATTTCTTTGAAAGCTAGCTCTTACTGACTCTTGAACTGTATTATCTATCTATCTATCTATCTATCTATCTATCTATCTATCTATCTATCTATCTATCTATCTATCTATCTATCTATCTATCTATCTATCTATCTATCTATCTATATATATATATATATATATATATATATATATATATATATATATATATATGTGTATATATATGTGTATATATATTTCTAAGCACTTTGCAATGTGTTCTTCATAACACATTCATATACACACATCACTGTGCCAAAGCAACCGCTCAAGCAGTATCTTCCGTCATTAACTTCCTTACAGACAGAAAGAGACGCGACTCATTATCTGCATTTTCCTTCAGCGCTTGTATCTTTCCTCTCCTCATCTGTCATCCTTTCTTTTTCCTTGTTTCCCCCATCTCTCTCTCTCTCTCCATCACCTCTCTATCTCCTTATCTTGTCTTCGGCTCATGCTCTGCCGTTCTCTCTCTCTCTCTCTTTCTCTCTCTCTCTATCTTGCTTGGCTGCACTTTAAGGCAGGCTGGCTCTGAAAGGATGTCATTTCTGGTCTGAAGCAGCACACTGCCCTGACAGCTATTACAGGAGTCGTGCTTCGCTGTAGATGTGACATCCACTTCAGCGGCCCCTCCATGCGCGCACACACTTTAACACACTTTTTGTGCCTTTGAAGAGTTTGAGGTTAGACGAGGTATTAATCAGTTTCGCGATATGATGTAAACGTGATGTCACATCTGCCGACCCGATTGCAACACGTGTGATTGTGGCTGGCAAGAAGCAGTCACGTGGACTGGCGTACAGTATTCTGGAGCGAATATGCAGATATTGACTAAACAGAACAAAACATTGGCCGGCAGCAGTCATTATGCAATCATCTGATTACGGTGGTTTGAGATCGAATGCACTCTTTGGTTCGTGCCACTCTTGACTGAAATCTAGTGTTTAATTAAAAGACCCCATGAAATCTATATTAATGTTTTGTCTGTTAGCCAATACAAAATGAGTTAACTATGTATGGTGCAATCTTAAATTATGAGCTTTTGTTAGATAAATCAAATGTTTTATAGTATGATAGAGTAATTTATAATAAATACTATAGTGATTTTGAATTATACTCTAGTAAAGTGTATTACTGTATGTATTATAGTATTTTCAACTATAATGTAGTATTAATAAGCGAACTGATAAACTGTAGTATTTTTTTTTTGTATTTTTTATATTTTATTATAGTAAAATATGGTGCATTGTAGTTTAATATGTCTATTGACACTATTCTTCAGTGCGGAAGTGCATTCGTTTTTGCGATTGTTTTAGAACTTCCGATTCAGTTGCCTATGGGAGAAATTACTTTGAATAATAAATCGCAGAAAACGGCCAAACTAGTTGCTCTACCAACAAGTGTTTGCATGACTATACAGACAAAGTAGAGTAATATAATAAGAAAATATCAGTCTGCAACATCAAGCAGAATAATGAGCAGTTTTAATGTCCAAAAATAAATGGAAGTGAATGAGAGCGGAAGTCTCGAGCCAAAAAGATTCAAATGGCTGCACCCGCTTGTACGCGATGAATAAGGTCAATATAGTATTGGCTTATTTGTTTATATTACTATAGTTGTTACATTACCATAGGAACTACAGAATTACCAGATTTAATTTGAATTAACAGATTAATTCTTGTACTTTACAATAGTATATATCAAAACACTATAGTATTTGAGATAAATTACTATAGTATTTTTTTCATGTGGATGCACTTCATTTTCTAGGAAACAAATTGAGTTTGTTTGCTTCGTTCATTCATTCATTTTAATTAACTGAGTTAGTTATTTGTACAATTAATTATGATTCATAAATTGTGAGACATTGCACAAGCATAGTTTTCACTTTTCAGACATAGACTATAAAATTCAAGCTTTTCTGACAATCTTATCAGTAATTCTAATGTAACAACAACAAAATTAAGTAAAATGTAACAAAGACATAAATATATGATATGACTGGAAATATTTGAAATAAAAAATGAAGCAGGAAATATCATTTTTAGTTTTATTGTTATATTTAAATTCTTTGTTGTTCAACAATACAGTTATTTCCCGCGGGAGTCACATTCTAAAAATAACCCACGATAGGCGAAATCCACGAAGTAGTCAGCTATATTTTTACAGTTATTATAGATGTTTTAAGGCTGTAAAACCCCTCACTACACACTTTATACACTTTTCTCAGGCAGGCTTTATCGTTTTCACACTTTTCTCTCTTGTTTAAACAAAGTTCAAACTTTCTGCAGTCCAATATTATAGAATGAAACCAAATATCAAAACCTGTTGTCGGGCACAAACATTTATCACTGTCAGCGTAATGTTCTTTTTTCCTGATCCACAAAGCGAAAGCAGACTCCATCTTTAAGGGGGTCGCACAGCGGTTGTGCTGTGCACATGACAGTTGGAAGTAACACAGACTGGACGCGCACATTCGCATGTTATTTAAAATGAGACTACAATGTTTCCTCTAGGATTTTTTCCAGCTGTGGCGGCAGACCTTTTACACAGATCTACCAACTACCTGTGGCGTTATTTCAATGACAAATGTCATGAGCGCAGTATTACAAGTTGAGATCGCATTCATGTAATACGAGCATGCAAATCTCTTTGCTTGTGGGCTGATGTCCTCTGTTCATGCACAAAGCATCTTGCACGCACTAAAATAAACGCTGCTAAAGTGCGATTTAGTGTGTTTATGTAACAAGTATGTCTCCAACATTTATTAGATTTGCTAGAAATTTATATAAATGTCTCCAATAGACCTACAGAGCGGCATTAATGCGTCCTGAAGTAAAGTGAAACGGCTATAAACTCCAGCAAGATAAAGTCATTGTTTGCAGAGCCACAGACCTTTATCTATAAAGTATAATTATGGAAACTGTGTTCATCTTAACTGAAAGCTACGTAGTGTTTGTCAGTCAGTCAGTCAGTCAGTCAGCATGTCACCTTAAAGGGATAAACAAGTATCACACAGCACTACTACGGTTACAGAAAAGTTTGCGCTGTTATAATTCACTTACCTTTTAATACAACTTGTGGCGACAGTGTGCGTACTCTGAAAAAAAAAAGTTAACAATTCTAAAATGCATGGCTTTGTGTGGCGCGGCACATCCGGTGTGTCACCCCCTTTACAACGGTCTTGCTGCAGACAGTTACAACACTTTTTGCATCCTTGTTGGAACTCACACTGCTAGCGATCTGCGATTCATGCTAATTTGGCAAGCTAAACGCATTCTGTACTGTACAAGAGACACAAAGGAGATGATTGACAATGGTCTACAGCCAATCAGGTCGCAGAACACAATGCAATGTAAAAAATGACTAAAAATAAGCATGTTAAATTGCAACAAAAAAATCCACAAAACAGCGAGCCCACAAAAGGCTAACTGCATTATAAGGAGGGACCACTGTATTCTAATGACTCTATAATAGTTGCATCATTACTACATTTGTCTGAGAGTAAACGGAGGTAAAATGTCATGAAGCTGACAGCACAGATAAAGCCGTATTCTGTACACAACACAATTAAGAGATAATTGAGTTAAGTAGTTATCTTTTGATTGAATGTGATTAATCCGACATATTAAAATCGACCCTTAAATCATACTTATATCCTAGGCAGGATACGTCGATAAGATGCAGACCGTTTAGCAGGCACAAGAAGGTAAATGTTAAGGACACATTGTTACGTGATGCTGGAAGCGACGTCTGTTTGTCCCACTTTAGTCACACAGCACAACAATCAGGCTTATCTCAGAGAGCACGCTGGATAAAGCAAGGCCCGCAGCCTAGCATTTCATTAGCAGAGCGTTTCTACATTTCACTGAGCGTCGTGAGCACCAACTGGGTCATATGCACATATTTGCACACATTCGACAGAGGAAACTCAAGGTTATAAAGTGTGGGTTGATGGAGGGCTGAATGTGATATTTGACTTCGCTCTCAGTCACACATACATTACAGCATCCGCTCTCTCTCTCTCTTTCTCTCGACCCTCCTGCCGTCTGTCTGCTAAATAGCATCTGACCTTTTCTGACCTCCATTTTTGGAGATGGAGTGGGGGCGAGATAACAACTAGCGTTTCAGCTTACAGCTTGGCTTTAGATCAAAAGAGAAATGTGCTGGGAATGACACACAAAGTAATGATGAAATTGGAGGAAAGGTATTCATCTTTGACATTTAATGATCGCTGCCTTTTGTTTTTCACTAGGTAATGTTGAATTACTGCTCGCCTGACAGTCATAAAAAATAAAGCCTCATGGGGGGACCGGTTGGATGAAATGGTACATGTGCAGTTTGTAATGCACTTTGGACGTTTCGCATTTGTAATTAAATGACTCAAATTATTCAAGTTTTATAAGCTAGCACTGGGGTCTCCGACCTTTTTTACACCATGTACCATTTTTCTCGTAGGCTGGTTTGGGAGACGGAGGTTGAAGATGCGTATTATACACAGCTTTTATTAAGAATGTAGAGAACGTCGGTGCCAGAGGTGTCGATTCCCGCCTCGAGGTCCTATGCCGATCCCTCCCCCTCTCTGCTCCCCAAACTTTCATGTCAATACTCTCTACTGGTGAAAACCCCCAAAAATTATTAAAATCAATAAAAAAATGTACAGACCATTGGACAATTCTCAGTTTATAATTTAGAGTTGTGTGGTTGCGTAGTTTTAAATGTTTATTTAATTTGTTCAAATTTAAAATCAATACATTTTATGTAGAGCATTTGTTTTGCATAAACAATAAAAAGTGCTATAGGGTATATGCAGAAGCATGCTGAAGGACTTTTTTTTTTTGTCACTAACCTGGGTCAAACGCTTCCGGTGAACTGTATGCCGTTACAAAATCTGCACTTTTAAGGTTTTTTTTAATGTTTTCTTTAAAAATCAACGATCTTCATTGCCTAAATGATATACGCTGTAAAGTGGGTCTCAGATTGTACAAGAAGCACTGCATTAAATTACATTTTTCCGCGCCATGTCTTTAAAGTATTTAAATGTATTTTACTCCAGTATTTCCAATGGCGTTTCTGCGCTCGCCTGCTGATCCTGAAGGGCGCATGCGAGTAATCGGCTTTTCATCTCGGTTTACACTTCAACAACTAAATGAATGCCTATTTAACTGATTATATTTTAATCACATTACAACATCGATGCTGTAAAAGGCACCATATAAAATTTTTAAAAAGTCACATTAACCGTTCACCAAAAGTTTATCAGTATGGGAAGAAACAGTAGCTGTACATATACCCTATTCTTTCAGACGTGTTTATATTTATTTTTAAGCAACACAATATAAATTTTTTAGCGTCAGAAGATTTAAATATGAAATATTTTGAGTATTGAAATATTTTGAATGTTTTGAAAATATTTTTAAATAAATATTACGTGGAATAGCAAAGATTTTGTTCTGAAAAAAATACTTAGATTACTTAAATTTTCTTTATTTGGAAAAAAATGTCATACCTGTACAGAATAAAAAAATAACATTTTGCCTCATCTAGTCAATCCAGACTATCTGAGAATTTTCATGTGTTTTATTTTTTCTATGACAAACAACAATCATTCAGTTATTTTTTACATATAATTTGCATTTCTCTAGAAAATGCTTACAGCAGTTGAACAGTCAGTGTGAGCTCAAGGAATGAAGGACGCGTGACAATATGTTGCTCAGTATGTTTCATAACTTTGTTTTAGTGGCTGTCAGTGCAAAAACTCTACATTGGAATGAATTATTTTGGTAATAATGTTTCCTGAGTTGTGCCATATGGACACTTTTTAAAAAGCAAATACCAAAAAATTTTTATAAATGTATAGACATTTTCCCAGAATGTTCTTGCAACCCAGTAGAAACTCTTCCACAACCTGGTATTGGGTCGTGACTTGGTGGTAGCACAATTTGAATTACTCTATAATCTCTTAAACACAAGTCTGTTTGTGTTTGTGCATAACATTTGTACTTAAAAATTAAGTTTATTTCTCTAAAAAAGTAGTGTTATTTAATATTTTTTGTCGCTTCAATATACTTTTTTAACAAAAAATGGAAAGAAATGTCATCAGTTTGTCAGCTAATGACATAATTATTTATTTATTAAGTAAATGAACAGATTATTAGCTTGAGCTGTTTCCAGTATTCCTTTGTTGGTAGAAATGTATGTAGTGAATGCAGTTGCTTATATTGTGTCTCACTCCCTTAGAATATCTTTACACAACCAAATGACTCATCATCTTATGGCTGTAGATTAATGAGGTCGTGTGTGTGTGTGTGTGTGTGTGTGTGTGTGTGTGTGTGTGTGTGTGTGTGTGTGTGTGTGTGTGTGTGGGTGTGTGTGTGTGTGTGTGTGTGTGTGTGTAGCCGCTCTGTAGCCTTAGTGACCTTTAGTTTTATTTAAAGGCCTTTGATAACGAGTCGCATTCAGCAGTCTTGACTAACACACGCACACAGACATTCATAGATGTCATGCACAAAGAATGGACATTAAAAGGGTTGTTTTAAATTGTGTTCAAATACAAACATTTCTTTTGTGGGTGTATTTATTTATTTTTTTTCATTGTGTTGGATGATTAAAATTGAGGTCGGTGGTATAATGTCATTTAGTTGTTGTGTTTTGACTACTTTTATTACATTTATATTACTTGCATAACTTTCATATAACTTTTTATAACCTATTTTCTTCCGAAGCAGTGCTGTAAATTAATGTACTCAGTGCTTACTTGGCCATTCTATATGGTGAACGTCAGGGTTGACAGTTTTTGTCATTGGTTCAGGGGTAATTCAGATAAAAGAATTATTAAAATAAAGGAATAATTTGGGAGAATCGATATACAGTATTAATCAATACTTTTCATTTGTCACTAACCTGGGTCAAACACTTCCAGTGAACTGTATGCAGTTACAAAATCACTGGGCTCTATTTTAATGGTCTAGGCGCAAAGTCTAAAGCGCAGGGAGCAAAAGCATTAAGGGCATGTCTGAATGCACTTTTGCTATTTTAAGGACAGAAAAATACGCTCTGCGCCACGGCGCATGATCTAACAGGGTTGAGCTTATTCTCTTAATGAGTTATAGGGGGGTTTATGAATAAACCAATCAGAGTCTCATCTCCCATTCCCTTTAAGAGTCAGTTGTGTCGTGCCATAGCACATTTGCTATTTAGGATTCGTTTCAAAGCTATTTCTACATTCAGTTCTAATTTCCAGCAAACAAATATACGAACAATAATAATGAAGTGTGGTCAAAAAGTTATATTCAAAGCCTTGTCCTATGCCCCATATGGTCCAAAACCTGACAGGTGGACAAATATAAGCTTGTTTTTAATAAATCAAATATAAATATGCATATAATAGTACTACTAATAATAATAACATTATACAAAAGCATGTTGTTGTGAATAAACTGAAAAAAGCCCCCTGAGGTGAAGAAGGCATTGAGGTACTGGTTTTTATATTTATGTAGAAAATAGTAATTTTTGTAATATCTTAATCCTTTAATTATTTTTCATTTGTAAAGATATTTGTGAAGTGCTGTATGTCCTGCTTGTTTTAAGCAACGTGTAAGCGAGGCGCACAACTAACACGCAAATGGATTTGCTATTTAAACAACGTGGTGGAAGACGGAAAAATTAAGGTTGCGTTGGTCTGAAAATAGCAACCGTCGTGGAAACACTTCTTTTGCCTTTTTTTTCGCTGGGTGTATGATAGGGCCTGCTGTGTTTAAGGTGTGTTTTCTTTAAAAATCAACGATCTTCACTGCCTAAATGATATACATGTATGCTGTAAAGTGGGTCTCAGGTTGTACAAGAAGCACTGCATTAAATTACATTTTTCCGCGCCATCTCTTTAAAGTATTTAAATGTATTTTTCTCCAGTATTTCCAATGGCGTTTCTGCGCTCGCCTGCTGATCCTGACGGGTGCGTGGGAGTAAACGGCTTTTTATCTCAGTTTACACTTCAACAACTAAATGAATGCCTATTTAACTGATTATATTTAATCACATTACAACATCGATGCTGTAAAAGGCACCGTATAAAATTGAAAAAGTCACATTAACCATTCACCGGAAGTGTATAGGTATGGGAAGAAACATTCTTGGTATTACTGCCTGTGTGAGAATAATTTTAATCATATAATATAAAAAAGTAGCTGTATTATAACTATATAAAAATGTAATAAAAAAATTTAAGTAACATTTTGGAACTCAGTTATGTATACCAGATTACATTGAATCCAACTGCTATCAGCTTATCTTTCCATTATCTACTTAAAGGGATCATTCGCCCCCAAAATAAAAACGATTCGCTCACCCTATTACATTTGTTCCAAAACTGTAGGAGTTTCTTTCTTCTGTTGAACACAAAGAAGATATTTTGAAGAAAGCTGGTAACCTGTAACCATTTACTTTTTATGCTGCAGTATTTGTATTTCCTACTATGAAAGTCAATGGTTACAGGTTTTCAGCTTTCTTCAGAATATCTTCTTTTGTGTTCAACAAATGAAAGAAATACAGGTTTGGATCAACTTGAGGGGGAGTAAATGGCGAGTAAATATTCATTTTTGGATGAACTGCCCTTTTAAATCTTTGTTTTGAGCTAATATTTTCTAACTCGAATTTACTCTCACACAAACCATTCTTCATTTTCATTTTCATGAAGACATTTAACATGTTTATTAAGCCATTCTCAGCTGGGAGCTGTTGGCTGCTTCCCATAGTGTAGGTAATATCAGGTTTTACTATCCTTATGGGGACATTTGCTCGACACAATGTAGGCAAAACTCTCTCTCTCACTCTGTCTGTCTCTCTCTGTCTCTCCCTCAGCAGAGAGCATAAACTGCTGTCTCGGTCAGATGGTTTCTTCTTTATGAGTTTTTGCTTCCAGGGAATGCAGAGACCTGAGGGATTTTATCTCTTCTTTTTAATCCCTCCATCCTCCCTTTATCATTTGCCCCCCTGTGTGCTATGTATCCCTCTGTTTTCCTCTGTTCCCCTGTGCAATGGCTTTGCTGTCCTGTGCACCACCTATTTTTATGCACCTGTTTTGTTTTTATTTTTCTGCTTTCCTTTCCATTTCAAATTTATATTTATGGCTCACTGTGCTTAATGTCTTTTCCTCTCTCTCTCTCTCTCTCTCTCTCTCTCTCTCTCTCTCTCTCTCTCTCTCTCTCTCTCTCTCTCTCTCTCTCTCTCTCTCTCTCTCTCTCTCTCTCGTCTCTATCGTTTCCTGTGTTTCTCTCGTCTCGTTCTGATTAAGGGTGAGCTATAGTCTAGCTGATTAACTCTGACAGTAATGGACAATTTTCTTGGCCTTTTCTTAATAGTGCTCACTTGTGTGTGTGTGTGTGTGTGTGTGTGTGTGTGTGTGTGTGTGTGTGTGTGTGTGTGTGTGTGTGTGTGTGTGTGTGTGTGTGCGCTCGTCCGCGAGTGGGAGTGAGGAGGGTCTCGAGGCTTATGAGATCTCCTGCTGTGTGGCTAGACTTGTATCTTAAAGTTCCTGAGGGTTTCTTTTTTTCCAAATCAGGCTTTTCTGATCATACCATGTATATCTTGACAATTATTGTACATTTAAGATTGGACACTAAGGGAGAATAGGTTAAAAAAAGTTGTTACCCCCATCCTGATTGCATTCACAATTAAGTTAAAAGTTTTCTAAAATGTTATGCTTAGTGTTAAATATTTAATGTTTAAAATGTTAATGTTCAAAATATTATGTTTAATACTTTGCAGATAAAGTATTATTTTATGAAGTACAGTTGAAGTCAGAATTATTAGCCCCCCTGTTTATTTATTTTCTCCAATTTCTGTTTAACTGAGAGCAGATTTTTTCAATACATTTCCAAACATAATATTTTTAATAACTCATTTCTAATAACTGATTTATTTTATCTTTGCCATGATGACAGTAAATAATATTTTACTAGATATTTTTCAAGACACTTCTATACAGCTTAAAGTGACATTTAAAGGCTTAACTAGGTTAATTAGGTTAACTAGGCAGGTTAGGGTAATTAGGCAAGTTATTGTATAATGATGGTTTGTTCTGTAGACTATCGAAAATAAATATAGCTTAAACAGCCTAATAAATTTGACCTTAAAATGTTTTTTAAAAAATTAAAACTGCTTTTATTTTAGCCGAAATAAAACAAATAAGATATTTCCCAGAAGAAAAAAATATTATCAGACATACTGTGAAAATTTCCTTGCTCTGTTAAACATCATTTGGGAATAATAATATTGGGCTAATAATTCTGACTAAATAGTTTTGATTTTTAGGATTCTCTTTTTAATTTTTAAACACCTCATAAGTTAGAAAATACCTCAAACATCCAGAAATAAAAGTAGGTTTTTGTAGAATAATATGTTATATAAATGAATAAATAATTAGGCATATTATTTATGAATGTACTTCTCTGTAAAAACCTTCCGAATAAAGATATGAAACTGTAAAGTTTAGTGTAAGTGCTGCTGATGTGGAGAAATATGGCTCAATGCAGGAGAAAACTACGAAGAAGAAAACAAGAATGTGCTCTAATTGAAATTACAGACACAAATTATACGACAAAAGACATAGATAAAGTATATTATGTTTTATGTGTATTGTTACATTATTATTTTTTTAAATAGATGGATAAAACCCAATATATTATATTATTATATATTATAATAACCAAAAAATTCAAAAATCTTAATATTGACAGGTGCTTGAACAGTTTGTTGTGCCTACAGTGTCTCGCCTTGGAATTAGTGAAAAAAGGTTGAATGCTTTGAATTGTTTGTATTCACATCTTAAAATGTGCTTTTTTTTGGTAACGCCATGCTGATGGGGAACATATGTCATGGATAAATATGTATTATGTTATGATTAAGCATTTTCAGTTATTTTTATTAAAAATAAATATGATGTACTCAATTACTTAACTGTCATTCAGAGCATTAAGTGCAATTTGTTGTAATTTTTGTAAACATACTATTGGTAAATAAGGTAAATGCTATTAAAAGATAAGGACAGTTAGGAATCGGGGTCGCATTGGAGTGGAATTTTGATTATGATGGGAGGCTGCTTTTACAGTTAGTTTTCCCATAATCATGGAAAACCTGGAAATAGTCTGGTCCAGTTTCCATGGTGACAGCGCTCATGACGGATTTTTAAGCTGTGAGGTCACAGTACATCCACACTGCCCACACTGCTTTTCTGTCCCAAACAAATACTTTTGTTTTGACTCACATAATACCCTATTATCTAGAGTCAACATTATTCCTCTAATCTGAAATACTCTCTCTCTTTTCAACTATTTCTTAAAGCGATATTTAGTGTTTAGTGTAATATTTTAGCCAATATTTGTCCACATTGGTGATGAATGGAGCTCTGCTACTCAGCCTGAGACTTGACAAGCAGTTCTATATTTGGAAAAGTGTTCAAAAGTATTTTATTTTTTATATTTTATTAGAAAAGTCTCTGCTCACCAAGGCAAACATACCGTAATTTTTTTTTTTTTATATAATTCTGCTATTTTACATTTTAAAATGTCAAGTATTTTTGCGGTTTTCAGCAGCTCATGATTCTTTAGAAATCATAGTAGCATAGAATCAAAACCATAAACTGTAGCTCCACTGAGTCTTAGGAATGGATTTTAGAAATATGGAAGTGGGATGCATCTTTTTTGAAAGAGAATATAGATTTATATATACAGTATACATATACGGTGTTTCCCCTAGGATTTTTTTCTAGCTGTGGTGGCAGACTCTGTTGAGCCTTTTACACAGATCTACCAACTACCTGTGGCGTTATTTCGTTGACAAATGCCATGAGCGCAGTATTACAAGTCGAGATTGTATTCATGTAATTCGAGCATGTGAATCTCTGTGCTTGAGCGCCGATTTCCAATGTTCGTGCACAAAACTTCTTGCGCGCCCTCAAATATACGCTGCTCAAGTGCAGATTTTCTTGTGCGCTCTCAAATAAACGCTGCTGAAGTGCGATTTAGTGCGTTTATGTAACGAGTATGTCTCCAACATTTATTAGATTTGCTAGGAATGTTTGTGAATGTCTCCAATAGACCTACAGAGCGGCATTAATGCGTCCTGAAGTAAAGTGAAACGTTTATAAACTCCAGCAAGATAAAGTCATTGTATGCAGAGCCACAGACCTTCTATAAATGAAATATAATTATGGAAACTGTGTTCATCATAACTGAAAGTCAGCAAAATACGAAATGCCGTCGCTTAAGCCACAGATGACTATGAGGTGAAAGCACAAAGTCAGTCAGCATGTCACCTTAAAGGGTTAAACAAATAATGCACAGCACTACTGTGATTACAGAAAAGCTTGCACTGTTATAATTCACTTACCTTTTAATACGTTTTGCTGTGATTATAACCCGCTATTAAAAAAACGGCTGAATGTTTTGGATGAATTTTGGTGTGGCGCCCCGCCATGGAAGAATGAATGAATGTAGCAGAAAGAATGAATGTAGCATGGAAGACTCCACGCCATGGAAGAATGAATGTAGCAGAAACCATATATATAATTATTATTAATATTATTACTTTTTTTATATGAGTTATAAGGAGATATGTTTATTAAAGTCCCTGTGGAAGTTGCTAAGAGTTCTATTTCAGTATGTTGATGTACAGTACCTCCAACTGGGCTTTCTTTTTGCGCATCCTTTCCACAAAGCAAACTAACAGTAAGAGAAGTGTGCAGGATTTATTTATTTATTTATAATTTTTATTTATAATTTTTAAACAGGAAAAGATTAAAAGATAATCGGGCCTGACTCAGCATGAATGCTGTTTTTCAGCAGGTTCCTGCTCTGCAGAACATAGAAACATACAGACACAGCATCCATCAACACATGAGAACAATACAAACAATTACCAAACATACAAAATAGAGGAAAGCAGGCTACTAACTCAGTGGCTACAGCGATAGTTGACCATCAGATGATGAGCATGGGATTTTTTAAAATGTCCTAATGTTGGTATTGTTTTTATATGTAGTGGGATCTCATTCCAGGCTTTTGTGAATACATAAAAGAAAGATCTCTGTCCATAACAGTTTTTAAAAGCAGGTACTGACAAACATCCATTTGTTGCAGATCTGGTGGAACGATCAGTCCTTGTATTAAATTTTGGTATCAAAGCACAAAGGGCTGCTGAGGTAGCACTATTAAAAATTTTATAATACAGTTTAATCCCTGTATTCATAATGTAATTTTTAAATGATAAAGCATTAGAGAGTGATAGAGCAAAACAGTGATGTGTCCATCCAGAAAGTCTATTGTGGATCTTAAAAGCCCTATTGTACAATCTAGCTATTGACTCCAAGATATCATTTGTTGTGAGAGACCAAACAGGCAAACAGTAAGACAAGGTAGACAAGATTATGGCATGAAGATACGTTTCAGAAACAGAAAAAGACTAATTTGTTCTAATTTGCCCATAAACAAATAGCTTTTGTTTCAGCTTTTTATAAACATTTTGAACATGGCCACAATAAGTGAGGTGAGAGTCCAGACTGATTCCCAAATATTGATATGTTGATACAATAGAAAGTTTTTGATTTGAGAAAATGATAGGATAGGATTTAGACAATTTTCGCCTAGTTGATATTGTGACTGGAGCCGTCAAACTGACATCAACAGAGAAGGATCACAAACTTAAAATGCCAAAGCAAATGGTCAGATTTTGATTGGAGAGTATTAAAAAAATTCAGTGGATTATCTGCTTAGCACAGATTAATTGTTCACCTAAAGAATAACAATATGCGCTAGCAAAGTAAGCATTGTAGATTTTGATTTCACATGGACTTTAATGAGAATTATATGATGATATTAGTTTTTCACAGACAAAAGGCTTTCAGGCACAGTCTACATGGAGCCGAACATGACTCACCGCTGTAAATAGAGACTGAGACACACACACTCTAAATCCTATTTAGGATGCAGGCTGAAGTGTGTGTGTGTGTGTGTGTGTGTGTGTGTGTGTGTGTGTGTGTGTGTGTGTGTGTGTGTGTGTGTGTGTGTGTGTGTGTGTGTGTGTGTGTGTGTGTGTGTGTGTGTGTGTGTGTGTGTGTGTGTGTGTGTGTGTGTGTGTGTGTGTGTGTGTCAACAGAAAGTAGACTGATTTTTCTGTCTAAGTCCCATTTGCTGGTTTTGATAGGCTCCCTGCCAAATAGCTTTGATCAGAGCAGCTCTCACTTCAGCACTAGCATCTCTCCTTTTCTTTTCTTTCATATTCTGACAGACATCAGCAGCACAACCTCTTCAATTATAATGACAGACCCTCCATCTACTCTGCTCTCTTTTTCCATTTCTTTGTCAGACTAATAGTACATTTTCTCACACCCTTTTTAACGTGCGTGTGTGTTTTGGTTTAGGACTTCCTGACAGATCTGATGATGTCAGAGGTGGATCGATGTGGAGAGAACGAACACCTGATATTCAGAGAAAACACACTGGGCACTAAAGCCATCGAGGAGTATCTCAAACTGGTCGGACAGAAATATCTGCAAGATGCGCTGGGTAAGAGCTTGTGTGTTTGTGGAAAGCAATATCTTTTTCTGACAACATGATGACCCCCTCCAAGTTACTAAGTGACAGAAGCACTGACGTAAACATTAAATAAATATATAAAACATATATGCTGGTGTTTATCCTGCCAGACTTGAACTTAGCCATTTTATCAGCTCAAACACATTCTGTGCAGCACTAGAAACATTTTAAAAGTTTTATTTTATGCTGAGTTTCCCATATTCTTTTTAAACAAGATTATGAAAACACACATTTACTGTATCCTACTTTGCTGTAAGCTTGCTAAGTATCAGATAATGCCTTTTTATTAATACCTCTGTAGTTTAGGGATAAGATGTTTAAATGTCTGGACTAGCAATTCATCAGCAAAACAAAAATGCACGCTGCAAATCTCACACCGTGTATAAATCTACTAAGCATATGTGTGCATGTGAGTAAACACAGCGCAGAGAGTGAATCTCTCTTTAGATTTGCATTAAGAAGCCATTTGGTGGTGCTGAATAATGTATAGTTGTTTTTCTTAGATAAATGTGACTTGTGAAGTGCTTCTGAATTATTAAGTGGTTCACTCTTAAAGACTGACTAAGTCCCTCAGCAGAGTGAGAAACGGACGGCAAAAAGAGCGCATTACACCGCAAGGTTATATAAATCGTGTACATGCACAAGGGATGGACCTTTTGGTCATTTCATCCAGTCTAGTTCACCGAGTACTTTAGTGCTTAGGTTGTAAAAACTTTTCTCTAATTAGTGTGCAAGATACTGTGGGAAATCTATTCACAGAATTAAAATGGTAGCTTACCCAAAATTAAAAGAAAAAAAATCTTTAATCATTTATTCACCTTTCTCTTGTTCTAAATCTGTATGAGTTTCTTTCTTCTGTTGATCGTAAAATAATATATTTTAGAAATTGTAAGTCATCAACTAAAATAAAATACTCCTCATTTACTCACCCTCAAGTAATTCTAAGCTTATTTCAGTGTCATTTTCAGTGTTTCTGCAGGGTCTTAAAATATCTTAAATCTCAAAATCCAAATGTTAGGCCTTAAAAAGTCTTACATTTGCTGAAATATTGTGTTGTAGGTCTTAAATCTTTTTTTAAACGGGTCCTAATTTTTCTTTGTTCATGTATTGCTACCCAATCTGGCCAAAACCCATACAATCACCAACAATCCATCTCAATAAAACTTTCAACTTTTTTATTTAAAAAGGTCATTTTTAACTCAATTAATAATCAAAACTTTTAATAATCAAAACTTTTAATAATCAAAACTATCAGAATGGTTTAATTATTTTCCTTACAATAACATTTGTTTAAAAGTTATCCATGTATTTACTGATAAGGACATTGACCTGGACAGATTGTTGTGCATAGATTTAGTTTATTATAGTTTTTAAAACTTTTGTTCATTTTTTTTTTTTTAAAGTTTATGTTGGAAAAAAAGTGTATACAAGTAGAGCTTGCTTGTTTTTACACCATATTTAAAATATTTTGCTAAGAAATAAAATCTAAAATATTTAAATTTTTATCATTAATGTATTATTGTATTATTTAATCTATTAAATTTATAACAATTTTTCTGGGCAAATAAAAATCATTTCCATCTCGGCCATTTGACAAATTCCTTAGCCTTTAGCCTTAAAATGTCTTAAAAAGTCTTAAATTTAACTTGGTGAAACCTGCAGAAACCCTGATTGTACTGTTAAAGCAAAGGAAAGAGATTTTGAAGACTGTTGATAGATTATGGGTGAACATTTCCTTTAAAACCTCCAGTATTTGGGTGGTTGCTATATCTTGAAATGTGTACAGTAATTGTCATTTTCAAACACATACTTTGATGCTCATGTCTAACGCTAATCTACACTTGCTTATGTGTGTGAATGTTTAATGGCATAGCATTACAATTCAAATCAATGATTGAGTAAATTACTGCAAAACTGGGAAGATGACCAGAACACAGTTATTCAATAATCTAATATCCTGTAGGGATTTGTGGTATTAGATTTCTGTCATTAAATCTCTCCTGGACAATTACTAAAAGGCCATTTATATTAGCTCAGATTGCAGAAGATGTTCATATTGCATTACATATAATGGTAAATCAGTTCACTTTGAAGGCACATGCTTTATCTTTCGTGACCATAAAAGAACTCAAATTGATGTTGAGATTTTATCTGGGTTTGTAGCTTCATGGTTTTGTGACATCCAGCAAGCTCTTTTTTTGCTGATGTGGCCTATTGGACTGACTGTGTGAACTATTAGTGTCATATTTGTGGCCTAGAATGAGTTCTCTGGGTCTTCCTCTGATTTTTAATCAATATGTATTGTTTGCAGAGAAAGAAAAAAATAGCCATGTCTGACTGTTATTTGTGGGATTATTTGTAGACAGAGATCATAGTGTGTGACAATATAGGGAAGTCAACTGAATCCACTGCCTGGAACAACGTCAACAGTCCGGCTCAACTTAGTCATCCGTGTTAACATTGCTGAAGTTTGAACATTTCGGTTCAAAAGTTTGGCATATATACAATTGAAGTCAAAATGAAAAGCCTGTAAATTTTTTAAATAATAAATCATTTAAATTTAAATAAATTATAAATAAGTTAATAAATTATATAAATAAAATTTTTTGTTTAACAGAGAGATTTCTAACATGTTTTAAATTATTTAATTTTAAGTTGTTATATATATGTATGTATGTATATATATATATATATATATATATATATATATATATATATATATATATATATATATATATATATATATATATATATATATATATATACATACATAGAACAAGAACAAACATTGGCTCGTACTGTAGACATATAAAAGACTATAAAAAAAAAGAGAACAGACAAAAAAAACACACACATCATAGTCACAAAACATACAATCAAAACTAGAGTGGGTATATAATTTAAAGCTCAGAGGGGTCACTGGATTGCTCTTGAGATATAGATTTGTCAAGCAAATCAAGAAATTGACCCCAAGTAGTCAAAGATTTTCTTATAGAGCTAGTCCCTAAATCTGAGTCTCTCCATCTTATTAACAGATATCATATCAGAAATCCAGTTCTGGAGTGAGGGGGGTAAAGGTGATTTCCAATTATTAAGCACTAGTCTTTTAGTCACCACCATGCCTTGTATTTAAGACTCCTTCATTGTTTGAGGGAGTGAAAATGTGTTTTGTGAGAAGCCAAAGATGGCAAGTTCGGCATCTGATTTCTAACATTTTTAAACATAATAGTTTTATTAACTCATTTCTTAATAACTAATTTCTTTTGTGTTTGGCATAATGACAGTACTAGTACTATAAAATTACAAGTAATCAGCTTAAAGTGCAATTTAAAGCCTTAACTACCGTAGGTTATCATGTCAACTAGGCAAGATAGAATAATTAGGCAAATTATTGGACAATAGTGGTTTGTTCAGTAGACAGTCTGCTTTTATTCTAGCCAAACTAATTATATAATAATTTGTTTGTTTTAATTAGTTATAATTTCCTATTGTAATAAAATTGTGAAAAATCATTTTGGTGAAATATTTGAAAAAAAAAAAAAACAGAAAGGGCTTATAATTCTGACTTCAACTGTATGTATTTTTAAAACAGATATTATTTTTTTTCGAAAATGTAAACTTTTTTTATATACATGTTTTTCTTTTGAACTTTCTATTCATCAGATGATCCCAAAATAACTTGGAATAGAATAATTCTTCTATTCTTTCTATTGGAAATAATAACTTGAATTCATTACTTTCAAATAATATTCCACAATATTTTATTAAGTCGATTCAGCATTGGTAAGCATAAGAGACTGAAACTACGCACAAAAATAACATTTCTTTCAAAAACACATCTTTCGATGCCACACTTTTGAACAGTAGTGTATTTTACGCTACAGTGGGTCAGTGTTTATCTGAAACTGTGTAATAAGGAGACCACAGAGCATCTGGTTAGTCTCTAACTGGATGATGAGGAAGGTGGGGTTCACTTTTCAGTTGGGCATCCACATGGTTCATGCTACACTGGTTTGATTTTTCTCAGATGCTTTCATGCACAACAGAACAGAGGGGAAGAATCGACCAGTACCTGTACACAGTCTCTGTGGGGAGGAATCTGGCTGTGCTGTTTGTTTTTGATCGACAAAAAGTTTGTTGTATACTCCCAGGACTGGGACTCTCATTAGTTCTGAGTCAGATAGCCTGAGAACTTTACCTGCTTCGTGGAAAGGGATTAGAAACAGGGATGAGCTCAGAAGTGCCGATGTTCATTCCTGATGGTAATTGTGAGTCTGTTTGTTTGCATGAAAGAAGGCAGGGTTTGTATGGCAGGTTGCATTGCTGACATTTAGAAATGCATGCATTATTGTTCTGAATACGATATCATGTCAAGATTAATCAATAGAAGACAATATTATTTATTGATTTTCTCAACAACTCTGTTTATGTTAAAACATCTAAAGCTCACACAGGATTTATCTTCATTGTAGGTGAGTTTATAAAGGCTCTGTATGAGTCTGATGAGAACTGTGAAGTGGACCCGTCCAAATGTTCATCCAGTGATCTGCCCGAACATCAAAGCAACCTCAGGATGTGCTGTGAACTGGCCTTCTGCAAGATCATCGAGTCTTACCGGTAACTACAGTCTGCCCTGCACTGAACTGTCTGTTCATGTCAACCAGTGATGCATTTTATTGCAAGATGCTGCTTTTTCCTAAATCCTGTTTCTCTAAAGTGTGACTGTAGTATGATTATGACAATGTGCGACAAAGAAAAGAAGAAATTATTAACTTTATATCTTTTAATATTGTTTTTTATTATTATTATTATTATTCATTCATTTTCTTTTCGGCTTAGTCCCTTTATTAATTCGGGGTCGCCACAGCGGAATGAACCGCCAACTTATCCAGCACATGTTTTACGCAGCGAATGCCCTTCCAGCTGCAACCCATCTCTGGGAAACATCCATACACTCTCATTCACACTCATACACTACAGCCAATTTAGCCTACCCAATTCACCTGTACGCAAGTCTTTGGACTGTGGGGGAAACTGGAGCACCCGGAGGAAACCCATGCGAACGCAGGGAGAACATGCAAACTCCACACAGAAACGCCAACTGACCCAGCCGAGGCTTAAACCAGCAACTTTATTGCTGTGAGGCGACAGCACTACCTACTGCGCCACTGCGTCGCCTGTTATTATTATTAGTAGTAGTAAAAGTAGTAGTAGTAGGAATAGGAGTATTATTATTATTATTATTATTATTATTATTATTATTATTATTATTATTAAGTTCTGCATCAATGATATCAGAACAAAGAAGAATAATTTGCCATTGTTTCCCTCCAGATTTTCTTATGGGGATTTTCACTTCAATAAAATGTATATATAATTTTTATCTATTTATTTTTTGTGGTAAACATAACTTAACATGCTTGAATCTTTTGTTCTATAACATAAACTGCTCAGACAAAATTTTTCTTGTCTAGTTAATTATTAGAAACTTATGTTTCCTAAAATATGCGAACACTGTTAGTATATGTCTATAATTTACGTTGTAGAACAAAACTTAAAGTATTATCAAGCTATGTTTACTACAGATATTATGTTTCTCATAAAACCTATGGCAAATTATTTTCTAGGCTTCTGGCGTCATTTATGAACCACACTCATTTAATTTATTTTAAACTAATTTAATATAAATTAATTGCTGTTAAGTTATTATTACTGATAACATAAAATAAGCTTGTAAGTAAAAATGGAAATAACAGAATAATATACAAGAATAATAACTGATCTAGTTATACACAGACAATTTATGAATTTAATGCTGAAAGTGACTGATTTTGCATACATGATGTAGATTTATACAATATGCAGTATACAAACAACGAGAGTAATAAACATTTTGTGTTTTTATAAATTAAGTTCAGCCAGAACTACTTCATCTACACTACCAGTCAAAAGTTTGGGGTGAGTATGATTTTTTAATGTTTTAAAATAAGTGTATCCTGCTCACCAAGGCTGCGTTTATTTCATCAAAAAATACAGTACAAATTGTAAAGTTGTAAAATGTTATTGCACTATAAAAAAACTGTTCAAAAGTAGTTTATCATTTAATATAATAATTTATTCCAGTGATTTTAAAGATGAATTTTCAGCTTCATTACTTCAGTCTTATGACCCATCAGAAATATCTGTAATATTAATTAGTATTGTTATTATTATTATTATTATTATTATTATTATTATCATTAATAAAAGCAATAATGACTGGATTAATAATTTAATTTGAAAGTACATACAAAAAGTAATAAATATATATTTAATAAATAAATATTTTACAATTTACAATTTTTTTTATATATAAATGCCATTTTGATAAACAGAATAATTTTCTTTAAAAAAAAAACTGACCCCAAACTTTTGACAGGTAGTGTAAATCTAAAGTTTTGTATTTCAACATGTAAAGGACAAATGTACAGTATAATGGATAAAAGTGCCTGTTTTGTCAGTTTTTATTGGCTTCCATCTAAATTCAGTGTTCAATTCTTCCCCTCAACAGCGTGTTTCCTCGGGAGCTCAAGGAGGTGTTTGCGTCGTGGAGGCAGGAATGTGGTAATCGAGGGCGTCCAGATATCAGCGAGCGTCTTATCAGCGCCTCCTTGTTTCTGCGTTTTCTGTGTCCGGCCATCATGTCTCCGTCTCTCTTCAACCTGACACAGGAGTATCCAGACGACCGCACTGCACGCACACTCACTCTTATCGCAAAGGTCACGCAGAACCTGGCAAATTTCACCAAGTAAGGATTTCATTCTCTCCAGTGTGTTTTAATGTCTCATAATGGAACGCCTTGGTTTTACAGCTCGTCATGCTATTGTGAGCAAACCACTATTAATAAGAATGAAATGAAGTTAATAGATATAATTATGATTATAAAACCGCTGGTGTGGTTAATTGAGGTTTTTAAGCGCATCGACGAGTCATTTGTGTTCTCATTTTCTGTCAGGTTTGGTAATAAGGAGGAGTACATGTCCTTCATGAATCAGTTTTTGGAGCAGGAGTGGACCAACATGCAGCGCTTTCTGCTGGAGATCTCCAACCCTGAGACCATCTCTAATACTGCAGGCTTCGAGGGCTACATTGACCTGGGCCGCGAGCTCTCCACATTACACTCACTGCTAGCTGAAGTGCTGTCCCAGATGGACCAGGTCAGTCTCTGCAACATACAGTCTACTAGGCTTCAATATTGTGTAATTTTACATCTTCATGACACTGGCGAGTCATATACTGTCTCTCATATTAAAGTCCACAAAGATCAAAACTAACCATATGATTTTGTTAGCTCACATTGCCAGTTATTTTGGTGAGCATCTGTGCATGTCATTAAGATGAAAAAAAAATGTTTGCCCTTATAATCTTTGATTGAAATCTGAAAATGCACTTTCTGTTTGTTTTCAGTTAAATGATCAGATTAGTATAACTCTTCTCTGTTATAACTCTTCTAAAACCCTTTTCCCGATCTTTCTGAATGAAATGCCTACTTTAGTACTTCCATTTAGCCTGCGGTAGAAAAAACAAGCCACTCCCACTGTTTGCTCATTTAAAATTCCGTTTCAGTAGGAACTACGTCACATTACGAAAAGATTAACGATTGCAGCTTCCGGTTCATGGGGACTTAAAGCATACACTACCGGTCAAAAGTTTGGGGTCAGTTTTTTAAGAAAATTATTCTGTTCATCATTTATTAAATGTAAAAAAAAAATGTTAAGTTGTTAAATGTTTATTGAAACTGTAAATAACTGCTTTCTTGTTGTATGTAGTTTCAAATGAAAATATTACTCCAGTCATTATTGCTTTTATTACTATTACCATTAATAATAATAATTAAAAAAATAATTAAAAAAAAAATAATTATTATTATTATTATTATTATTATTATTATAACATTAATAGTTAATATTATAGTGATTTCTGAATGATCATGTGACTCTGAAAACTGGAGTAATGAAGCTGAAAATTCATTTTTAAAATCACTGGAATAAACGATTAAATTAAATGATAAACTACTTTTAAACAGTTGTTTTATAGTGCAATCACATTTCACAATTTTACAATTTAAACTGTATTTTTTATTAAATAAATGCAGCTTTGGTGAGCAAGAGAAGCTTATTTTAAAACCTACTGGACCCAAACTTTTAACCGGTAGTGTACATCTAGCAATATTTTACCAAAATTATTATAACTAACTGAAATTAATACTGTACTTTAGTCATTTTTGGTAGTAGATAAAAGTTTAATGAAATAAAATGTATAATAACATCTTAAATAAAATTAACAAAAATTGTATATACATTTAAAAGTAATAAAAATGACAAAAGCACAACAAAAAAACATTAATTCTATTCATATTCAAAAAAGCTTTTCTACAAATTTGAAATAAGTGTGTTTAAATGGGTGAATGGACCAATGAATTAACGAATTCTTAAAGTTAACAAATTAATAAATGACAGAATAATAAAATACATTTCTTAAAGGTAAATGCCAGTAAAACTGAAGCCCTTCTTGTTGGCTCTAAGTCTGTTTTATACAAAGTTCAATCTTTTACCCTGTTCAATGATGACTCCCAAGTCAATTTCTCGACCCAAGAAAAGTCTTGGGGTTATACTGGATGGCATGCTCTCGTTTGGTTCTTATATTAGTAATATCTCAAGTTCTACCTTTTTTCATTTTCATAACATTGCAAGACTTTGCTCTTCACTATTTCAACAAAGTACTGAAGTGCTTGTTAATGCTTTACGGATTGATTACTGTAACTCTCTCCAATCTGGCATCCCTGATAAGCAACTTTATAGGCTACAGTTAATTCAGAATTCAGCAGCTAGGATAGTTACCTGCTCGCATGCTTCTGATCACATAACTCCAATTCTCTTTCACCTGCACTGGCTCCCTGTTCACTATCGTATACACTACGAAATCCTCCTCTTAACATACAAAGCTCTTCATAACTTGACACCTCACAATCTTTCTGATCTTCTCCATTTGTAAACTCACTGAGATCATCTTCTGCTGAATTGTTATCTGTTCCAAACTTTTGGATCAGGGGTGCTCAACCATATTCCTGGAGATCGACCTTCCTGCAGGTTTCAGTTGCAGCCCATATCAAACACACCTGCCTGTAATTATCAAGTGCTCCTCAGGTTCTAATTAATTGGTTCAGGTGTGTTTGATCAGGGTAGGAGCTGAAATCTGCAGGAAGGTCGATCTCCAGGAACAGGGTTGGTCACCCATGTTTTAGATGAAGTCATTTGGTGGCAGGGCTTTTAGTTACTGCTTTTAGCACCAAAGTTATGGAACTCCCTGCCTTTGCACATTCGCACATTTTAAATCTCAGATAAAAACTTTTTTTAATGATTTAAAAAATAATGAAGCTTTTGCTTTTTCTGTTGCTTTTTACTGCTTGTATTTTTATGATGTACTTGTGATATGCTGTTAGATGTACTTGAGTGCTTTAAAAGGCACCTATAAAAAGGTATTATTATTATTATTATTATTAAATAAATAATGTCAATTATGAATATATCATAAATGGGTATAAAATGAATATCTGAAAACAAGTCTTAGGCCCAATCCCAATTCTCCCCCTTAGCCCTTCCCCTTACCCCTACCCCTCGTTTTGCGTGTTCATGTGAAGGGGTAGTGGTGTCCCAATTCTCTTTAGCTTGAAGGCGTAGGGCTAAGCGGAAGGGGTATACACCCCTTCGAACGAAGATTTTTCAGGACCACACTCGAAACCAAGGGGTAAGAAAATTTCCCAGAATACACCTGCTACAGTGGCAGTTTTGCTGCACCCGGAAGTAAGGAGATCCACAAGTTAGTATTTTTTGTCATTATTATAAATTTTTACAACAAATAAACATGTTTTAATATATTCATAACAGCGTTCATGTTTCACCGTCATGCTTTTATAAAAAAACGATAAAATAAAAACCACTAAATTTCACCATTTATAATCCCTAATAATAACTCCTGTACAGCAGTGCCACAACATTCTGACACTCGATAACACTCGAATACCCTGTCAGAAAAGCCTAGTGGCTGAGAATGCGCTTTTTACAGTGTCTGGGATAATGTTAATGTTGTTTTTGGTGTGTTTACATAGATGAATACGGCCACTGTGTAAATGTGCAGTACAGTTACAATCTTTTTGCCATATTGATGATAACATAATATATGCCTTCAGTGATTTCCTGAAGATAAATACCAATAATAACACAACTGGAATAACTACACCACTCGCCATCGTCTGATCTCATATGAAGCAAGAGATCGTGATGACATATGATGACGTGTGCAGGTGTTGAAGTGCTGTCCCAATTCTTAGGGGTAAATTTTGAAGCCCTTTCCCTTCACACTCGTTTTTAAGGGCCAAGGGGAAGAGGAAGGGGTAGGGGTACAAAAATAGAATTGGTATTGGGCCTTAATATCAATTTTTTTAAAGTAAATATAATATATAAATATAAATATGATAATAATAATATATAATATAAATATTCATCCTTATACTAATTTAGAATGTTTGGGTGTCTTTTACTGAGAAATTGCTCAAAATGCTGATTATGAAAGTCATTTTCCTCCATTGGTTCAATGCAGTGTTTGCCATTGATTGGTAGGTGAAGTCAGGAGAGTGTTGTGACGAGGCAGTTCATCACATTGACGCCACAGAAGGTTCTCAAGTTGTGCTCCAGTTTTCTGTGTTTGTTCTTTGAGTAGGTGGACTGATGTGAGCAATTGCCTTCAGGCTGAACAGTCAGACTTTAAAATCTCTCGTTTTATTGCCTTTAATGTTTAGACCTCATAAGAAGGATTCACCATATGTTTGTTTCTTTGTATCTCATTTATTTAAATATATATTTGAACTAAATTGTCTTTTAATCCTCCTCCTCCTCCTCGAATGCTAAATATAAATGAGCTGCTGTATTTGGCCAGATTTTAACGCTAAAAGAAAACTTCCAGTCTTGCAAAATGCCTTTGAGCAAAGTTGCATTTATCTGCAGCCACTCACCTGTGCTGTAGACACTGCATACAACTATGCAAACATTACTAATTAAATTTGTAAATGTTGGATATTCTCACAGCAGACCTTGAGGTTGAATTATGCAGATCACGTTAGGTGGACATGCTCTGAAAGCTCATGCCTTCTCAGTGTTTGGAGCTCTACATTGGAAGTCCATTTGTCCCCGAGGCTGCGACAGACTGATAGCAGCCACACAGAAAAAGAAAGTGAAATTATTAATGGATATGTCACCGGCATTTACTGCCATGCGGCCAATTAACATTCAGTGATTTATGAAACAATTTATTTAAGCCAGAGGGGTTGAGCCAGCAGGAGTGCCACAAAATCAGCTCTTTAGTTATCAAAATTTTTAATCAGTCACATTTAAATTTATTCAAATCTAGGCTTCTGCTTCATTTAATGCTTTTGGGAAAAAACTGTGAAAATAGCTTGCGTGCAAAGAGTTTTCCTTAATTTTTGGACATAAACCATGGGTTTACACAAGGCATGGGACAATAACCGTTTTAAAGGTATACCACGGTTTGGAAAAGACAAGGTTTTAAAACCACCAACATTTTCTGCTTTACCATTCCTTAGGTATGTGTAAGATTTTTTTTTTATTTTTTTTTTGTTTGTTTGTTTTTTAGGACAACAGTATCTCCAGCAGTAAAGATATCAAAAGATGCCATTTTAAATTGTTCAAATTAAAACTAATGCAGACATCAGAAGCCAGTGATTTATTACATTTATTAAGCCTGATATGTTTACTGCTGCAAAATATTATAAATATTCCTCAAAATAAAATATATTGTGTTTAATGGAGAAAAAAAGTTGTTGTTTTTACCCAGACATTTAAAAAGAAGCTATTTTAGAGCAGTAATCACAATACCATGAAACCGTGATGTTTTTATTCAAGGTTATCATATCATCAGAATCTTATACCAGCCCATGCCTAGTTTCCACCAGTTTTATTTAGGGCTTCATAAAGATAAACTTACATTATTATAAAACTAAAATGTACACAATACAGTAGAGATGCAAATACAACTGCCCATATACAGCAGGTGGACTTTCGCTCAAATGTTTGGAATATGTAGTTTTTTATGTTTCAAAAGCTGTATTTATATGATAAAAACACAGTTATAAAACAGTAACAATATTACATATTTTTACAATTTAATATAACCTGGTATAAATCATTACTTCTGTCTTCAGTGTCTCATGATCCTTCAGAAATCATCATGATATGCTGGTTTAATGCTTAAGAAAAAAGTTTCATTGATTCTTTTTTATTATTATTATTCATTTTACACAAAATGGAAAAGTTCAGATTTATATTATTAAACACAAATATCAGGTTACGACTAAGAATTGGCTGCCTGGTGGATAAATCTGCCTGCAAATAAGCATTGCTCTTTAGGAGGTAATTAGGTTGAATTGATTGTTTAGAGATACACCATTTGCATTTAAATCATTGCCTTGTGCTTTTAAAAAATCTTAAGCAACAGTGCTTTCAGTCTATTCTGCACTTTTTATCAGAAATCAGTTTATCAGTGTAGCCTCAATCAAAAACATGACCTTGGCTTTGCAAGCATTTTCCCCTACCAGTTCAGCTTCAGGAACTCATTTCCACACATTATGTTATCTTCTGCCTCCCTTCTCAAGGGGACTAAAAGAGTCCTGCACAGTTTGAAAAGATCTTTAGCTAGTGTGTTCATTTTCAAATGGTCTTTCCTCAGAGTGCTGCCTCCAAGCTTGGCCCACTACCGAGAATATTAAGGGACGTCCATGGAGCGTTAACAAACCCGACGAATGTACAGATGAGCGTTCCTTCCGACCGAGTGCCCTCGCCACCAGTCCCTGGATGCAGCATCTCCACTGGGATACAAAAGATGGCCATTGACAGCGACCTGCCAGGGTAAAGCAACAATCACATCTAGTTTATTTACAACCTGAAACCAAGCAGAATCAGGTATGAATAGAATGGGCATTATCACAAATTGACCAATCGGCTTCAAGCTTGCTGTTACTTAAGGCAATTACACAATAAAAGTGGCGAAGTACAGTTCTATTTCTATATTGCTTACGTACTTGGCATTATCTGTCACTTTCAGACACAAAGACCGTCCTCGTCCTTGTTCTTAAGAGTGTGCCCTTACTTTATCCAGCAGACTGCTCTTCTAAAGAGAGTGGCTCATCTTTATCTGTCTAGCTCACTGCTAATTCCCCACCGACATTTATGAGAGCCAGAGAGAATGAGAAGCCTGTAATTGTAGTTGCACACACACACACACACACACACACACACACACACACACACACACACACACACACACACACACACACACACACACACACACACACATTCAGGGAAAGAGAAGATAAATATACTGGGGGATCAAAAGAGATGGAGGCTGTGAGGAGAAAGCATCGAATGAAGCTTGTTGGTTGGTGTCTGGATGGAGATTATGATGAAATTAGCATTTTTTTCCCAGACATCCAGACAATAAACACAGTCTGGGTGGAAGGAAAGATAGAAAGAGATGCATAATAACCTTGAATTTTCTCTGCTGTTATATACCTGGCATTTATGTATGTCGGAGAAGGATTTATAGGTTATAAAAAATGTTGTTTCTCAATCAGACTAGCTGCTATATTGGGCCAGAGGTCTTGTGAATATGTTTATGGATAATACACTCTGTTCTATAACATGGTGAGATGAACTTACATTGCTGTTCCAATAGTTAGAGAGCAATATTACTGTATACTGCTTTTTTAAGTAGCTTAAACTATAGGAAGAGTGGTTAAACCATTGTTCATTTGTGGTTACCTAAATCTACCATGTTTTAGTTTTTTGTAGTAGAATTTAGGTTAATTTCCATAAACAAAAATGGGCTATTGTGTGTTGTTTAGCTTTTTTTATGGTTCTTGTTTTACAAAAAGTTATCTATGTTGAGTTTTCTGATTCACTAAATTAGGCTGTGTTTTATTTCATGGTGATATATATTTCTGCAGCACACAACAAGGAAGAAAACTAGGATTTAGAGCAGATTTATTTCCTTTCACAACATTTAACCAACTTTTGTGTGTATATCTGTGTTGTTACAGTATTGAAACTGGAATAATGTGTTTTCCATTATACAGTATTTTTAATTGATCGCATGTTGCATGCCCTTTTACTGACCTATATTGTGATTAATTATTTACACTTCTCTCTTTCTGGTCCATGTTTCCATCTTTTCACTTTACTAGCCCAGTGGACTTTACTCGCCTTCCTTCCCCCACCCCTGAAAACAAAGACCTCTTCTTCGTTACACGCTCTTCTGGCCTCCAGGGCTCCCCTGCCCGCAGCTCCAGCTACTCTGAGGCCAATGAACCCGAGCTGGGTCTGGCCAATGGTGGCAAGAGTCTGTCCATGGTAGACCTCCAGGAAGCAGCCAGAGCGTTAGAACCCATTGCCATTCCGGTAGGGATAACTTCAGAAGGTATGGGTGAGGGTGCCATGGTCCCCTGGAATGCACGGACTCCTCAAGGCAACATTGCTGGAGGCCCCACTCTTCACAGGCCAGTACAGAGTCCCACTACCCCAGGAGCAGAAGGGGCCCCAGGCAGGCCCACGCAGCTCTTGGCCCCGCTATCTTTCCAGAATCCAGTGTACCAGATGGCAGCAGGGTTGCCAGTCTCCGCTAGGGGTAATGCGAGTGGGGATTCTGGGTCGGAGTGTCACAGTTCCGTCAGTTCCCATAGCAACAATGAAGAGTGTCTTGGAGGAACCAAGACCACCTTCCTTACCCAGGGGGCTTCAGTGGGCGAGGAGTTTGCAAGGCGTTCGGGAGATTTTTCGAGGCGCCAGCTATCGTTAACTGACCCGCAGCATGGAAACCAGCCAACGGTCCCTCGACAGAGCAGTGCTGGCCCCCAACGGCGTATTGACCAGCCTCCACCCCCTACACAGACTGCACCAAGAGGAAGAACTCCACCCAACCTGTTAAACTCCACCCCCTACCCACGACCTCTCAACAGCACTATGATGTCATCATCACCAGACTGGCCTGGAAGTGGTGCACGACTTCGGCAGCAGAGCTCCTCTTCCAAAGGGGACAGTCCAGAAACAAAGCATCGTGCACCACATAAACAAGTGAGTCATGTTTCTTTGCATACAAAGATTAGCATGCAGAGCACGCATCAACATTTAAAGCCATCATGAAATAAAAAACTGATATTGGTTATTATTTTATAGAATATTGCAATGATTTATCTGAGCAAATCATTTTTATTTAATTGTGCTCCATCAAATCTTTAATCCAAAGCAGACATCTCTTCTCTGTTTGGTGTGTGTGTACTGATGCAAGAGCTTGGCAATAATTCCTTGCCTCCAGCAAACGGTCAATCACATGAAATCAGAGCAAACAAACCACAATGATCAGTCAATTCCCAGTGGGCAAAATCAATATGAAAAGAAAAGACTCTTGCAATTTCCGTTTTATGCAGGTTTTTAAATCAGCCTGTGAGCTGTATCATTTTTTCTTATGCATCTTTATCTGAAGCGAAGCTAGTAATTTTATAAATATACCTTGTGGCAAGTATATCTGATTTATCGAGTGTAATAAGAATCAAAAAAGCTTAGCTTGCTACCAATCATGAACCCCTGACATTGACTATTGCCACAGGCAGTCATTTTTCTCAGCGATTGACAATGAAGTGGACAGGAAGGACATTTTCCTTATCCACAATGCATTGTTCTCTCTCTCTTGGGATTTGATTGATTGTTTAAAGTGATTGATGGAAGCATGTCTATGGAAGCCACATGTGCGCACACTTTTATTACATTGCAGAGCACCTCCAGGCTCTTTTTGTCTTAATGTGAAAGGCACATCTGCGCACTTTATGTGAACACTGTGGTGGAGTATAAAATTAGTTACATTATACAATTGCAGAAAAGATTAGCATCTTTCATCAAATTGAGCTATTGTTTGTCATACCTCATTAAAACTGATGAAAGAGGGGTAGTGACAGATTTTTATTGTATTGTAAGGTATATCCGAGTGCAATGGAGTCTTATCAAAAGGTTAAAAAAAAATGTAAGGTAGAATTTTAGTCTTCAGTTAATTATTTGGATGGAGGCAGAGGGCTGGGCAATTAATCGAAAAGTCATCGAAATCGTCACTCAGAACCTATAATCGATCAAATTTTTTCAGGTAAATTAATTACTTTCCCTACCGCATGTGGAGTCACGTGACCCTGCTGTTTACACTTCTGCGTTGAGCATACCCCTCGGCGTGACTGATGCTGACGCTGACCTCACAAAAAATGAAACTACACGTCACAATGACGCATAGCGTAATCAAGTTAAAATGTTCAATTAATCGAGATTTTGATTTTAGTTCAAATCGCCCAGCCCTCAAGGCAAATCTGAATGCAAGCTTGGGTTTGATTTTAAGCAAGACTTAATGTTGAAGTCCAAAAAAAGTCTGTTTAACTTTTTTGAAACATCCATTGATGAAACATTTCCAATTAGATCAATAATATGTATTTAGTTCATTTATAATTCTTATATAGATTTGCATCTTTAGTAAATGTATGACTTTGCTGGTAAAACAATCAAAAAAACTTTTTTTTATTTCAGACATGATTCATATCATTCAAATTCATGGTATATTCCTTGAAAACACATCTTATGTCATGCAATGGTTTAAATTGTAAGCATGATAAAATTGTTAAGGACTATACTATACTTGACTCTTACTGTATATTGCCTAATGGCTCGTTTCCACTGAGTGGTACAGTACGGGTCAGTCCGGGTCACCTTTATCAGGCTTGCATTTCCTCTGCCAAAAGGGTACCACTACACACAACATACATTTAGTTCTTATTTGGGTTCAAAAACAACACGCAATATAGCCCACAGTAAGTGAAAACATCTCATCTGTATCTTTAATCTTCACCAGCACATGTAACCTCTTGTTCACCTCAATAATTTCGTCATTCTGAGTTCATATTAGTCCAAAAGGTGACGATAATAATTAAACATGGCAGTTTGTTTTAGGTTGCTGAAAGAATCATTTGCTTCGTTGTTTTTTTTTTGGCTTTTCCTTTGTTTTTTTGCACTTTACTCTCACTTCTCTCCGTTTCTGAAAGGATCGGATGTCAGAAGCATTTTAATAATCATGCGCACGGCATTATCATCAGCTCAAGAAGTTTATTTTTTCAAATATGGACGCGCACGCAAGCTCTCTGGAGAAAGTGAAACCGTTCGTGCTTTTAGATGGTCTCGTAAAACAAAAATAGGAGATAATTGGCTTTGTAGCTGTTCATCAAAACGACAGCAAGGTTTGTTTGATCTTGGATTGACTATGGCTTGTTATTATATGTATATATTATTACGGTGTAATGTCTCGGCTGTATTTTTAAAAATGGAGGTTCTTGTGTTTTCATTCTCCTGGCTTGTGTATGGACTAGTGACGTTTCTTTGTAAACCAATAGTGTTCAGCTGTGCGTTTTGCTCCACCTTTTGGTACACTTTAGTCGTGCTAGGTACCCTTTCAAAAGGGAACCCAAAAAGTGGTATGGTACGGTTAGTTTTTTGGTGCCTTTTGACAACGGCAATAAAAGAGCACCGTACCTTATAGTACTGTACCACTCAGTGGAAACGGGGCATAAAACAATTAGTTTAAGAACAACAGGCACAAAAATTGACACTTTCTAATGCATATAATGTTATTATAGGCACTGTAATGGTGTCCATATGTCACACATGTTCTTTTATTCAACATTACATCATGCTAAATGTCATTAGGTTTGTTTGTCCATGTAGCCTGTTGAGAACGTGCTGCCCCTGCCATGACTTCTTTGTGTGTGTGTGAATCCTGTTTGATCTTCAGGTTATTCATGCGCGTGTGTATTTGTGTGTGTGTCTCATAGGCCCCGTCCCCAGTGAACCCCAGTGCACTGGACCGTACGGCTGCCTGGTTGATGAATGTGCCATATATAGAGCAGGAGCCAGAGACAGAGATTTGCAGAGATGAGCACACACAAGCTGAAAAGGTAACTGACCACCCACACACTGTAGCAGCAGAGATTTCGGCTCATTCTAACACTCTAGAAGGGAAATGAATCATCATCCTGCATTATTTTTTACTCAGACACGAGGATTTTGTCTGTGTCAGCGATCCAACTTTTGGTTCTGTCTGAGCTGGGTTTTTCTCAGATTTAAAGTGCAGAAAATTGCAGATTTAAAGGTGAAATGTGTAGTTTCGTCCTAGTTTAATGAGCAGAGGATCTTAAGTAAGCCATTTGTACCTCCTTGAGAGCTTTGTGGCAGTTTAAACATTGCAGTGTTTCTGCAGTGGCAAATGGGAAATGGGGTGGAAGAGGTCATTAGAATTTTTTTTAATGCAGTTTCATTTGATACTTCTAGTGGTGTAGAAAATCCAGACTTCTTAGAAACAATTTCCAGGAGAACTCTCAGACATATGAGAGAGACAAAATAATCCACTTCATTTTTTTGCTTACTCATTTCTTATACATATGTTTGCCTTCCAATTTTTTTTTTTTTTACTTTTAGTATTGTTTATAATTTATTATATTATTAATATTTTGAATGAACGTTTTTATACTATTCGAAAGTAATTTGTAAAGTTATAAATGGGATTTTATCTATGATTTGTTTTATTTCAGCTTTATTTACTGAAAAAAAACTTGGTAACACTTAGAATTGTTAACATTGCATAATGCATTGTAAGTAGTGTATTTTGAGTACTTTAAGTAAGAAGTCAGTTTAAAAGACAATAATTTCTTGTTCATGTTGAATCATAGCTTGTTTTAACTAAGGATTCCATATGCAACTTTTGATTTGAGTGATGCATTAATAAATGTGGACATTAGCATGAACTGAGATGTAATAAAATGCTGTAGAAGTAGTTCATTACTAGTTTATGCTGACTAATACAATTAACTGCAGTGCCTCCCACAGGTATAAAATATACTTGCGGTGGGTAGCCAAATTGAAACACACCACCCAAATCACATAGTTAACTCAGGGTGTCCGCAGTGTCTTAAAAAGTCTTAAAATGTCATAAATTTCAAAAACTAAATTTTAGGCCTTAAAAAATCCTAAACTCACTGACATTTTGTCTTGTATGTCTTAAATAATTATAAACAGGTCTTAATTTTCCTTTGTCCATAAAAAGCTATCCAATTGGGCCAACACGTGTCCATTCACCAGCAATCCACCTCAATAGAACTTTTAACAAAAATCTATTTATAACCTTATTTACCAATATGGTTTAGTTATCGTCCTTACAATATTGTTTGTTTAAAAGTTCTCTGTGTATTTATAATCCATATATGGTGAGTACACTGACCTGGACAGACTGTTGTCCGTACATTTATTTTATTATGGTTTTTAAAGATTTGTATGTGATACAGAATGTGTATGCATACAACTAGAGTTTGCTTGTTTTGACAATTTATTTAAAACTAATGGCTAAGAAATAACTTAGAATATATAATAAAAAAGGTCAATATAAGTCTGAAATTTAATTTATAATGGTTTTAAAAAGGTCTTAAAGTCCTAAATTTGACTTTGTGAAACCTGCAGAAACCATGTAACTATATGCGACAAACAATACATAATTACATTTTTTAAAATAATTTTATTTGTAATGACACTGTTATACACGATTTCTTTTCAATGAGTTGAAGTAAAACAAAAGGACATCCCTTATTTCTCTTATTTTTATGCTATTCATGAGCCATGTGCACCCACTGATGGATCGAATTAATAAAATAATTAGCAAATGAGAAATAAATGACAGAAAAAAAGAAAAAAAACTATATCTCTAAAAATTTCAATATTAAACCTGTAGATTATTTAAATAAGGCAAATCCGTTGATTAACCATTACTAATGATGTACATACATTTTGCAGCCAGTTTAGACCAGTCATTTCATCCTCTCTGAGTATATAGTAAAGTTTTTCTAAGTCGTTTAGATTAAAAAATTAATTATTTAATGTTTCCTTGTTGTGCGCACAGTCAGTTGCGAAGCCAAGCAAAAGTAGGCTTATGTAAAAAGGTGATACAAAAATGCATACAAGCTTTGGAAAGCAAAAGTTGAATTCCGGACATTTTAGGAGCTTTAGAAACCCCGGCCGGATTAATTTTTTAAGTCCCAAAAAGGCGCGTCTCTGTGGGTCTACAGAGCACATGAGACTGTCTTTGGCAGTGTTGACAGGTCTCGCGCACATAGAAAAAAATGGGTAAACGAGAGAAGATTTTCCACTACTTAATCGATTGTGAATGTTTGGTTGTATTGGGCAGATACAAAATAATGTAAAGGATGTAAATAACAGTAAAAAAAAATATACATGGGTGGCTCGCCCAAGTAAAGTCTATATGTGGGAAGCACTGAACTGATGTTAATAAATGATAGCTTGTTCTAAAACCGAATTTGTAATAGTTTTAGTTAACATAAATTGATGATTGATTCCAAGCAAGTTAGTGCAGATGTTAGCATGTTACTACGCTAACACTGCAGCTTTTACAGCACTGATACCCAAAGGTTAATGTTCATTTTTACATTTATTAATGCATTTTAACATTGCATGCTGTATCAATTTACATTACCTCATGTATTATAAATGAACATGAATTAACAATGAATGAAAGCAAATCTATAAATGAATACTGTAAAAATGTAGCTCGTTGTTAATTCATGACACCTGAAGCATTAATGTTAACAAATTGAACCTTATTGTAGAAAGTTATCATGTGATACTTTTGCAAGAGTGTACAAAAGACAAACATAGAAAAACATTTGCAAGTGCATTTTTCCATTTTCAGGACTCTTAGCTAACGTTTAGTGCTGACTGAGGTATTTTTGTGTGTGTCAATATCAGGCGGAGATCAGCATGTTGCAGGACCGTCTGCGTATGTCAGTGCAGAGGCTGGAAGAGTACGAGGCCCGGCTGAAAGGACAGGAGGAACAGGCCCAGAAGATGCTGCTGGAGTATCAGGCCCGACTGGACGAGTCAGAGGAGAGACTGAGACGACAACAAGAAGACAAAGATCTGCAGATGAAGGGCATCATAAGCAGGTGGGACACGCTCATGTTTTGAAGAATGAACCTGATGAAAGTTGATGAGGGAAGATAAAATAAAGCAGCAAGACAGAAAGACAAAAGAGCAGACTTTAAAACATGCACACTGAACAGAGAGGTTTTATCTCAGGAGACAAAGAAAACTCCCCAAACAAACAAAAAATCTATGAAATTTTGAAGGAAGCCAAAAGCAAAGTAAAAAAAGGGAAGAGGAGCAAATGTAAATAAAGTATTTATTTTTATTTAGACTCAAAACAATGCTGGATGTTTAAACCCAACTTTGGATCAAATATGGACAAACACAGTTGTTGAGTTTACAATAAGGTTCCATGAACTAATTTGAAGTAAAAATACAATATTTTAACAGCATTTATTATAGTTTACTTTTACTTATTTAAATGCAAAGTTATGCTTGTCAACTGAGGGATAATGTACATCAAGCTGGTTTTTCTTGCAGAATAAAGGCTAACAAGCTTATCAGCAGCCTGACATCAAGCATCAAAACATTGATCTGCTCTGTAATAGTTCACAAGCTCTTTTGTTAAATGTAAAGCTTGCAGAAAGAAGATTTGTCAACATGGCTGAATGACGCCTGCGCTAACTGCTTATTATTCAGACACAAACAGTCATGAACAATGGAATGACAGATATAACATACCTTGGAATGTCTTTAGCCAGAATCAAGTATTCATTCACCAACAGTCTATATCATAGGTCTCAAACTCAATTCCTGGAGGGCCGCAGCTCTGCACAGTTTTGCTCCAACCCTAATCAACCACAGCTGATCCAACTAATCAAGGTGTTCAATACCACTAGTTACAACTAGATCAGCTGTGTTTGATTAGGGTTAAACCAAAACTGAGCAAAGCTGCGGCCCTCCAGGAATTGAGTTTAAGACCTATGGTCTAGATCAGGGGAGTCCAAACTCGGTCCTGGAGGGCCGGTGTCCTACCCAGTTTAGTTCCAACTTCCTTCAACACACCTGGATGTTTCTAGTATATCTAGTAAGTATCTGGATGAGGCTGTGTTATTAGTTCAATCTTAATTGTTATCTGAGAATAACATACCTTGGAATGTTTGATTGACTAATCAGGATCAAATATAGTATTGAATTAAATTTTTATTTAACAGATTTAAACACATTGTACAAAATACAACAAATCTCATTGATCTTGAAATAAACACAATAACCATACATACAATACCATACAATTCACCATACACACAAAATTTTATTAAAAAAAAAAACATCACCCACCATGCAAAAAAATCATCACCCATTATCAAACAACTATCTTTTGATCTTTTGATTTGGGTAATTTATTGCACATAATTGCACTAGTCTATAAAAACATATGTTTCCCCACTAAACTTCTAAACTTAAACAAATATTAAAATCCCAACCCCTAGTACTATATGTATGCTGTTGCCTAACCATTTGAAAATCAAATAACTAGGAACCACATTATTAAACATTTTACATATCATTCCCAATTTAAAAAAAACACACACTCTCTTATTCACAGTCAACCTCTCTAATTCTTTAAAAAACTCTTTGTGCAAAAGTATTCCAGAGAACCATGCAATAACATTAGTTAATCCACTGTGAGTTAACAAGGGCTAACAATGAATGACTTTATTTTTCATTAACTAACATTAACACAGATGAATAAATACTACTAATAATAATTGTATTGTTCATTATTTGATCATGTTAGTAAATGCATAAAATAAATAAATAAATAAAACCTTACGGTTAGTGTTATGAAAAAAATATGACCAACAGTCCAATTTGTCCATGTTTGACCCCAAATTGGGTTAAAACAACCAAATGTAATAATGCCTGCCTCTCAAGTTCACAAGTAGTCAATTAAATGGTCTTAGTGAAGCAAATGGATTCAATGGGCTCATTTTCCCTTGTTCAGCTTAGTCCCTAATCAGATAAAAGTTAGCTTGAATTTAGTGAACAAACACCAAACACAGGGAGAGGGCACTTTGCAGCACTTGGTTCTAATGCCGAGTGTCAGTTTGCTTTCAGCTGCTGGTGTATTAGTGAGAATCTGAGAAGACAGAGAGCTTTTAGCCGACTTTTAGCTTTCCTCAAGGCAGATTTTACTGAGAGCTGCTTTCCACCAAGACCGATGTTATGGGGCAGCTATTTATGGCCTGGAGCTCCAGATCAAAGACAGAACGGGAGGATTTATGCAGGCTGGACTGAGTGTGTGTTTATTTTGCGTTGATGCAGGTTGATGTCGGTGGAGGAAGAGCTAAAGAAGGATCATGCTGATATGCAGGCAGTTGTCGACTCCAAACAGAAGATCATTGATGCACAGGTACTGTATGTCTATAACAGCAGTCATGGAATCCAAACTATTTTCGGATTATTCTCTTTGCCTGAGGGTAGTTTCAATAGTTGTTACCAATACCAGTACAATAGCATAATACTTGATACTAATTTCAAATAATTAGTTGAATAAACCACATTTTTTGTTATAAAAATACAATAATAATTGCAATTTTGCTTATTTAATAAACTCTGCCGTCTTTGCTGCCGCTTTTGATCAATTCAATGCACAATTTCCATACAAATATATCAATTTTAAAAAATCTGTTTGTGTGGAATGGAATATATTTGGTATTTACATGTCTATCATAGTCTATGCCCAGTGTATACCCCCTGCTGTACAATAGGAGCCCCCAGGGGAAATGGGCTGTATTTTTTAAGAAACATATATTTTTTAATGCAATAAAAGCAAAGTATGTCTGCTAAATATGTACCATTAATCATTGTTAAATTAATATTTGCTGTGCAAATATCTTATTTTTTCAATCATCAGTTTTCATGGCTTATTTGTACTGTCTGAAATCTGAACAGCAAAATGACCTAATGCAGCAACACAGAATGAATTCAATGAAAAATACAAATACTGCACTATTAATATTTGGTAACACTTTAATTTAGGTCACAATTCATGCTATTAACTACTGGCTTATGCCTGCCTATTATTAAGAACTGTTCATTAGTAGTTCTAAAGTATAATCTTATTCTACATACCTAATCCCACCCAATATGTAAACCTGACTTCTACCTTACTAACTATTAATAAACAGCTAATTAGTAGTTTATTATGCTTGTAGTGTTAGTTAATGGTTTGTTAATACTGTGAAATGTGACCTAAACTAAAGTGCTTAATGCTATATCTTCACAAAGTTTTCGTTTTTTAATTGTCTCCTCTCCTTTCAAGTCCACATTTTGAGAGAGAAAGAAGCGATTAAACACTAGTGGCTGAGTGGCTCCATAAATAACATCACAGCTGTGATTTGGTCACAGACACAAGCTCAATCTTTACAAGTTACCATGCAACACTGATATACAGCGGATGTGCAGCCAATGTTTAAAAGAAAAAGGGAAATAAACATACATTTTATTAGCTTCAATCTATTTTGCCATAAATGGTCAAACTAAAAAGATCCAATACATGTTTACCAATCTATAAAATGATTATTCAGTGATTGAATAACATCGGATGAGTGCGTGAGGTTGACTGAACTGACTGACTTAACTATATGCATAATTATACATTCACTTTGAAGCTTGTGTTAGTTAACCCAATGCAGCGGAGTAGAAATGACTCATGAGAACCTAAAGGCTGATGACGAGACTAGAATATCTGAGAAAGATTACTTGATCTGTTTCTCTTTGGGCTGAGTCAACTGTATTTACCAGAGCATTTTTTTTATTCTGTAATTGGTAACATACAAACAGTTACTCATAAATATTATGACTTAATATTTATATTATGACTGTTAATATTCCTGATATTTGCATTTATATAGATACAGAACCATGTTTCCACACATATAAAAAGTCAGAATTCTGATTTCCTCAAAATTGTCATAAATAAACTCAGAATTGCAATAAATAAAAAAATGAATTACAAAAAAGTAAAGAGAAATAGTTAGGCTAGGTTAGGTTACTTTATTTAAACCCGAAGGTAGATTTGGTTTGTAGTTAAGAGTCCTCATTTCATAACAGTGCCACACAAAAAACTCACATAGTGACAACAACAATTGGACATAAAGACATAAAACATACAAAACACTCTCTTACAAAAATAAAATAAAAAAAAATACATTAATTACAATAAAACAATAAAGATTATAAATAAGTGTTTAAAACAATGTATAAAATGTAAAATATAGACCATTTTGAGGAATGTTAACAATAACAATGGTCCTAATGTATTTCCTGTTTTACATTTTTAATTTCCATAGCTTCCGTGAATCCAAAAAGGTCCACATATTGATAAATAATGTTATGAGAGCTGTTTTAATGGAAAAATATGGTTAAATTGCATCTTGTTGCAGTTAGGATATTGTATGATAACAAGAAGGAAATGTTGAGGGGCAATGACATTACCACATTGAAATGGTCTATACAAGTCACAGATACACCTCTGCTTTAGTCTATGCCTTATTTAAATGTCTAATGGCTGCTGGTATGAAACTATTTATTGTTTAGTTCTACAGCTTGATACTAAAACTCTGAGTGTAGGGGATGAGCAGTGTCACTTTAAATTGAATTTGTAATTTTCTTGAGCTGCCTGGTGTACAGAACTTCCAGATTGGCTAGTGACACCCCAGTCAGCTTACTGGACCACTTTATTATAGTTATTAAGCTATAAAGTATTGTAGTATATAAATTCATAATTGTGAAGGACTTCCAAAATATAAACTAAGATTTTTTTTCTTGTAATCCTGAATTTAAATCTGGAATCAGGCTTAAATATACTGTAGGTCAGGGGTGCTCACCCCTATTCCTGGAGATCAACCTTCCTGCAGTTTTCAGTTGCAGCCCATATCAAACACACCTGCCTGTAATTATCAAGTGCTCCTCAGGTTTTAATTAATTGGTTCAGGTGTGTTTGATCAAGGTAGGAGCTGAAATCTGCAGGAAGGTCAATCTTCAGGAACAGGGTTGGTCACCCATGCTGTATATGATTCATAACTTGTACACACTATGTCTCTCTCACTACAGGAGAAACGGATAGCATCTCTAGACGCAGCTAACGCTAGGCTAATGAGTGCTCTGTCTCAACTGAAGGAGCGCTACAGCATGCAGACGCGTAATGGCATCTCTCCCACAAACCCCACCAAACTGCAGATCACAGAGAACGGAGAGTTCCGCAACAGCTCCAACTGCTGAGCACAGACACACAGAACCAGGAGAGGGAGAGAGAGATAGAGAGAGGACATGATATTCTGTAGGTGAACCCTGAGAGAAAACCGCAGGTGAGGACACTGAACACTCAGCAGAACGGCTGTCCAGAAACATCCGCTGGTGACACTACTGTTCAAGTACTTCATGTTAGGACACACCACTAGACACTCGTTTGTGATTCACAACGGCTGACTGTATAATAGAAGAACAAAATACAGCTGACATGGTGACATTATACAAACACTAGACCTTCTAGTCTGCAAAAAAAAAGTCATTGAATCGCTTTAAAATAGGTGTTTTCCATACAACCTCTGAAAAAAAAACTCAATTCTGAACTGTTTATTTATAGCGCTCTTTACTTTAACATGAAACGACTGAAACTACAGAACGAGCAACTCTGTGTGGAGAATTTAGAGGTCTCCTTCATATCCTCACTTCTGTTTCTCCCTACATAGTGCACTTTGTCTCTCCATCATGAGAAGCCTTAAAATGTTGCATCTGAAATGTCCCTCAGTCCTTAGCTTTTTGTTTTTACAGTTCAGATGAACATCTGTGATAGATTATGATGTCTATTTAAAAAAAACACAAGTATATATTTTACATTCTCCATCAATCAATATTTCTTTTGTAGTTTTATTTTTTTTACTCCGGACAAAAATAGTCCGGTCTGTAACAAACACGTCCTACATGTTATTTTGGGTCCATTTCAGATATTATTTCGAGACGGAGCAGAGTGAATGTTTTCAAGTCTAGTCCACATCGACATGATTTTACATTGAAGTTTTGAAAACCGCCTCGTGTTTTCTTCCTACATTTTATTGGCAGAGTTTTGCTTCATTTTTTATGGTTTTTTTAATGTTCAGTCTCCTTTTTATGCCTTCATTTGTACATGTGTGTTTGTATTTTTATATGTGTTGCCTCATTGGTCCAGATTGCTGCACGCTTTACATTTCAGCATTTTAGAGTTTGTATATTTTTGTATTTAAAAAAAGCATATGTGAGGATTTCTGCATTTATCATGGAGCTGCTGTTTTCCTTTAATCTGAACCTGATGGTCTTTGAGGAAGTGACACACATTACACGTCTCTATTTTCTTGTAAATATATATAATAATACAAACTGTCATGGGACATATATAAAAAAGAAATGCTATTTTTAAGGGAAAGCCTCTCTATAACTGTGCTCTGGGATGGAGTAAATTATGATTATAGATGTTCAGAGTGAATTATGTTCTTACATCAATATAACAAGCACAAACCACATCTGTCCCCCTGAAGACTATGCACTTTCTCCCTTTGTCATCTACACCTGGGTTTACATCACTCCATCAACATGTAGCAAACGCATTATTATTATTATTATTATTATTATTATTATTATTATTATTATTATTATTAAAAGTTAGTTCACCTCAAAATGAATTTGTTTTTTGAAACATTTGTTTTTTTACCTTAAACTGCAAGACTTTTTTATCTTCAGACCACACATCAAGATATGTTTAATCTGAGAAATTTGTGTCCCTCCTTAGAATACAATAGTGCTGCCCAGTTGAACCAAATACACCAGCTACAAAGAGAATCACAGCATTATACATTTTGATTTGAAGCAAAGAAAAATATGATCATTTGACAGATGTAATGTGTATTTTGTGTAAATTACAATCACATGATGCATTGACAATCAGTAAAGTGTGACTGAGACATTAAATTATTAAAAGTTGTTGGTTTCATCTATAGAATCTGTACCAATATATTACTAATTATGCAAAATAAGAATCGAATAAGAATACAGATATGAATCTGTACTATACGTATATTATATTATTATATTATATTTCTTACATTACATCATATTATATTATATTATATTACATTATATTATATTTTTTATATTACATTACATTATATTATATTTATTATTTTACATTATATTATATTATTATATTATATTACATTATATTATATTTATTACATTATATTATATTTATTATTTTACATTATATTATATTATTATATTATATTACATTATATTATATTTATTATATTATATTTATTATATTACATTATATTATATTTATTACATTATATTATATTTATTATTTTACATTAAATTATATTATTATATTATATTACATTATATTATATTTATTATATTATATTATATTTATTATATTATATGCACTGTATATTGCAAGTTATGCAAAACAGCTATGAAAAGAGATCACTATTTCTCTAGATTTATTGTTAATAGGTTTGGGTTAAATGTTAATATTTAACATTTGTTTTATTACATTAGACATGATAATATTTTTATATCTAATTTTAAATAAAAGTGTTTTTTCTTCATTTAATTTGTAATGATTGATTTTTTTTTTGTAATAAATAGAATAGATTTCTTCTCCCTACATTCACATTGTTTTTATAAAATGGAGGGTTGTTTTTGGAATCTGAAAAGCCTATTGACACAAAACTCGTTTTTTTACTTTTTGTACTTTTTGCTTTTAGATGAAAAGACTTTTAGTAGAGAGACATCAATTTCTCAGATTTGATCAAATTTGTCTTCATTTGTGTTCTAAAGATAAATAAAATGGCATAAGATGAGGATGAGTAAATGATAACAGAATCCAGTAGCACTTTATTTATAGTCTTTTTTCATATGCAAATACTTATCATACTTATCGATATCCACTTGTTAAGTGTGACCACACGCAAAGCAACTTCCGGATCCAAGTGCTCTATCAAGTGAAGTTTCACAAACTAATTTCGAGAGGAGCCCGTAATATGATTGATCGCAGCTGGTCTCACATCCGTAATCATTAGTAAGCCAATCGGATCATTCCAAACTCACTATAAATAGCCTGACTAACATTATTCCCTTATTTTCGTTTTTTTGAAGAATCCCCCCCATCCACCCCATCTCCTCCTTTACCAGGGGAAGCTCTCGAGAACTTCCTGATCTCATACCCCCTCACATGCTCATTGGAGGCTGGAGCCCTGGGCTCAATTATCTCTGAGCTCAGGGTTCTCTCCTGGGACAGCATGCCAAACCTGCTAATACTATCAAACAATATCTAAGTGTGAACTCTTGAAACTGTATGTGGAGACTCAACAAATGGTAATAATAAACGTTTACAAAGCGATGTAATACATTTGAAAATCATGGTCGCAATATACAGTTGAAGTCAGAATTATTAGCCCCCCTTTGAATTGTTTTTTCTTTTTTAAATATTTCCCAAATTATGTTTAATAGAGCAAGGAATTTTCACAGTATGTCTGATAATATTTTTTCTTCTGGGGAAAGTCTTATTTGTTTTATTTCGGCTAGAATAAAAGCAGTTTTTAATTTTTTAAGAACCATTTTAAGGTCAAAATTATTAGCCCCTTTAAGCTTTTTGGATAGTCTACAGATCAAACCATCGTTATACAATAACTTGCCTAATTACCCTAACCTGCCTAGTTACCCTAATTAACCTAGTTAAGCCTTTAAATGTCACTTTAAGCTGTATAGAAGTGTCTTGAAAAATATCTAGTCAAATATTATTTACTGTCATCATGGCAAAGATAAAATAAATCAGTTATTAGAAATGAGTTATTAAAACTATTATCTTTAGAAATGTGTTGAAAAAATCTGCTCTCTGTTAAACAGAAATTGGGGAAAAAATCAACAGGGGGGCTATTAATTCTGACTTCAACTGTATATATCTATGCCTAATATCTGATGAGCAGAATGTGATTAATTTTTTATAAATTCTTAAAATGTTGTCTGAGATAGAGCAAGTCTAGAGACTGTTGTTTACACCATGATTTTATATAAAATATGACTAAAAAGTGGTCATAAACGAATATTTTCTCAGCGGCTTGGATTCGCAAACACAGTATTTTATACTTCACGACTTAACAGGCGGATTATTAGTGATTATTAGAGATACTATCTCTAATCCAAAACCTAACCCTAACCCATGTAGTTAACCTATGTAAACCAGTACGTTTTTGAGTACACATACTATGCTGTAAAAGAAAGTGAAACACAGAATCGTGATTTTTGGGTGAACACACTTAAAGCCAGGGAATCTGGGATCTGTCATTGTTTCAGTAGTAGCATTGTCATTCACACCGTTGTAGCCAGATGCTATAAACCTTTCAACTCCATGCAGTGTAAATGTTTCAAGACTATGAACTGGACTGCTGGATGACTCAGCCACTCACATCCTCTTCTGATGCCCAACCGAAGTAAAGTAGTTGTGCATGTGTTTAATGCTTCAGCAGTATCTCTACAAGGCTAATTTGTATCCAGGGTCATTTCAAATTCATTTGATCAACTTTTAAACTCAGCTTGGGGCTGAGTTTGTGCAAAAGGGAACCAATATTTATTTTTCACAAGTTTTCTTTCACAGAAGCGGCTGTCAACTTCTCTGTTTGTTCATGTACTGTTTTTAATGAGGTTTTGCAGAGTCATTATGTCTATTTTCATCCACATGAGAAGCTACTAGCCAGTCAAAAAATAGTAGTTTAGAACAGTGTTGAATGAAAAAGACTTTTGCTGTCGTCTCGGTTCTTTTCATCAGACGTGTCTTTATCTGGCTACATTTCAGTTCTCGGAGTTTAGGAAACTTTCTGCTAGTAAAAACTATTTGCGCATTGTTCTTTTCTTATTTTCAAGCAGTCGATGTGAAATAGTAGCTATGTGAAATAAACGATATAAAGAGAAAAGATATATAAATTAATACCTAAAATATGTTGTATGTTTTATAATCCTTGTAGAAAAGATTTTTGTAAGTATGTTTAAAGTATTGGCTGGACTCTTGCCTTGTTTTAGGACAACGACAGGAACAATAATGTACAGAGAAATTTGTCCATGTTAAGAACTATACAATTGTGGCTGTGCAATTTATGTACATTTGCAACTAGAATAATTAAAGTTTTATTTAGTTATTTCATATGCCTGCTTTGTTGTCTTCATTATTGCGTCATTCTGTTGTGTGTAACCCAAAGTGAATTAAGGGCAGTATCACAAATAAACCATATGAGCCAGTAACTATCTACCAGTGCTTTTATATTTATAAAAAAGGTAAATTGATCAAATGTTACAGTAAAATAATATGTTAGAAAAATATTTAAAAGAAAAATGACTATTGAAAGTGTATCCTTGCATCAGAGGAATAAATTAGTTTCAAATTTGTGGCCCTGGACCACAAAACCAGTATTAAGCTGCAGTGGTGCATTTGTGGGAATAGCCAAAACAAAATCTTAAGTGTCATAATTATTCATGTACACCACCTGACAAAGTTTTGTCGCCTATCCAAGTTTTAGGAACAACAAATAATAACTTCTAGTTGATCATTTGGTATCAGAAGTGGCTTATATGAAAGGCAAAGGCCTCTAGATTACTCTTATTTTAGCAAAATAAAATATGATCATGTCTTGATTTTTAATTATTTCATTAGGACAGTAAGGTCAAAAGTCTTGTCACTTAACAGAAATAATGTACAGTACAGAATATAAAGTCATGGTGCAGTGGAAAAAGAATTAATATTATGTATGACTCTCATGAGCTTGGAGGACTGCATCCATACATCTCTGCAATCACTTCAATAACTTATTAATAAAGTCATCTGGAATGGCAAAGAAAGTGTTCTCCCAGAGTTCATCAAGATTATTTGGATTCTTCTTCAATGTCTTCATCTTACCCCAGACATGCTCAAGAATGTTCATGTCTGGTGAATGGGCTGGCCAATCCTGTAGCACCATGACTTACTTTGCTTTCAGGAACTTTGATGTGGAGGCTGAAGTATGAGAAGGAGGGCTATCCTGCTGAAGAATTTGCCCTCTCCAGTGGTTTGTAATGTAATGGGCAGCACAAGTGTCTTGATACCTCAGGCTGTTGATGTTGCCATTCACTCTGCAGATCCTTTGCACGTCCCCATACTGAATGTAACCCCAAACCATGATTTTTCCTTCACCAAACTTGACTAATTTTTGTGAGAATCTTGGGTCCGTGCAGGGTTCAATAGGTCTTCTGCAGTATTTGTGATGATTGGGATGCAGTTTAACAGATGATTCATCAGAAAAATCTACCTTCTGCCACTTTTCCAAATGATCAACTAGAAGTCAAGTTATTATTTGTTGCTCTTACAACTGGGACTGACGACAAGACTTTTATCAGGTATTGTATATTTTATGCCAAAAATCATTAGAATATGAAGTAAAGATCATGTTCCATGAGGACATTTTGTAAATTCATCCATCAAAACTTAATTGTTTGATTAGTAACATGTTTTGCAAGAACTTGATTTAAAAAGTATTTAGTTTTGTTTTTTGAACCCTCCGATTCCAAATGGTCAAATGGTTGTATCTCTGTGAAATATTGTATTACGTATATATCCAAGATCTACCTAACAACCCAAACATGAACAGAAAACATTATTCAGCTTTTATGTGATGTATAAATCACAATTTTAAATGTTTTTTTTTTTTTTGTTGCAAAAACAAAGATTAAATTGCAATGATATTTCCAAAATTATTACTATTTTACAAAGGTGAGTATAAGAACTTAAAACAAGCAAATTTGCAAAGAATTTCTTGTTTTCAATGCAGTGTTTATTCAACATGACCATAAAAATGACATCTCAGTCGAAGCCTAATGTGTACATGTCTGCAGCTGCGATGTGATATTAAATGCAGGTTAAATGATCTGTGTAAATATTTGCTAATCCTGCAAGAACGTCTGCTTGCATTAAACCACAGCAAACCCTTATTTTCCCCCTTCTGTCATCATTTCTACATGCAGGAGCAGTTCAGTCAATTCAATAAAGTGACAGTGACAGACTTGGTTAAGTGGACAATAAATAATAATAAATCTCTACAGATATAAATTATAAACAAAACTTAGTAAACTTTGAGTGCACTTGGTGCCATGTCCTGGTGTTAACACCATTTCAACAGAAGGCCACCAGGTGTTGTTCTGCAACAGTTGTTCTGTTAGTTAAAGGTGGCTATTTGAGATTATTAGCTGCTTTTCTGAAGAGAAATGGTGTTGTGACGATATCCATCCCTTTACAAAACACCGAACCCACTGTGATACTGTCACAGTTCCTGCAGTGATTGGTTCGCACAAAATACTTCCCACATTACCTGAAGGTAACCATATATGAGCAACGCAAATCAAGTCACATGCTCTTCTGCGCATTTAGCACTGAAACAAGTGCAAAGAGTGTCAGTTTACTGGCATCAAACACATACATACATATCATCTGTTACAGTACATGTTTGTGTGTGGTGTGGTGGAGAAATATCTCCATCTGAGCTGTATCAACACAATCTCACGGCAATTCGTAACTTTTTGATTTAGTGGCTAATTCGTATGATCCCATTCATACAATTTAGAACGATTTGCTTATCCCCCAATGACGGTTGGGTTTAGGGGCGGGGTTGGGTGCCACGCCTCCTTTTTAAAATTGTACATTTTCGTACGACTGTAAAATAGCTACGTTTCCCCGTGAGATCAGGCTGGCTGGATATAAACTATTCCACTCGAGCTATTGCACAGAAAGGGATTGATTCAAAAAGTACTCTGGGTATTAAGACTCGTATGGCTTTATATTATGTAAATAATGTCTATTACTGAAATATGTTGCAGATTTATTTCATTAAAAAAAACATTGGATAATGGGAGCTGCCATTAGTTTTAAGTGCTCAGTGCTAAACGTCTAATGGTTCCACTGTAACGCTACATAATAACTGCACACTATGAATCATTTATTAAGCATTAGCAAATAGTTCATTCAACTTTTGTTAAGCTTTAAAGCTACACTAATAGACATTAATAAACAGTTTTTAAATGCAGCTACTAATGCTGTATTCTTGACTTACAGGAGCATATATAATATGTTTAATGATTGTATTTTCATACTTCGTTAAAGATTAGTTTTCCATTACGAAAATATAGCCTCATTCACACTACGAGTGACTGTTCATTTCAACGGAGAGTTTCAACATAGACCAAGTGGGCGTGTCGAGAGAGGCGACAAAGTTGAGAATCGTTTAACTTTATGCAAATGAAGAGTGACCTTCTTGAGCGTCAGCCAATAGAAGCACCAGTAGAGCTCACGTGACCCTCTCAGATCCCGCAGAAGCCGGTTGTATTCTCCGTGCTGTAGACCTACACAGACCCACGTTTGCAGCAGGTCGCCGCCCACAGCGACCGGCAGCTACAAAGTCGCTGCTAGTGTGAATGAGGCATAAGTGTTGCATTATTTGCAAACTAGTTATTTAAGAGTAGTTGGTTGTTTTTAAGATCCTTCAGAATGAGAATGTAAGTGATAAACTATTAAATTTGACATTTAAACATGTTCGTTTTCAGGCATATAGTAATAGTTACTCATGCTTCATGCAGTTATGTGAGCTCATCTAAAGTGAAGACTTAAATTAAACGCTTTAATTAAAGACTCAGTTGTATGCTAAAAATAAAAAAACAAATGAATGAATGATTGATTTATGGATCGTGAGAGTGATTCATAACAAAAAATATTCATGTTAAGATACAAAAATTATACTGTACAACTGTATTAAATGAAAAATAAATCTTTGCAATCTTATCTAAAAATAACATTTCTGTACAGTCAAAGTGAAGTTTCACAAAACAGCATGTGATATGATTGACCACAGCTCGTCCCTATCGGTAATCATTAGCTAGCCAATCGGATTTTTCCAAACTTAACATAAATATCCAGCCTAACTTTACTCCCTATCTTCGTTTTGGTAGATATATATATATACTGTATATATCCATGCCTAATATCCAGTGGCCAGAAAGTGATACATTGTTTATAAATTGTTAAAATATTGGTGTCTTTGATGCAGCAAGTCCAGAGACTGCTGTGTACACCATGATTTTATATAAAATTCACTTTAAAGTGTGATAGGACTAATAAGAGGCCATAAATGAATATTTTCTCAATTCAAATGAATACCGGCTCGGACCCAGAAACAGTATTCCATATGTCACGACTTAACTAGCGGATTAATCGAGGAATAGGCCAAACGAATCGGGGGAGCTCTCGAGAACTACCTGATCTCGTATCCCTTTAAATGCTCATTGACCAGGCGGGTGCCGTGGGCTCATCTATCTCCGAGCTCAGAGTTCTCTCCCGGGACAGCATGCCAAACCCGCTAACACCGTCAAGCATTATCTAAGTGCGAACTCTTGAAACATTGCTGAATAACAGGTGTCAAAATACAAAATGACTTTATGCCTGAAACATGTATAAATGTTCACTTGAATATTTTAGAAATCATTTACAATCTCATTCTGAATGATCACCACTTACTCTTAAATGCCTGGATTGTAAATAATGCAATAGCTACTTTAATAATAAAAAATGAATCATGAACAATCATCAAATAGTTTTTCGTCATTATTAGTAGCTGTATTTATAAGCTGCTTACTAATGTCTATTAATGTGGAGTTTATGCTTAATAAATGGTGAACTATTTGCTAATGCTTATTAAATGGTTCATATAAAGTGTTACACATTTTTTAACACAAACATGAAATTCAAAATACCGATACAGTGGCACATTGTACGGCTTTTGCTTATAATTTTCAGTTAAAAGGCAACAACAGAGGCGATGTAAGTCTTCTTCACAACAATCGATTTGTTCTCACAAGGATTCTCAACACTGCTGGATATTGAGTGAAATCTGCACTGAGAAATGCCAAGACAAGAAACACTAGACACTAATCATGCCGACTCTAGTTAACATCTGTCTGTGTAGCTGCATTTGTCATACCTTAAAAACTCTGCACACTCACTGAATGCAGTGAAATACACACATAACAAATGAAACGCATGAACAAGCTTGAACTTTGTTTAGCATGTAGCATTTCTTGTCCTTGGCATTTTTCACTCAATATCCTTGGCATTTAGACAAGTTAAAAAATTGATGGTGTGGCATTTGGTTTAAGCCTATGCTTCTATCTACTGCCACCTGTAAACTCTTTCACTCTCTGTGGTTCCTGAAAAACCTCAAAAAAGGCATCAGAGCTCATGTGGAGACACTAGACGTGGCCCTTTAGGAAGTTTTATTAATCCACGGGAATCTTTCCATCCTTTTCTCCTCTTATCGCTAGGAAAGCATTGAAGATGCGCATCATCTCTCTTGTTGCCCTTTGCCTGAAAATTACTTACACAATGTGAATTTGTCTCAGTATTTTGTATTCTATGTTATATTGATAAAAAATATCAACTTGGAGTGCAAATAGTTCACAATGTGCAACCATATGTCACACACTGCTCACATTAAATAATGCCAGCTCATAGTGTTGATATTATTATTATTATTAGTTTTTTATTTATTATTATTATTATTATTTTTATGATCAATCTTTTATGGTTTTTCTAGTTCTTCAGTAACAGACATTGTTTACATTAATATTAATCCATACAAGTCTTAAAGGGATAGTTAACCCAAGACTGACAATTCCCTGTTAATTCACCCTCAGGTTATCCAAGATGTATATGATGGGTTTTTTTGTGTTCCTTAGAACTTTAAAGAAGATTTTTAACTGAATCTTATAATCTTATAATGGCAGTCAATCTTTACAGATACATAACAAACCGATACAATAGCCATGGCTCCTGGTGACACAGTAATGCATTTGTCGACAAATAAAAGGACACACTAGCGAAAGGCACACACATGCACCAAGAACTGGCCATGCTGTGGATTAAAGCTAATAATATTGTAAATAACATTCATTTTCTTACACAGGCCAGTTGGTTCACTTCACAAAACATCATTGTGTTGCCAGGAGCCACGGCTATTGATTTAGACTTGTTTGTAAATGTTTTTAAAAAAGTGTAACCATTGACTGCAATTATAAGAATCACCAGGACCACAGATTTCAAATCTTCTTTAATGTGCTACAGAACAAAAACAAAAGTCACATACAGTTGAAGTCAGAATTATTAGCCCCCTTTGAATTTTTTTTTTCTTTTTTAAATATTTCCCAAATTATGTTTAACAGAGCAAGGAGATTTTTACAGTATGTCTGAAAATATTTTTTCTTATTTGTTTTATTTTGGCTAGAATAAAAGCAGTTTTTAATTTTTTAAACACCATTTTAAGGTCAAAATTATTAGCCCCTTTAAGCTATATATTTTTTCAATAGTCTACAGAACAAACTATCATTATACAATAACTTGCCTAATTACCCTAACCTGCCTAGTTAACCTAATTAACCCAGTTAAGCCTTTAAATGTCACTTTAAGCTGTATAGTGTTTCATGTGTCTTGGAAAAATATCTAGTCAAATATTATTTACTGTCATCATGGTAAAGATAAAATAATTCAGTGATTAGAAATGAGTTATTAAAACTATTATGTTTAGAAATGTGTTGAACAAATCTTCTTTCCGTTAAACAGAAATTGGGGGAAAAAATAAACAGGGGGGCTAATAATTCAGGGGGGCGAATAATTCAGGGGGGCTAATAATTCTGACCTCAACTGTATATGTTGAATGACTTAGGATGAGTAAATTAACAGGAAATGTTCACTTTTGAAACCAACACTGGCTCATTCTGAAAATGTAGCCCTATATACGTTTCTGGAGATTGTCAATTATGTAGCCAGAAGTATGTATGGCTGCATTTCGTCTTTAAAACTAATGCTACGGGGACCGTTCCCTATGACGCCGTTCCGTTTTATGCTTAACAGTTGAGCGTGTACCTCCATGTGGATGGCTTTCCCGCTTTTCTCCATGTTGGTGGACTTGAGACGCAGAGAGAAGTTGACCACGATGACGGGGTTTAAGTCGGGCGAAAACGGTTCCAGAAAGCAGGTAACACAAAAACAGAAGCCAAAAAATAAAATAACATTGTAAATAACAAGGTGAGAATGTGGTAAAAATGAGACGAGGGCTTTTCTTTTTTTGGATTGCTTTTTAAAACTGTCGGTTGGGTTTAAGGAAGTGGGTGAACAGGTCAATAGGTGCTTTTGAAAACACTGTTGGTTGGGTTTAGGAAAGGAGGAGGGTGGGTCAGTTGATAGATCAGTCAGTCAGTTATTCAGTTGACAGCGGCCTCTGGTGGACTTACATTAGAACAGCAGGCACAAATGGTCCTTGTGAGAGAATTTTGAGATCTCAAAGAGCGTATACAGCGGCCTCTGGTGAATTCGCAAATACAAAAAACTGAAAAGAAGCGTAGCTCCTGGGACATATTTGGCGCTCTCCAGAAATGTATATAGCGCGGTACTTTTTCAGAATGAGCCTTGGTTTTTTGAAATTATCCCTTTAATACCCAGGGTTCCCTTTAAAGTCTCTAAACTCTTCTATCCAGGCTTTTTTATATATTCGATAAAATTCGCTTAATCATTGTACTTTGTTTTTTAGTTTTAATTTTCAAAAGCACATCACGCTGCCTTCTGAAACTTCCTCAGAAGACTGTATGTGTGTGTGTGTGTGTGATTGTCAGTTGTCTGTGTTGGCTTTAGCAGAGATCTGCAGCGGCTGGTGCCGGCGGCGCATTAGTGCAGGAGAACTGAACGTGTTTGGCGCTGACGGTTGCATAGGGCCGGGGTTTGTGTGTGATCGCAGTGGCCGTGGCTTGTCAGTGGGACTCTGGCCCTCGAGGGCCCCTTCACACACCTCCAGCAGCAAGAGCACCTGCTCCCGCAAGGGTGAAGCCTTGAACCTGCGTGCTGCCAGGTAGAAGAAGGCCTCAATAAATGCCTGAAGACACATTCCTGAAACAGACAAGAGCTTTGTTTTAGTTGGTGATCAAAGTTACATTCACACTGTCAGTGTTTGGGATTGATGAACATTATAGGTGTTCAAGTACAAATGAAATCAAGCCGCAGCTTCCGTTCATGCAGACTTTAATCTCAAAATGTTCTGTTCATACAGCAGTTTACGATACAACAGGGTCTGTAGTCTGAGTTTGGCTTTTGGATGAATTTTAAACAACCCAGATATGTGACTCGCTATGCATCATTTACATATTATGCCATTTCTTGATATGAGAAATAGGTTGCTTTCAATCACGTGGATCTGGTGATGTGCAAAATTCATATGGAGAGCAGGAAGTAAAAAACAGAATGGGAGACAGAGGAAAGTCCGTATTTTTCCCGATTCATACCATATTTCAAAGGAAATATAAATAGAAAACATGTGTTGAGCATGATCCTTATATCATGAAGAGGGACGAGTTTTCTACTGAACTAAAGTATATTTGCCTGTCATCGAGGCCATAGATACTGTATAAGCTATTACATTACATTAAATATACTATAAATACCATAGTGTTTGGAAGCAGACTATAGATAATTACTTGAATTAAACTGTCATAGTAGTTATATTGTTGCTATAGTACGACACTTCTGTAGTAATAAATTATTCAATATGCTTTAGCTTTCTACGCCATAATTATAAACCATCACAATGCACCAGAGTTTACACTAACGTCATTTAAAACAGTTTATCAGTTTACTATGCTACAGTATTCTGTAGCATTCATTAACAAAGAGTTGTAGACATTATACACTTTCCTATGTGCTTCAAAAACATGTTTATTATAAATGACTATGGTTTTTCCCCCATGAGGATATCTTCCAGACATCACGAAATAACAGATGAAAGCATACAAAAATGTGGACGCATAGTTGATAATAGTTGAACACATAGATGTTAATGTTACGGTTGTTTATTCCGCCGAAATGCCAGTAAAGACTTAGATTATTGCAAAACAAGACTGAAATTTCATTGCAGCGATTACATGGCAGGGTACTCCTGGATTTTGTATAAGTGTGGTGGTGTTTGTATCTAATTTTTAGATAACACATGAACATATTTAAACACAGAGCTAGGCCTGTACTGTATATAATCTTTATTGGTGCTGTCAAACGTTTGTACACATGATGTATTGAATAAATGTTTATTACATGCCGCCTTTCTTCCGTTTTTCAGCCAGTTTCTTGAACTTTCCCCCTTTTATGAGCAAAAACTTTTGGAAGTCTATAAAAGCTGTTCAGCATTTCTTATTTTGGCTGATTTAAACAATTATAATGATGATCTGATAGCGATTACACTTCCTGCCCTTCATCTGAATTTCGTCATTAATGACGTCATGTGAAAAAAACCTATAGATTTAGAGAACATTAATGGGGACTGTTAAAGTGATAGTTCATCCAAAAATGAAAATGTACTAACTATTCTCAATATCACCCCCAACTGGTTCCAAACCTTTATGTTTTTTTTCTGTTAAACACAAAAGAAGATATTTTGAAGAAAGCTAAAAACATTTACTGTAACCATCATCTTCCAGAAACAAATACTATGGAAGTCAGCGGTTACAGGTTTCCAGCTTTCCTCAAAATAGTTTTTTTTTGTGTTTAACAGGATAAAATAAACTCATAAAGGTTTGGAACCAGTAGTGGGTGATCCCTTGAAAGACCTGGCTTGTTATCAGGATACCACCATAGTCATGTTAAAGAAACGTGAAGTGGATAGTGGAGCACTGGTTTTATAAGAACTGGAAATTAGGGTTGGGCTGATAGACGATGCCATCGTCCATCGCCGATAAACTTCAGGATGCTGAGCCAGCATCACGATTCATCGCCCCGCCCCACATTTATATTGATATATAACTTATTATTTGCATGTCATCTTAATAGCAATAACGATTTTTCATGAGCTGTGTTATATTTGACATATAGCTGCCGCTTGCACGGCTGACAGCATCGTGAGGGTTAAATGAAGGATTATACAGTACCTCTCGTGCTTAATATGTGTAGATTCAGTGGCAAACGCTGTTACCTGCTAACCCCGTCCCACAGACTTTACAGTGAATGGCTTTAGTCATTTTCATAGCGGACTTGAAGCCACTGGAAGTCTTTTATCCACTCTTGGAAAAGTGTAAATGGTGGATTAACATTCAGCACATGATCACTAATAAGATGTGCCATTATTAGTAACGTTAGGGTTTCTAAAACTAAATCTGTCAGTGTTATTTTCATTCTCTCATCTTCAGCGCTTCACATTTCCGCGGTTGCAGCTTCAGTCATGTGAAGGCAGAAGGCATTGACTGAGTGATTGACAGCTGATTTTAACCAATCCATTTGCGTTCAGTTCTAGCGCAGTGGGCCAATAAGAAGAGCACAAAGGTGGGGCAAGCATTGCGGGCTTTTTTTACTTCAGCAAGTTCACAAAACAACTGCTTTAATCTGTTCCTGAGCGCTGCATTTGGCGTATTTAGGTGCAAAGATGCATTCTGCATATATGTCTCCTAAATCCGTGCACGCGGTGAGGATTTTTTAGTGAAAACAGGTCGCACGGTAACTATTTATGCACTAGCACAAATGCTTTCAAATATATATTTTAGGTCGCATAAAATTTTGGGCATGGTCGAGCCCTAGCATCTTTACTTGCTATTTTTTCCTTATAATATTAATAATAATAAAATAAGGAAGTTATCATTAATCACAATACAAATTACAGTGAACTCCAAACCAACTCTCGTCTCGTCTCCGCCACCAGCTGTGGAAAAAAGCCATTATAATGACACAGATCACTCTGCCTATTCATGCCAGAGTCCCGCTGAAAAAAGTGATTGACAGGTAGTAATTGGTGTGTAACTTTATTTATTTATGGTTTGGTTATGTGTAAAGCAAAGACCGTGTGGGTCAGGTAGTGAAAACGGTAGGCTACAATTAATTAATTTGTTATGGATTAATTGATATTTAGCAACAACCACCCCCACCCCCGCCTGTGACGACAATGTAATCGTCCATCGCGGTGTTTCACATTAGACATCGTACGATGGCAAATTAGTCAAGATTGCCCAACCCTACTGGAAATCTATTTTTGGTTTTACTGAGCCACCAATGTGCATCACCAATACGTTGTAGGTTCCTTTAAATACGGCTTCAAAACATGTCCTTCCTTTTCTGGGTGAAGATACAACAAATGGTGCCTTTAGGCCCAGATTATCACAAGATTTATTGCACACTGCAGAAAACAGGATTTGATGAGGAGGATTCAAAAGGGGCTAATTAAACTTTTAAAGTGTAAGTAAGTTTTGAGTTAACTTTCTGGGTTAATAATACAGATGATAAAAACAGCTCAACTGTTCACACATCTTACTGTACCCAAGTTTCATAGATTATTTTATACTTATTATGTACGTAAATGGACCAGGGTGAACCCGTTTTTCAATATGCTCATCAATAGCAGCAGTCTCGCTGTTAGGTGTTAACAGCAATCCTCCAGGCGATAGATTTTCCCATTTAACAATGCTCAGTTGACCACTGCGGACTATAAAGGTCACTACTTCAAAGTCACTGAACTGGGACACACAGCTTGTGTCTGTACGAACGTGACTAAAATCACTGTATTCTACTTGAGGATATCACTGGTAACCATAGCAACAGTTACTTAAGTATGGTGACCTCCAAACTGCTAAGTTATATCATATTTGACACAAAACGAAAGTTGAACAGATGTGCAATTTCCTCTGTTAAGCAGTTACAACTCATAAAATATACCCAAATGTGTAGGAAAATAAAGATACTAAAGAAAAATTCAGGACCGACAACCATATTGTTCTACTGAGTGAACGTGACCAAATCAGTTCCTTTGTGAAAAGACCCAAATGTGTTCTGCTAGTGCATATTTTAGGTTAAGCATGCATTAGCTTGCCCAGTCTGAAAATTATGGTTTTATTTTTGGCAAAATCTTAGTTTAAATCAGCACAATTTGTGTTATACTTGTTATCTGATTTTATTCTCGTTTTACAATATGCTATTGAAGCATTGGAGACTTATTTTTCCAGTCAAATTGATAAGAAATCTACTCGCTCAGTGATAAAAGGGAGGTATAGACAAATCTCTTCTTCTTCATTTCTGCGTACATCACAGTATAATGGGGTATAAGTATAAGCGGGTGCTCATTGGCTGTTGATTGGATTTTAAGATGCTTGTCAAAACATTGAAGCAGATTAACACAAAATTGCAAGACTGGATTTAAGCACATTAAAAGATTAAAAAAGTATGTCAAGTTATGATATAATGTTTTGATTTAAACATAATAAGCAACAAAAAGTGTCTGTTATAGCTTAGGTTTTTCCTTCAATGCGAGTCCATTGGACTTTGTTGTCTGTATTGTAATCTGCCAACCACTAGTCAAACGTTCAGCGCTTTTGAAGGCCTTCTAATGCTTAATAATAAACCTAAGCAATATTATCAGTAGTATAAACAACAGTAGTTCCACACTAATCAGACGAGAAAATGCATGTAATTTGGGGCTTTTGAACAAGGTGGTTGTAGGAGCTACAGATAATCTCAGGCTTTAGAGACTTTGCATTTATACCGACAGTAAGAAATCTGGGTCTGTATTCTCAGGAAATTTTATCATACCCACAAAGAGTTTTCCAAAGCTAAGAGTTTTCTCTCAAAACCTATTCACAAAACTGCTGAGACAAGTTTTTTTTACTAAGGAATGGAGAAAAGTCTTATGCTAAGAGTACTGTGAGGATGGAGTCGACCTCTTTGCTATGGGTGATGTAAAGACGATTACTAAATACAGTATGCACATAGTGATTGGCTGAAGAGGAGTGGAGGAGTTCTGTAAGAGATTTATTAATGGAAACTTTGTAGAGTGTAATATTATGTTGCCATCTAAAAATATTCAAAATAAAGATTTAGAAAATGCAGGCTAAGTGAACAATATCATTTTAGAAGGATGTTATTTGCTTTTGATGTTATAGACCATGGGTGACCAACCCTGCTCCTGGCGATCAACCTTCCTGCAGATTTTAGCTCCAACTCTGATCAAACACACCTGAACCAATTAATTAGAACCTGAGGAGCACTTGATAATTACAGGCAGGTGTGTTTGATATGGGCTGCAACTGAAAACTGCAGGAAGGTCGATCTCCAGGAATAGGGTTGAGCACCCCTGTTATAGACATTAAATAAAAATTTATAATGAATAAAGTTAATGTATTTTCTTAGAAAACAATTAAGCAAATCTATTCTACATGCTTTTAAATATTTTCTTTTAAGCATATTTCTTAAGCCTGATTTGTATTTATAGTATATATATATTTGCGTAAATATATTTTTTAAATATATATTTAGCCATTTTTTATTTTTTTTTTTTTGTATTTTGAAATAAATGAAAAAAATATTTTTAAAATAGATTTCTGACTTTATGGGAATACCTCCGTGATTAAGGTGATAACTTATTAAAAGCTCATTGTGGTCAAATGTTTTTAAATGTTTTCTTTCCAAGTAAGATTCCTGCCATTTTAGGACAGTTTTGTAGTTTGATCTTACAAACTCAGGAGACCGCTTTGTGAAATACATTTACATCCACATTTGAACAAAGAATTTCTCCTAAATGTGCAAGTTAGGAGCTCCATTTAGTCGTAAGGTGAATGTGGCCATTGCTGTTTTCCATGTTTGTGGATTATGTATGTAAACTCTGTGTTTACACAACATTTAAAAAATGCCAGATACTGGTGTTTTTTGTATGGCATGAGTACAGTCAGTCAATAGCTACGTTACCATTCACCTATTTTTATGTGCATTTTGGATATGTGCATAAAAAAAAATCAGTTGATGGAAACGCCAAGATGTGCATCAATTTTTAAAATGCGCATAAAAAACGTGTGCACATAGGATAAACTTTTTATTCAATAAGAAAAGATGCGCATAAACTACGATGAAAACACTTTTACTGAACAAATTTCAGTATGTGCATTAAAAAGGTCATGTGATTTTGTTATAAAAGGTCATGTGATGATAAAAATGTGTTCGAATGGACAAACCAGCAGACTGAGGACATTGTAAAACATCTGAAATGTAGTTTTGGTCATTCTAAAACACCTTAATCATTTCAGTATTAGTGTTATTATATTATTAATTACCTCCAGAACTGTCAAGAGCATCTGTGCTCTGCGTCTCACGCCTTCATACGCCACTGCGCAAGTCATTTATTAAATGATGAAAAGATTCACGCTGCTTCTCCTACCGTAGTAAATTTTATTATTACTGTTGATAGTTGGCGCCAGATAATCAGGCAGTGACAATTTTGTTCTCTTTGACTCGTTGGATGGAAACGCTGCTTTATTCGCACATCTTTTATGCGATAATCCAGTTTTGCGCATAAAGTTAATTTGCATTTTTTGGATGGAAACATAGCTAATGTACTGTTTTATATAGTTTCTATTAGGTTAGATTGTACTCTGATATAGGAACGTATTTATTCCCCCAAAAATCAGTCCCAGTTCCAGCAGTACAAACGCTAAAATCAGGTACTGCTCCAACGATAATAAGAATTGTGGACAACAAAAATTCCTTTTTGTAAAAATTATTGTCATTGTCATCCATTATTGTCAGATAAAAAGTATCCTGACAAGAGAAGGAAAGATTTGAGAAAAGCAATTAGAAGCATTATCTCCAAGCAGTAAGACGCTTTAATCAGAAGTGTACATATGGCAGATTTTCCCTTCTGCTTGTTTATAAATTAATGGGGCTTCATCGGTGTATTATTTAGTGCGCCCGGTCTCAGTGCTGATGAAAACTTAATTACAGGATATTTATGTTTCTGCTAAAAACTTCATCTGCAAGCTGAAATCATCAGCAGCCGTTTCTCAAGGTCACGTCTGAGCCTGAGAGCCGAGGGAGAGAAACACAGACTCCTTCAGCTTAAAGAGGGAAAACTTTGTACATTTTAAAGAAGAAAGAGAACAGTCAAATTCTCTCTGTGCATTTCAACAGAAAGCCACTTGCTGTTATTACTGATTTTAAGGGTCTGTGGGACCCTCAGGGGGTTTGGACCTGAAGTTGGATGCAGATCACTTGTCTGACTGCATATACTGAGCGTTAATGAGCCCTCGCTGTGGACATGATGAAGCGGTGAAAAAAATCTAGAAAGAAAACCGAGGCTGCGTGCTGCGCTAGACTGATATATGTGTACATTGAGAAGAGACGGCAACAATTATTAAAGCAATGCTGCTTTCCAGAAGGACAAAATGAGTTTCATTAAAAGCATACTTTGCCATAAAATGAAATTTCTGTCAACATTTACTCATCCTCCACTTGTTCCAAACCTGTTTGTTAAACACAAAAGCAGATATTTTGAAGAATGATGGACACCGGGGACTTCTAGGGCTGTGCAATATGACAACATATGAGCAATATTACACGAGTAGCAGTGCGATATGTCTGTATATCGCCACTGGTGGGAGGCGTGAGTTGGTACGAGGCCGCAGGTATCACACTGCTACAAGTATGATATTGCGTTTATACAACAGTTTGACGCCAGAATTGTGTATCTAAAAAAGAAAATCAAACACGGAGAGTCTAAAAACCCTTTTGTATGAGGACGACATCTGCAGCTGACGACAGAACAGCAGAAGCCGTTACTAATTCACCAATGTCACTTTAGAGCTAGTATTGAAATGACTTTCTTGAGTAATGTCTAAAGTGATGACAAAACAGGTGATTTTGCTGACATCTATATATCTATATATAAGGCTGAACGGCATGAAATGCCATCAGTCTACAGAGATATCTCCCAATATTTCTCTATTGCAATCAGGAAATCACAATAATTAACCTAGAAAGCACCACAAACACTACCAGATTACTGTTGTGTTTGCGATAAGGAAAAACGCTAAACACATGCGGGCATTTCTTCTTTCTTTTTTGACTGAACAAGTCTGCAGTAACGAAAACAGGAGACTCATTAGAAACAAACAGATGGCCAACCAAAAAGTAACTCAGGGTTATACAAAGAGTGGCCAACATAAAATACATACATTCTGATATGCAAGCCCCATCTCACACTCAATACACTACAATTACTATGTTATAAATACAACACTACAACATACAAAAGAGAGAGATCGACTTAGAATGTCACTCACCAATTTTATAATGTTTTGATTAAGGTTATTATAGTTAACGAAAACGAACGAAAAAACGAAAACTAAAATTTAAAATAATTGTCGTTAACTGAAATAAAATTAAAAATGTTTTTTAAAAAACTAGAACTAACTGAAACTATATTGTGTACATACAAAACTAACTGAAACTAAAATTATGACAAAAACCTCCTTCGTTTTCGTATTTGTAAATGTATTTAATAAATAATCTTACTGTAAGCCGTTTAGAAGTAAATCTAATTCGCGCTGCAGGTGTTTGACCCTTTCACAACTCAGAGTCTGTAGTCCTGCTGCCATTGGCCAGATCGAGCCAGTTCTGCTCCAGTCAGTCCTCGCTGTTGCTCCCGCGACAAAAACAACGAGTGGACATGACAGCAGTACGGTGACAGCATTACAGGCACATAAAACTATTACTTGAACACATTTGTGTCCAATAATGGATTTTATTTCTGTATCGCGATCGCGAACGAATCTTTTTAAACGAATCTTCTAAGTGAACCGGTTGAACTAGTTCACCAAAACGAACTGAATCATTTTAAACAATTCGCGTCTCCAGTAAGCACTTATCCACAAACTACTTACTTTTTAACAAGCCTAATTCCCCCCTCTGACTCTAAATAATCCAATATGTACTCTCATTCAGTTATTAGAACAGTAACGTTACACTGAGATCAAATTTGAGAAGCGGTGAACCGATAATACTGCGCTGAACCACTGATACTGAACCAAACACAAACAGTACATGACAGCCTGCTGTGACTGAACTAAACTTGAACAACAGCACCGAGGTAAATGTAAGTGTAAACCGAGGGCTTAATGAGAGGATCTGGTAAAAAACGTACGTTTATTTTTATAACAGAATATTGTAATGGAATTTAAATAAGTGAATGATGATTCAGTTGGGTTGTAAAACTTTACTGTAAGACATTTTTCTGATCATGCCACGGTGATGTTTTAACTGACTGAAATTACTATTGCTGAATACATTATTTTGGTATGTTGAGTCCAAACATCCGCGTTAAATATCTGAACTTCCCATCTGTGTATCTAACCTCAGAGCAGCCTTGCACACATATTGTACTTAAGGCTGCTATCTTGTGAGCTGTTGTATTTGAATTTGAGGATGGGTAGATGGTATTGGTAGATGAGTGTTCATGTATCCTCTAAATACAGGTTTCAAAAAAATTGTATGACTGAGTTTTTATTATACAATATTTATTCTATTGATTTTGAATCTTGCATCTAACAAATATCCTTATTTAGAAAAAAAACTAAAACTGAACTAAAACTAAAACTGAAACTAATAAAAACTAAAACATTTCAAAATATAGAAACTAATAAAAACTAGTAACTCTACCTCTAAAAACTAATTAAAACTAACTGAATTTATAAAACAAAAAGTCAAAACGAAATAGAAACTAATGAAAAATCCAAAACTATTATAACTTTGGTTTTGATGAGCTGTAGTTTGAAAATACGCTGATCTTTCTCCTTTAAGGGCATATTCTGTGGTATCTGTCCCCATCCTGTGGATGGACAACGTCAACCGTCTTTGCTTTGCTCAATGACAGGCTGATCGATGCCATCGCACTGTCTCTTAGAAATGATAAATATTTAAGAGGCACTATCCTTATAGATAAACTGCATAGTTGAAATTTAAACAAATACATTCTCACCTAAAAAGTACATTATGTTGTCCAACAGCAGCAATATTTGTCAAACTGTATTGAGTTCATTGTTCTGCTGTCACTCTATGTGGGCAGAGTAATACAGAAGGGTGAGGAGGCTGTATGAGTTCTGATATTGCAGAATATCACACGGCTATTAGCCAATCAGGTTCGAGAACCAGACAGAACTGTCGTATATATATATATATATCATATGGACAAAATAAAAAGTTTATCCTTTCCTATATTATGATCTATTGTTTATTTTGTGGTGTCACGAAATACACTCTTCGTGGTAATACTATTTCATAATTTATATGAACACTATATGCAGACAGAAACATGAATAACAGCATTGTGAAAAAGTTGCCATTTTGAAAGTACAATGTTTATATTTTGCATTTTATTTAAAGATGCATTATTTTGGGCCTGCAATCACTGGTTTCTGAAAATAGTCATATACTCAATATTTATTTTGCATTTCTACATCCTAAAGGCTGATTTATACTTCTGCATCAAGCGCAAGCGTATGCTACGGCGCAGCCTACGCATGGACACATAGCCCTCGCACCTCTCAAAAAATGTAACTACACTTTGCAACAAGCTCTGAGATTGGTCAGCTTGGTAGCGCTGACGAGTGTGGGCAAGGTGAGAGCCACAATGCAGCGAGTGTTTACAAGTGTGGAGTCCCGTGACGGAGCTCCAGATGGAAACCGTTGTTTTGTGTTTATCTTATGATTAAAGTTGTTGCACGTCCGCCGGTTCCCGCCTCAAAATGAGCTAATTTAAGCCACTTGTACATTAATGTAGCGTTCAGAAAAAACAAAACACCAGCAAAGAAACTCGACACAGAGAAACATAAACACCTACTGCCGGCTAGCGTTTCGGAAGTGTTATTGCAGAGCAGCACACGCAGCGCTAAAGTATAAATGCACGGCAACACGCAAGGCATGCGCTGTGGGTCATAAGTATAAACCAGAAGTTACACAAACATTTGCCCTAAAGTTCTAAATAAAGTAAGAAATATGATCACATATTAATGAGTAGAGTTTTGAGAATAAGCTTTAAAATGTATATATTTTAATAAATAAATAAATAGTCCTTTCCATGTGGTCAATATATGAATAGTTCAGTTGCTAATTGCCATCTGAAATGTTCTTCTAAAATGAGCATTTTTTCAGGATACTGTGTTTATGACCAGTTATTTAACTTTTATGCAGATCAATAGGTAATTTTATTGCCTTTATAGTGAAATAACAGAACATAGATTATAGTTTATAGAACATATGCCTTTGTGTGCTTTCACCCACTATTGTGACAGACATATTGTCTGTGACCTGCTGCCTTGATCGGACTATCTCCACATCCCATGTTACCATCCACTGTTGCGATGTTATGTCTATGTGTTTATGTGCTTGTTGCTGGGGCTTTTTCCCCTGATCTCTCACTGCTCTACTTCAAGGACAGTCTGGGAGGGGTTTTTTTGCCTCCTGTTTCCCTAATGTATCTTATTTCCTCTTTCTAAAGCTACCTCTCGTCTAACCCATCTTCCCCTGAAATGTGTGATGCTTGTGTATGGTCAGAGGGGTCCAATTTCACTACATGTAAAAGTGTATTTGACAAATAAAGGCTTTCATCGTCATCATCATAACATTGAAAAATGCTAATTTTTAGAATAAATTTTCATGGCATATAAAGGCTTTTGCATCTGAACAGTTGAAGTTAGAATTAGTAACCCCCCTTTGATTTTTCTTTTCTTTTTTAAATATTTCCCAAATGATATGTAATAGAGCAAGGAGATTTTCAGTGTGTCTGATAATATTTTTTCTTCTGGAGAAAGTCTTATTTGTTTTATTTCGACTAGAATAAAAGCAGTTTTTAATTTTTTAAGAACCATTTAAAGGTCAATATTATTAGCCCCTTTAAGCTATATTTTTCTCGATAGTCTACAGAACAAACCATTGTTATACAATAACTTGCCTAATTACCCTAACCTGCCTAGTTAACCCAATTAACCTAGTTAAGCCTTTAAATGTCACTTTAAGCTGTATAGAAGTGTCTTGAAAAATATCTAGTCAAATATTATTTACTGTCATCATGGCAAAGATAAAATAAATCAGTTATTAGAAATGAGTTAATAAAACTATTGTTTAGAAATATGTTGAAAAAAAATCTTCTCTCCGTTAAACAGAAATTGAGAAAATAAACAAACAGGGGGCTAATAATTCTGACTTCAACTGTATAAACTACCATTTTTACAGAATTTACAGAAATTGTACTAGATTGTAATATACATCATTATCAGGATATGAGATTGTCATATCGCCCAGCTCTAGTGACTTCCATCGTGTGTTTTTTCCTCCACTATGGATGCCAACGACTACCAGTTTCAACATTCAACAAAGCCTCTTCATTTGTGTTCAACAGAAGAAAGAACCACCTGAGGAGTAAATACTGAGACATTTTTTTCAATTGTGGGTGAACTATCCCTTTAATGAAACCCATATTCTCCTTCTGGAAAACAGCATTGCTTTAATAACTCATCCTTTCTTAATGGAACTCTCCCTGTAAGCAGACTAATAAGAATTCAGCATTATCGTGTCATATGAAGCCAACTTGACTGTGAAACATTCCTCCATCTTTAAGTATTCTGTCCGAGTGTCAAGTCAGCATTCCTCAATAGAGTAAATGTATTACTATTAATGAAGATCATGGCAGCGCTATCTCCCGCTTTCCTCCTCGGGGATAAACAGTTCAATCCCCCTCTTTTTAAACCGTCCCTTCTATTATTTATAAATATCAACCTTATCCACCAGTTATTACTTTGCCCTAGCCACACAGTCTTCTCTTACTCTGTGTGTGTGTTGATTTCCAACTGCAAGGCGCTAATGACCAAATTCAGTGCAACCTTCTGAAACATTCCAGAATTCAGCTCACATCATTCCACTCTGGCCATTTAGGAGCACAGAGACTCAAGTATATATTCATTCTGTCTTTTGATTAGGAGAAGCAAGGCCTGCCATGCATTATTCATTTCATACGTTCCTCCAAGAAAACGATGCTAGCATGACCAAACCTAATGCACCATCACAAGGAATATTACCAGTGCTCATTTAAAAGCCGAAATGACTTGTGGGCACATTAACTTTGGCACACACACACACACACACACAAAATGTTCCCGTTTACCAAAGTAGCATTTTAAAGTGAAAATTTATTTTTATATATTTTACATTTATTGATGTATATAAATAATAATAATAATAATATATATAAATTTAATTATGAAGGATTGAGGCTTGAATATTTGGTTATGTGGCATTATTTAATCATCTATTTTTCCAATTTACAAGTACTGTGCAAATAAAGGAAGAAGTGAATTTATTTATCAATTATCTCCCCTGACGATCACGTTAATGACTGCATGCCAAGAGAAATGCGCTATGATGAATAGTCACAAATGTGTCTTTTATCGGAGGCTGTTTAACAGCTTTTTGATTGTGTGTCGGCCCCGGGAGTGAAGATGTGCTAAAAATTGCATGATGATTGGTGGTTGGCTTGCCTGCCTCTCTGGAGTCGGGGATCATTCCAGCCCAGCGGCGCGTGATGTCGATGTACAGGATGTCCACTGACGCCATTGAGAAGCTGCTGTTGCTCAGCTTGCAGTTCCTAAAGGAGATGTTGAATTAATGTAGTACATGACACCTGAACACTGTCTTATTCTCACAATGAAAAACACTGAGGCACTTATGAAGGAAGAATCATCATGTTAGCTTAAATGTTGCTAATTTTGTTTTGGAGTTCTTCTACAATAGGTATTTTTGGCACAATATGCATACAAGGGCAAAGATACTTTTTTAAAGAATGTATTAATCGTATTTATACATGCTGCAGCTTCACTTTTTTTCTCATTCTCACAGTGTCATTCTGTTGAATGATAAGGGACACATTCAAGCTCAAACCAGTGAGCAAAGTTTTGCTACGGTTTACAGGTTTAACAACATGTTTCCTGGAAATGTTGTGCAATGTGGTTTAAGATATGTTTTCTTTTGTTTGGTGGATTTGTCAGCCCAATCATCAGTAACACATACACTCATCGGCCACTTTATTAGGTACACCTTTCTAGTATTGGGTTGGACCCACTTTTGCCTTCAGAACGGCCTTAGTCCTTTGTGGCAGATTCAACAAGGTACTGGAAACGTTGGTCCATATTGACATGATAGCATCATGGAGTTGCTGCAGATTTGTTGGCTGCACATCCATGATGCAAATCTCCCGTTCTACCACATCCCAAAGCTGCTCTATTGGATTGAGATCTGGTGACTGTAGAGGCCATTTGAGTACAGTGAACTCATTGTCATGTTCAAGAAGCCAGTCTGAGATGATTTGCGCTTTTAACATGGCATGTTATCCTGCTGGAAGTAGCCATCAGAAGTGTGGTCATAAAGGGATGGACATGGTCAGCAACAATACTCAGGTAGGCTGTTGACATGATGCTCGATTTATATTAATGGGCCCAAAGTGTGCCAAGAAAATATTGCCCACACAATTACACCACCAGCACCAGCCTGAATTGTTGATACAAGGTGCCAAATTCTGACCCTACCATCCGAATGTCGCAGCAGTAATCGAGACTCATCAGACCAGGCAACGTTTTTCCAATCTTCTATTGATCAATTTTGGTGAGCCTGTGTGAATTGTAGCCTCAGTTTCCTGTTCTTAGCTGACAGGAGTGGCACTCGGTGTGGTCTTCTGCTGCTGTAGCCCATCCGCCTCAAGGTTGGATGTTTTGTGCGTTCAGAGATGCTCTACTGCATACCTCGGTTGTAACGAGTGGTTATTTGAGTTACTGTTGTCTTTCTATCAGCTCAAACCAGTCTGGCCATTCTCCTCTGACCTCTGGCATCAACAAGGCATTTGCGCCCACAGAACTGCCCCACGCTGGATATTTTCTCTTTTTTGGACCATTCTCTGTAAACCCTAGAGATGGTTGTGCATGAAAATTCCAGTAGATCAGCAGTTTCAGAAATACTCAGACCAGCCCGTCTGACAGCAACAACCATGCCACGTTCAAAGTCAATTAAATCAGCTTTCTTCTCCATTCTGATGCTCGGTTTAAACTGCAGCAGATGGTCTTGACCATGTCTACATGCCTAAATGCATTGAGTTGCTGCCATGTGATTGGCTGATTAGAAATTTGCGTTAACGAGCAGTTGTTATCAGTTACCTAATAAAGTGGCCGGTAAGTGTATATTGTGTTTTTAAAGAGAAAAAGTCTGTTCTCTTTTATTCTGTACGGCAATGACATTGGCTGTAAAAGACACAAAGAATGGCCTTCTCAGCTGCCATAGTTGCAACTTTATTAGTTGCAAGTCATCACAATGAGGTGCTCGAAAAAAGTTTTGCAACATTTTGGGTCTCATTTATAAACATGGCGTGCTGTATGCACAAAACTGGGGTGGAAGTGTGGGTACACCACTTACCATACAAAAGTTGTGATCAATAATAACTTGTGCACAACTTTAAGTAAACTCTAAGTAAATATATTTCACTTAAATATGGGCCATATTCATAACCATAGGAAATTTTATTCCGGTGTACATTCACTTTTAGGAAGGTTTCGACACAAATTTAGAAATCAGACCCCAGATTTTTCTAAGCCCCTCCTTTCTGAGGGTCTACTCTGCTTTAATTGTTCAGATGACCAGTCTGTTGTGATTGGTTGAGAGCTTACAGCACGTCAGATTCAAAACAGACATTTTCATATCTGTATTTCAGCTTCAGGAAGTTTCTCTACACAGAACTATGGAATCGGTTTTATTTTTTTAAATCAAATCAGAGTCCTTATGCTTCAGAAGTGCATGTAAAGTAGACTTCTTTGTCTTCTTAACATGTCATCAACATGAACCAAACTCTTTCAGACATCACTACAACTATAGCATTTGATGATGAAAGTAGACATTAGGTACCTCCTATAACGCATACTTATGCACTATTCTACGCCATTTTGTAGTATAAATAGTCTAAGTAGTTCATTCACACTGTAAACTCTCAAAAGAATAAGTGCACTATAAATACCCGAATGATGCACTTATTTAGCTGTTAAAATCAAGTGTGGAAAAATGGACACTTCACACACTCAACAGCCGCTGTTTTGTTTACGTAGCAGAAGGGGCGAAGCTTTCGGACACTGATGTTAGATTACATTATTTATTTTGGATTGTAAAAGCAGAATTCTCCTATGAGAGTGATTATACTCCCTCCAGATGGTGAATGCGGTTCTACTCATGGTAGGTATTATTTGGTAGTTTGGTCATTTATTTCACTAATTTGGCAACCGTCAAACATGATCAGGGAAACGGTTTGAATTTCTGTTTAGCAAAAAACCATTAGTGTTACATTTGGGATGACACTACATACTATGCTGTTGAGTGTGTAAGTGCATCAGTACATAGTGCATACTGTATAGTGTGCCATTTGGGACGCAGAAACTTGGCAGCCAATGGCTGACATTATGCAAATGTGTTACAAAATGAAGTAGATTTGTGCACTAAGTCTAGAATTACTGATGGCTTGTTTTGGCAGTTGAGAAGCACTTCTTACTTTTTTATAACTCATTGGTAATGAACTTTGATCACTAAAAATTTGTTGGCCTTTCATATTCACACACAGCTACATCAAAGTTAGTATATGGAAAAGCAAACTTGAGTTACTGAAATTTACTATAAAGCTCTGTAAAAACAGACCACTTCAGACTGTCAGATCTCTGGATTCCACATTAATAGCTAAAATGTTCATTTGGGTTTTACTTTATAAACTACTAATAATCTCTTCAAACTTCAAATAAGAGTCATTTAATGACAATAAGTCAATGTAAATATTCCAGAATCTAAATATTGTAGATGAACAGTTTAATGTTCACTGTTTACATACAATATGTATGTTTTTTTTCTTAACATATATGATCTGAACCATGAAGTATTTTATACTGACCTAGTGTCATTTCTGCAAATAAATGTTCTAAATGTATATTTATTTATGATTCTGAAACACTGAAAACACACTTATTAATGACAAATCCAGAGAACCAGCAATTAGGCATGGGACGATAACTGGTTTACTGCGATTTGGAAAAGTCAATGTTTTAAAACTGCTAAAATGTTCTACGTAAGGGTTTTTTTAATGTGCTGTAAAGAAATCAGTGTTTTTGAAACTAATGAAGAGAGCAGAAGTCAATGATTTATTTAATTATTTATGCTGACATGTTTACTGCTCCAAAATATTATGTTTCCTAAAATAAAATGTATTTTGTTCAATGCGGGAAAACGTTTTTTTACCCAGACATATAATAACATATTTTGAAGAGGTGATCACAATACCGCGATATCGTGAAACTTTTATTGAAGGTAATCATACCGTCAGAAACTTATACCGGCCCATGCCTACCAACAATAATATTGAAGTGGTAGGTGTCTCACTGTGGCTTTCTTCCTGCTGAGCTTCAGAAACGCAAGACTTGCCTGATGAAGGTGCGGAACCCGGTCGGACCGAGTTTCATGGTCCCTTTGACACCAAGAAAGCGCAGGAATATGGTAGCGATGCGATCCACGACCCTCAAGTAATTAAACTGCTTGGTGTATTTGGGGAAGACTTGCTTTAAACACAAAGATGGAAGTGAATCCGCCAAGCCTTCTTTCTCATCACTTGCTGTTTCCACAACAATAGCGTCTTCTGGGGAAACACCCCCGGCATTTGACCTGTGACACACAAACAAACAGTAAAGTCAACACACACACACACACACATAGGTTTGTTTTACTATCTTAGTGCAGGGCTCACAAAATCCAGTTGTCCGACGTTCCGGGGCTTTGCTTTTTTTAGTCAGGTTATCAAGATCTATCTCCAACTGCCCGGCGGGCCAGTGAGAGGAAAAATATATTTCAATGCCTTTACATTCTCTCACAAATCGGATAATTATGTATGAACTGTGCTGCTGATACGGCAGCAATAAATCCACTTGTTAATAATAAAAAGAAAAGCCACAATATAAACAATTACCTCCCAAATAACACAGTGTTTCTGTCAGTTTATTGGGTTGTTCTGTACTGAAATGAGCGCCACTGAAGCACAAAAACAGTTGTCACTCACTCAGAGATCGCACTGACACAACAAATCAGATACAGAAATAGCCTGAGCTGAGTTTAAAATATAATAATCATATGTTTTAAATTAAATAGGAATTAAAGATTAAATTAAATTTTAAAATTAAATTTATTCAGATTTTGAAGAAATTTTGCGAGGGAGGTGGTGGTGGTGGTGGGGGTGTTAAAAAAAAGTCCCTGGCGTCTGGCTGAAATCAAGACCTTTTTTTACATTTGGCTAACTAAAGCGATTTACTTCCAAAAGAAAGTTGAAATTGGGGGGCACGTAATGAGAGCTGTAAAGCTGAACTTTTGCTATTTTAGGTGAAAAATCGTATCTTTTGGAGACGTCCAATAGATTAATAGGTACCGAAAAAGTTCACCGCCGGGGGGGGGGTTGATTACCAGAATGAGGAAGTCCTAAAGTAAAATGAAAAAATATGATACACCGGTGTTTTTGAATATGAAAAAACTGTCTTTACGCTGTTTTCATCTGTTTTTATATGATTTGTTGCTATTTTATTTATACTTGTCTCTTTTATTCCTGTTTATGTAAAGCACTTTGAATTGCCACTGTGTATGAAATGTGCTATATAAATAAACTCGCCTTGCCTTCCATTGCTTTTATATCAGGTTAATGATACTATGGCCTCTACCCCTAAATTCCACCCTCACAGAAACAAGTGTCAATCATTAAATATTAATAAAAAATATGGCTAATTTATAACCCCATTTAATTAATGAGGGCCAATGAAATGTCCTTACTAGTGGGTCATTTTTGATATTTGATTATATGTACACACACACCTGTGAAGACTTGCATGATTAGAAATCTTTAAACAAAGAGCTTGCAAATAATTAGTTTATAAACTGTAATAGAACTTCATAAACAAATGGATAATGATAGTATATGGGGAAACCATTGTCATTTTTAGTTACTCTCTTCTTCTAACTCCCGCACCAAACACATATCTCCAGGTGGTTTATGTTTTGTAACATTTACGACTGTAGATAAGGAGAGGAAAAAGTGAAGGTCACTTATGAAATTGCCAAACACACGCAAAAACACTTAAAACTTGTGGAAAGTTTAGTGATTGATTTTGTGATAACAATATAACGCATAAACAAATAAAATCTGTCAAGTAGGAGAATGGAGGACTTCAAACAAAGGACTAAAAAACCTTTCTCAGTGAACGGCATCAGAAAACCACAAGCCTAACAATTTTCTCCCATTAAATACCTCTTTCTCTTTCACTCATCCAAGGACAACATAATGAAAAACAATTATTTAACAATCACAAAGGCAACCGAGCGAACTGCGGCCCTCTCATACGTGCATTGAGCCCAGATGGACGAGAACCCAAAGCAGTTTATTATGTGTAGATTATTGCTTTTCAGCAGTGCTGTAAGTAACTTAAAGAGCTTTTACTCGGAGTAGATGTACTTCAGTGGCTTCTGACCTGAAGGTTACGACTGGAGACTTACAGGGTAAAAGTACTAATGCCCGAGACACGACTTAACCAACACACTTAATAGGTTTTCCTAATAGGTTTCTAAAGGGGCTTCTCTCTCACACGACAACCTTTAGCCCGGACGTTCACAAATGCATTTACTTTAACAAAAGAACTATCTTCACCATCAGAGTTTAATACGATCAAGATATATCAGTTTAACTTTTTTTTCCATTATTTAAAGAGCCCCTATTATGCTTTAAAAAGGGTCATATTTTGGTTTTGGGGGTCTCCAACAACAGGCTGATATGCATGCAAGGTCAAAAACACTTTCATTGTCTTATAATATGCATTTATTTTTACCTAATTATCTCAAAGACTCCCATAAGATTTGTTCAGCGATTCATTTGTTCCCAAACTGCTCCTTCTCCTAAAGAAAACAAGGAGGCAACCATTTTAATCACACTTATTTACACTTGTGAAATGGAGGAAGAAACCGATCCATGAACTGTGTACTGATAAAGTTCCTGTCAAGCTCTGACAAAGTCCCATACATCAATAGCCACGTTGTAAGCGTGTAGATTAAAGAAAAGAAAAAATGGCGTCAGAAAAATGACGGGAACACAGCACAAGGCTGGGGCTATAATGCTGAGGTATTTCGCAAAATTAAACTTCAACCACTGACTCTTCACAGCCTCATCTTTAGGTAGGGAAAATAACACTAACTTTCCCTCACATTTTAAAGCACAGCGTCTATGCGACTTGATTCAAGCGGGATCTCACTACAGTGTTTGTCTTTCTCTTTTTCTTACAGTGTTTGTGGGTGGGGTCGGAGGTTTTAATTTTCCCAGGTTTGCGCGTGCAACAAATAGGCTTGAGTTCCCTATCGACGTGACACAGACACGATTAAAGACTCGTTACTTATACTTATTTCACACAGTAATTTACAAATAAATTGTTAAAACCCATACAATGTGATTTCTGCATTTTTATTTTTAGATTCTGTCTCTCACAGTGGAATTGCACCTGTACTGAAAATTCTAGACCCCTCCATGATTTCTAAGTAGGAGATCTTGAAAAATCACAGTGTGATTAAATACTTATTTCCCTCACTGTATATATATATATATATATATTTAGACCTCCTCTCCCTCAGTCATCTTTCCATCAAGCAAATTTCTCGTGTTAGCCTAATTGGTTGGCGACGTCACTGACCAGAGCGAAAGGTGGCAGTAACGCACCAGAAAGTTTGTCTTCGGCCACTGAAAAACAGGAAGAAGAAGAAATCGTCATTCTCGCCTTCATGTGGATTTACTTTCATCGGCTAGACACCGGCCTCACCGTGAATGTCGGTGGTGTCACTTAATGATCTGTGATCAGTAAATGTAGCTTCTTGTGTGGACGCTACTGCGCTACTTGACTAATAAAATAGCTTCGCTACTGAAAAGCTAATTGATTTATATAGTAGCGACGCTACTGCCACACTACTGAGAAATGTAGTTAAGCTAGTAGCGTCACTACTTGTAGCGAAGCTAATGCTAATTCTTTCAGCGGCAAAGAGTATTAACGTAATTGGTAGACGTGGTGCGCCGCAAATTCAAAAACGAAAAACCAGTGGCCTTAGCAGAAGGCATGGTGCATATCAAAAACAGGCAAAGCAACAGATTAATATTATTCAACATATCCCGGATTTTTAAAGAATATTTTTAGATGTAACCCCATTTGTAATCTTTAACATTTTCACAATTAACTGTAATTTAATTACACATTTTTTTCTCAGTAACTGTAACAAATTACAGTTACTTTTATTTTGTAATTAAATTACGTAACGGCGTTACATGTAACTAGTTACTCCCCAACACTGTCCATAATGTAGTGAAAGTTTATCATCTGTGCATTTTTATCAGTTTAGTTTATCAGTTTATTACAAAGATTACATATATATATATATATATATATATACAGAGCATAACAGAGCAAGGCGATTTTCACAGTATGTCTGATATTATTTTTTCTTCTGGGGAAAGTCTTATTTGTTTTATTTTGACTAGAAACCAATTAAAACCAATTAAACACCAATTTAAGGACAAAATTATTGGCCCCTTTAGGCTTTTTTTTTTCTCGATAGTCTACAGAACAAACCATCGTTATACAATAACTTGCCTAATTACCCTAATCTGCCTAGTTAACCTAATTAACCTAGTTAAGCCTTTAAATGTCACTTTAAGCTGTACAGAAGTGTCTTGAAAAATATCCCGTCAAATATTATTTACTGTCATCATGGCGAAGATAAAATAAATCAGTTATTAGAAATGAGTTATTAAAACTATTATGATTAGAAATGTGTTAAAAAAATCTTCTCTCTGTTAAACAGAAAATGGGGAAATAAATACACAGAGGGCTAATAAATCAGGGCGGCTAATAATTCTGGCTTCAACTGTGTGTGTGTGTGTGTATATATATATATATATATATATCTGTCTGGTTTTTGAATCTGATTGGCTGACAGCTGTGCAATATTATGCAAATAACAGCACTCATCCTGCCTCTTCACCCTTCACCCTTGTGTATTACTCTGCAAACATACAGCAACAAGCAGAGGACACCCTACAGTTTGACAAATATTGCAGCTGTTAGACAACATAATGTACTTTTGACACTTTTTTTAGTTGAGAATGTAGTGGTTTAGGTTGGCGACAGAGACCTCATAATAAGCACTTAGAGGAGGAAAAACACAGCATAATTTTAAACTACAGCTGATCAAATCATCTTATGTATGTTGTAGTGCTGTATATAAACCATAGTAATTGTAGTGTGTTGAGTGTGAGATAGGACTCGCATACTAGGAATGTATGTATTTTGTGTTGGCCACTCTTTGTATAACCAAAGAGTGACTTCTTTGGCCATCCGTTTCTATTGAGTTTCCAGTTTTTGTTACTGCAGTTCTAGTTCTAGACTAGTTCAGTAAACAGAAAGAAAGAAATTACCTCATATGTTTAGAGTTATTCCATATCGCAAACACAACAGTAATCTGGTCGTGATTGCGCTGCTTTGGCTGGGAAATCTCGGTAGACTGATGGCATTTCATTTATAATCTTAAAATGTCAGTAAAATCAACTGTTTTGTCATTACTTTAGATATTACGCTAGAGAATCATTCAAACACTAGCTCTGAAGTGACGCTGGTGAAGTAGCAACAGTTTCTGCTGTTTTGACGTCAGCTGCAGATGTGAAGGAAAGGTGGAAGTAAGTAGTTCCCTCTTACAAAAAAAAAGTCGTATAGTATTCAGCTTTATGCGACTTCTCAGAAAATCAGAAAAGCACTGTTTATTTTGTTCTTTTGTATTCATCTATGCTTGATATTTTGTTAGTATGTGGAATGTTATGTAAAATAATACTAAACCTAAAATTATGAATTCTTTCTCCTAAAAAAGCTATTCAAGTCATCTGGTGAAATTGTATTTATCGCAAAATATATTGCAGAAAAACAAAATATCGCAATATTCATTTTTTTCCAATATCGTGAAGTCCTAATATGGATTTTAATAATGCATCAGTAAATATTGAACTATGATTAATAAATGCTGTACATGTATTGTTCATTATTAGTTCATGTTAGTGAATACATTAACTAATGAAACCTTATTGTAAAGTGTGACCAATACACTAACTAAAAATAAAAACATAAATACTACCACATAGTACCATGGTGTTTTCATCCTTTTTTATTCTTTGAAGCTTTTTTATAGATGCACTTACTTGTTTGTTGTCCTCTAAACATTATTTGAGCTGTAAATCTGTTTAAATTATGTTTTGCAGTTGTCCTGGTGCTTATGGCGCTGCATTGACATGGCAACAGATTTGTAAAGCTACATGTAATTTCATTCAAAATGTTATGAAGCAATTTTATCACAGTAAAGTCATCTTAGCGTACTACTTGTAAAAATGTATAACAGATTTTTGGATTCAATCACTTCCACTGCAAGTGTTTATCAATAACCAGGTTTTGTAGAATATATATTTAATTTAGAAGCATATGATGTTGTTTTATAAAGTTGTTCTTGAAAGCATTGTCAGGTATGGTATCACAGTGTAGTTTGGCAACCTATCTGTTCAGTGTAAATCCAAGTTGATGCACCTCTTAAAGACAAGATGGAAAACTGTTGGGCATGATGAATATTTTAATCCTCAAATTGTATATGAGAATTTTGTCCTCAATCAGGTGGAAAGGATTCTGAATGATCCAACTCATTTTTTGTTTCCACATTAGAAACTGCTTCCCTCTGGTAGGAGATATAGGGCCCCTTTAAACACCCAGCGCAATAAGGTGCGACTTGTTGCTATTTTCAGACCAGCGCAAACTTAATTTTCACATTTTGCACCACGTTGTTTAAATAGCAAATCCATTTGCGTCACTTTGTAGACTCATGGGTGTTCTGGTCTATAAAGGAGGTGTGTTAAGACGCATTGTTTGCAAGTTGCTATTTTAAAGAAGTGAAATAAACTGCGCCGTTGACCAACTAAAAGCAGGTCTAAAGTCCAGCGCAGAACGTGTTAGCTTTGCACCTATGTGGGTGCTTAAACATTGCTTAATACACACAGGATGTACAGCAATACACAAATATCTTTACAAATGAAAAAAATTAAAGGATTAAAATGGTACAAATATTTTATTTTCTACATAAATATAAAAACCACTGCCTCCATGCCTTCTTCATCCCTCCATGCCTTTTTTCAGTTAATTCATGACAATTTGCATCTGTATAATGTTATTATTATTAGCAGTATTATTCATTATATGCATATTTATATTTGTTTTAATGAAGACAAGTTTACATCTGTCTATTTGTCGGGTTTTGGAGATGTTTGCAACACTATATGGAGCATAAGAATAGGACGTGTGTTTTGATATAACTCAGTTTTTTGACGACACTTCATTGATATTGCTAATTTCCTCATTTGCTGGAAATTAGAACTGAATTTAGAAATAGTTTTGGAACAAATCTTTGTACTACAAATGAAATTAAATATGTAGACTAATGGATATCTTCAGTGGAGGGAGTACAACACCGTTTCTGTATCCACAAAAGTAAAGGAGTAAAGGGTAAAAGTAAAGAGAAAGTAAAGAGGCCGAATGGAGGAGGCTTGTTCTTTATCCTTGCGCAGATTGTTTTCTCGCTAGTGAAGCGTTCAGTTTTTCCACTTATCAACTCTGCCATGTAAACAGCAAATGTGTCATTGCGTGACGCAACTGACTGTTAAAAGGAATGTGAAATGAGACTCTGATTGGTTTGATGCACGTTATGCTCAAAACCCACCCATAACTCGTTAAGACAATAAGCACAACCCTCTTAGACTATGCACTCAGCATTCTTCAAAATATCTTGTCCACAGAACAAAAAACTCAAACTGATTTGGAACAAGTGGAGGATGAGTAAATAATGACAGAATTAAAATTTTTGTGCAAACTGTCCCTTTAAGATCAATCATCATGATTCTTGTAACCATGTGTTATTTTAGGAACTACTGGGAGAGTGATAAAGATCTATCAGTTGTAGACATGGGCCGGTATAAGATTCTGACGGTATGATAACCTTGTATAAAAATATCACGGTTTTACGGTATTGTGATTACTGCTCTAAAATATATTCTTTTTAAATTTCTGGTTAAAAACAACAAATTTTTCCCCTTTAAAAACAATATATTTTATTTTTTGAAATATTTAAGATATTTTGGAGCAGACATTAAAATGAAAATGAATCATTAACTTCTGCTGTCTTCATTAGTTTCAAAAACACAGATTTCTTCACAATTTAAAACGGCATCTTTAGAGATCTTTTCTGCTGGAGATACTGTTGTCCAAAAAAACTATAAAAATAAAAAATTAAAAAACGTAAATAAAAAAATCTTACACATACCTTAGGAACGGTATTAAAGAAAATTTTGGTGGTTTTAAAACCTTGTCTTTTCCAAACCACAGTATACCTTGACAACGGTTATCGTCCCATGCCTAATCAGTTGATCATAATCTATGGGTTGATGACGACTGGTTTACAGCATCCAGATTTGGTCTTTTGAGCTTTTGCAGGAACTAATGAGGTTCATTCTTGAGTGTCACATGGAATATTTGAGCGTCTGCAAGAACCAATGAGGTTCATTTTTGTCACATGGCAAATTTGAGCTTCTGCAAGAGCCAATGGGGTTCATTCTTGAGTGTCACATGGAATATTTGAGTTTCTGCAAAAACCAATGAGGTTCATTTTTGTCACATGGCACATTTGAGCTTAAAGCTGCGGTCACAATAGAGTTTGAGCTTGCGAAATTCTGTCGCAGGGCGCTGTGAAAAGGGCAGGATTAAACAAGATAATTAGACATTTAAAAAAAGCAAGCTATTGCTCCATATTTTAAATTTCTGTACAGAGAGGTGGTGTTTTGATTCTCGATTGGTCTCGCGCAGTCAAGTGATGCGATTTCACAGGTCAGAGTTCACCAAGCTTGAACTTTCTAACGCAGCGATCTGCGAAACTTGATGCACGACCTTGTGTTTCCGGCCCTGACGCATTCGCGTGTGTATGAATGGAAGTCTATGGAGAGAAAAATGCAGTGTGACCGCAGCTTAAAGGCATAACCTAGGCATAAAAGCCTGAATGAAATCAGTAAATATTACAAAGAAATTGTATCTCTTCAGAAGGCTTGGATTAACCAGCCTGACTCATATGGAATTATGGATTTTTATCTCTTTGTAAATGTTTCAAGCATCTTGTGTGCATTTTGAGTGCACTGACTTACTGTATTTGAAGAAGACTTGCAAATTTGATGAAAATTATATTCATTTTGTTTTTCAAAGATTAACTGAAGTCTTATGGGGTAGGAACAGCAGGAGGGTGAGTAAAGTATCATTTTCATTTTCATTCTCCATTAAGCCTTTAACTTTCACAGAATCTTGAATAGTGCTTCAAGATATCTAATAGGCCATTTGTAATATCTCTATAAACAGCTATAAATTGATAAGAGAGTGACCTGCTCATTACAAACTGTATGTCTAACATACAGTATTCATACATGAAATCCAATCAAATAAACCTGATATTGCCTGAGGGTTATCAATGCAAATTCTCCACACCAGCCTCTGTATCTCTACAAAATAAACGGATCCAGTAAGACACGTGATTGATAGCAACCCAAATAAAACTGGCCTGCGAGGAACAGACTGTCATTACTCAACACTAGTGAAGACTTTCTTGTTCGGTAAAGCCTTAGTGACTTCCTAGTTGTCAGTATTAGCCGTGACAATTGTTCTCAGGACAGCAAAGCTTCAAAAAGCATCAAAGGATGAGAATCAGAGGAGTTTGTGTGCGGTGTGTTAATTCAGACACTCATCACAGCCACTGAGGGTTTGTTATTTCAGGTTGACTGGAAGGAGGACACATAATGAAAGAGATTCTGACTGAGTTTCAAGAACTTTCCCTTGATGTGCTCTTGGTTTATTTTATTCACTTAATCTTTTCTGCCAATATAAGCTTATGCTTACTCGGCCGTAAGAGACATTCATACAGGGAAGACTGTTTATTTGTTTATGCAGATTTATTCATGACAAACTAATATGCACCTTGTAGGAGCTTGAAGTCTGGAGGAACTTTCGAAGAGTACATATTTTTTTATTTTTAAAACAGCAAGTTGTTTATTCATTGCTCATTTGAATGCCTAGAAGAAACTTTATAACTTAAAGTATTTAAATAATTTTTATTCCACATAGTAAATAAAATCTCATTAAATAACATTAAAATCTCATTAAATATTTGATACATATGCAGTCTTGAATGTATCAATTATCTGAGTCCCAAAATAGGACAGTAACAGTCACTGTACACTCTCTCGCTCTCACGAAAAAAAAAAAAAAGAAAGAGGAAGAAGAGAGAAATCACAGGTTAGTTTTCTCCAAAATGGCACTAGTATGACCCATGCGGTTACTAATAAGTACGTTTCAGAAATAAAGGTTAGCTGGAGTTCTAAGTCCAAAGCAATTCCTTTATTCAGTAAGAACGTACTAAATTTATCATGTGACAATAAAACTTTTACAGTGCTACAACAGATTACATATCTTTCAATTACATGCTATTCTTTTAAACCTTCTGTTATTCAAACAATTCAGAAGAAAATGAATTCATTCATTTACCTTCAGCTTAGTCTCCATTTCAGAGGTCGCCACAGTGGAATGAACCGGCAACTATTTCAGCATATGTTTTACATGGCTGATGCTCTTCTAGCCGCAAGCCAGTACTGGGATACCCACCCATACAAACTCATTCACACACACTTATGTACTACGGACAATTTAGTTTATTCAATTCACCTATACCACATTGGATTGTGGGGGAAACCCCATGCAAACACAGGAAAAACATGCAAACTCCACACAGAAATGCCAACTTCAACTCCAGCAACCTTCTTGCTGTGAGGTGACAGAGTTTAACCACTGAGCCACCGCCAATAAAATGAAATGTTTTCAAAAATATAGTTTAATAACTTGAATAACAGTTGTTGTTTTTAATTACAGAATAAACTAAACAAACTTTGGAAATATATATTTTTTATGAAGTTTTTAATTGCTTTAAAAACATCTAAACAGTTTGATTAATCTTTGATTGTATTAATGTACAATACTATTTGATATATTTTCTTAAACAACAAATGTACTGCTTGTTGTTAAAGCATTAACTGTTAAGCAATGGACCATATTGTGTAAAGCGTGACATGATTTGTCTTATTCTTAAAAGATCTAACAATGAAAGTAGATCTGAACAGGGGTTGACATTAACATTTTTGCTCAGCAGCCACTGCGACGAGTTGTTTTCCAAAGTTTATAGCCACTCTGCTAGCCACAATTTAGTTGTAGGGAAAATGTACACTCACCAGCCACTTTATTAGGTTCATCTGTCCAACTGCTCGTTAACGCAAATTTCTAATCAGCCAATCACATGGCAGCAACTCAATGCATTTAGGCATGTAGACATGGTCAAGACGATCTGCTGCAGTTCAAACTGAGCATCAGAATGCGGAAGAAAGCTGATTTAAGTGACTTTGAACGTGGCATGGTTGTCGGTGTCAGACAGGCTGGTCTGAGTATTTCAGAAACTGCTGATCTACTGGGATTTTCACGCACAACCATCTCTAGAGTTTACAGAGAATGGTTCGAAAAATATCCAGTAGGCAGCAGTTCTGTGGGCGCAACAATGCCTTGTTGATGCCAAACGTAAGAGGAGAATGGCCAGACTGGTTCAAGCTGATATAAAGGCAACAGTAACTCAATTAACCACTCGTTACAACCGAGGTGTGCAGAAGAGCATCTCTGAACGCACAACACGTCCAACATTGAGGCGGATGGGCTACAGCAGCAGAAGACCACACCAGGTGCCACTCATGTCAGCTAAGAACAGGAAACTGAGGCTACAATTTGCACAGGCTCACCAAAATTGGACAATAGAAGATTGGAAAAACGTTGCCTGGTCTGATGAGTCTTCATTTCTGCTGTAATATTGAGATCGTATGGCAGGGGTCATCAACTACATTTGTCAGAGGGCCAGAGTTTTACCAGACAGTCTCCTTGGGGGCCGGACCCCCAAGAAGAAAATCAAATTAAAATCTCATTTTGGCTTAACACTGTTTAATGTTTAAACCTTTTCAATTTCATTACAAAACTGAAGGCATTTGATTCAGGCTCCCATCACCTATACCACAGTCAACCACTAGGAGTGATAGATATTTTGCCTCAACTCAATTAGGCCAAGTCAACAAGGGGAAATGTAACTTTAGCCATTGATTAAGCACTGCGAGTAGCCCGTTTCAGTGATTTGTGATTTGAATTCAAGCCCACTTAACTTTCATTTGATGTGCGAACATTATTTGTGACCTGTTTTGTTCTGGTACCAGGCTATTTATTTACCATGCTATTTTAAGTTGTGCCAGATTGTTTTTCCTCCTTTTTTGTAGTCCTGAGGCAGACATCCCAAGTCTCCCGGAAGTTCTGTGAGTCTCCCGCAAATGCATAGAGACTCCCGGATGCCCGCAAACAAATGATAATCTCCTGGAAATCGAGCGTCTTCCTCCCGCTCCTCAAATACGTCACGCACCTCACTCCACCGCATCCCTCCTTGCTCTTCATCCCACACATGTCGCGCGCACTCCGCCTACACCCCACCCGGTCTTCACTTACGCTAAAACCTGTTTGAAACAATAAATGCTTAACGCCGCATGGTCTATCTGAGTCTGTCCTCATTTCGAAGTGTAGCCTAAATAGTTATAAATGGTGGTTATTCTGACAAGAGACTCAGTTGTTGTTATTTTTAGTTGCTTTAATAGTGTGGACCACTATTTTCTTTTTGATCCTCACAATTTTGGAATCCAGTCGCGGGCCGGATTGAATGGCTCAGCGGGCCGGAATTGGCCCGCGGGCCGCCAGTTGATGATCAGTGTTGTATGGTCAGAATTTAGCATCAACAACATGAAAGCATGTCATCCATCCTACCTTGTATGAACGGTTCAGGCTGGTGGTGTAATGCTGTGGGGGTTTATTTTCTTGGGACACTTTGGGCCTGTTAGTACAAATTAAGCATTGAGTCAATTCCACAGCCTACCTGAGTATTGTTGCTGACCATGTCCTTCCCTTTAAGACCAGTGTACCCATCTTCTGATGGCTACTTCCAGCAGGATAACGCGCCATGTCATAAAGCGTGAATCATCTCAGACTGGTTTCTTGAACATGACAATTAGTTCACTGTACTCAATCGGCCTCCACAGTCACCAGCCTCAATTCAATAGAGCAGCTTTGGGATGTGGTGGAACGGTATATTCGCATCATGGATGTTCAGCCGACAAATCTGCAGCAACTGCATGATGCTATGATGGCAATATGGACCAAAATCTTTGAGGAACATTTCCAGTAGCTTGTTGAATCTATGCCATGAAGGATTAAGGCAGTTCTGAAGGCACTAGTAAGCTGTACCTAACAAAAAGGCCGAAGAGTGTATTATTTATATGCTAAAATGATTGCACTAAAATGCAAAGAACAAAGGACATTTTGATCAATTACAATTCACAAAACTCATTCATTTAGAGTGACGTGAGAATGTGTATATGTGAAGGAGAGCTAGATTAAACGTCATCATGCTTTCATCACCATGACTCATTCCTTCTCTGCTAGTCTTATCCTGGGTTCACACCAAATGCGCGAGTACATCACATACAAATTCAATGCAAATAGAGAGAATTATCACCACACAGCGTGAATGACACTGAATGCGTGACGGGTTTTCCGTGAACTTGTGGAATTCGCCTCTATTGTGTCTACCACACAAGTTCATATAATTGAGTTTTTCTGTGTATTGTGTGACATTGCTCAATAGTGCGCATGAGCAAACACGGTGTTGCAGGGATTGCTCATGGGAGTTGTGATTTCTTACTGTCGTATTACAATTCATTTTTATTTGACATGACTTTTAAGACGACTACAATTTAAAGAGAATTCTCATCCTGCCAGTGTGGCTAGTGGAAGTGGCTTTGGCAGGTGTTAATGTCAAGCCCTGGATTTAAGGAAGATTTAAAACTTTCAGAAATGTAATTGTGTAGGAATAATGCAAAAACATCAATATAATCATCAAGAACTGAAAACACCAAACAAACAGAGATAGAAGAGCATGATTAAAGCGTTTCATTACTCATCAAACCGCAGAGTGATTTTCATTTTTCACCACAAACCAGACAACTGCGCTGCAACATTAAAAAGTGTGTCTGAGGGCTAAATTAGCAGATATTAAACAGAAATGTGCAGCGACTGTCTTTTCCGCACCAAGCGCACAAGCACGTCTCAATTAAACTGGAAGCTGACTCCACACTTTCAGAGCCTGACTTTTATTTCCCCCCAGGCCCGGACACTAAAGTGAGCAAGTATACATTGAGCAGCAATAAAAGGTGAAGGCATGAGACACACACCCGCTCATGGGGCACGAGGCCTTCCACATTTCCAGAGGAAGACTGGCCACACCAGTGTGAAATTCCATCACAGGATTTCCTGAATTTAATTTTTCCGTCTGAAAGGCTTATGACTGCAGCTCAGCAGACCATTATTTCAGCTCCACAAAGCTGAAGCCAGGAGGACAACACAAGCCGGTGGGCATGTGCACACACACACACACAAACTGAACCATCCCATAAGCCTTTGAGGCCATGACTCACGTGATGTGTTTCCTCTGAGCAGGATCCATGAGGCGCAGTGTGTCTCTGATCACTCCCACCTTCACCTCCTCATCTACTGGACTGGGGATGTATTCATACACACCAGGTGAGACCTGAAACATGTGGAGTCAATAATATCAGCATGCTAACACACAGATGCTTGTGTTTCCATTGGGCTGTAAACTCAAGTTTCACCTTCTAACTTGTAAGTTTGTTTGGAGCTGTTAATTTAGTTTTCCTCTAATGCTGAGTAAGGCAAAAAAAAAAGTAATAAAAATATTTAAATCAACAAAATACATCTTCAGTATATATATATATATATATATATATATATATATATATATATATATATATATATATATATATATATACTGACAAATATTCAGTATATATCTTCAGTATATACTGTATACAGTTGAAGTCACCCTTTGGATTTTTTTTCTTTTTTAAATATTTTCTAAATGATGTTTAACAGAGCAAGGGAATTTTCACAGTATGTCTGATAATATTTTGTCTTCTGGAGAAAGTCTTATTTGTTTTATTTCGGCTAGAATAAAAGTAGTAATTTTTTAAACACCATTTTAAGGTCAAAATTATTAGCCCCTTTAAGCTATATATTTTTTCGATAGTTTATAGAACAAAACATTTTATTCTTTGGCATATTTTTCAAAGGTGCCACAATATCAAACCACAAGCAAAATGTTACATTTTTTTACAGAACTTATTTAACAGCAGCTCATCTCAGTAAGATTTTTCCTAATGTTTTTCAATGTTGTTTAAAGTACACACATGACAAGATTAAGGCATACTGGAAAGAAATCCACAAATTAGTTCAGAAGATTATTGGTAAATCTTTTGCCCCATCTCCAGTTATTTATCTTTTAAATTGTAAAACTGGTCTACACTTTATGCTGAGTTCAGACTGCATGATTTTAGCCGAGATTTTGACTTGCGGTCAGGTTTTGAGGAATCGCAGACAAATGCCTGAAATCACAGGCAAATTGGTGCTCTTTCACGTGAGTAACAATCACAGTGTGAACTATCAATGACACCCGTGAGATATTTGGCATGCTAAATAACTGGAGCTGTCAGCGATTCAAAATCATGCCATGTGAAATGTGTTCTGATTGAAAATAACCTACAGCCTATGAGAGAGCAGCACCCACTAGTATAGGTATCTGCAGGCCAGTGGGAGGCTGGGGAGAAGTTAAAAGGGCTTCTTTTCGGTCCATTTGGACCCAAGAAATACTAGAATACTAAAGTAATACTAATGAGGAAAAACTAGTGTAGTTGGCAGGAGCAACCGTGTATTTGAAGTGTCATCTGAGTAATCCCACAACCAGCTAGTAAAAGAAAAAAGTTAAGGAGAAATTTGGTAATTCCCTTCAAAAACCAAGTGAGCAAAATAAGTACATTTTCTACATCCCTAAAGGCTTCTTTCTCATTATGTAGTTAATAACAAAAGATATACTACGTCACCTCATGTTGTTTCCATGTCACTTCCCGCATGTGTTTGGTTGTGAGATGTAGTTTGCGGACCGAGACAAAGTTGTCTGCGATTCTTCCTATTGTAAAGTCATTCATTGTGAAAGCCCCTGTCGACGATCCATTTTTCAGTGTAAACACAGCAGCAACGGAACGCTACCCCACAGAAAGTTATACAGTGTGAAAACATCTGTGACATAACTGTACTTCGTGCAGTCTGAACTCTGCATAAGGTATGGACTAGAATCTGTGTTACATCCTTTGTATTTGTATAGCAAGAAAATGTATCCTTTTGTTGTGGTCCTCTCCTAACATTCCTTCGGTCTATATGTGGATGAATCAGATTGCCATTTTCTTACCCTTAGAAAAACTGACTTATGACTTGCATCAGAAATCTGATGATGGTCTGGAATGCTTTATGAGTTTTTGGAGAATGTATATTGAAAGACTATTTTTATTTATTTATTTATTTATTTATTTACTATTACTAGCCGATAGATGATAGTATAATATATGGCTGTATTATTGTACAGTTGCAATCAGAATTTTTAACCCCCCTTTGAATTTCTTTTTCTTTTTTAAATATTTCCCAAATGATGTTCAACAGAGCAAGGAAATTGTCACAGTATGTCTGAGTACATTTTTTTCTGAAGAAAGTCTTATTTGTTTTATTTCGACTAGAAGAGTTTTTAAGGACAAAATTATTAGCCCCTTTAAGCTATTTTTTTTTTGGATAGTCTACAGATCAAACCATCATTATACAATAACTTGCCTAATTACCCTAACCTGCCTAGTTAACCTAATTAACCTAGTTAAGCCTTTAAATGTCACTTTAAGCTGTATAGAAGCGTCTTGAAAAATATCTAGTCAAATATTATTTACTGTCATCATGACAAAGATAAAATAAATCAGTTATTAGAAATGAGTTATTAAAACTATTATGTTTGGAAATGTGTGAAAAAAATCTTCTCTCCGTTAAACAGAAATTGGGGGAAAAAATAAACAAGGGTGCTAATAATTCAGGGGGGCTAAAATTTCAGGGGGGCTAATATATCTGATTGAAACTGTATATGATGACATGAGACACCTATACCACTGTTCTCTCACTGCAAATCTTTAAATAAAAAAAAAAACATTATTATTATCAATGTTAAACACATTGCTTAATATTTTTTATGAATCAAAGCTTTTAACAGCATTAAAGAGCATTTATTTCAAATAGAAATAATTTGTGACATTATGCTTGTCTTTTTATGAACTTATTCCAGCCTTGCTGAAACTAAATATTAGATATTGGACATATACCATTCTTTATTCAATTAAATAATTAAACTGACAAATTAATTATTTTGAATGATTATGTAGTTTGAATGTACTATGATACAACCACAATTATATGCAAATGTTATATGATAGATGCTCTGCTTATTAGCCCCCCTTTGAATTTTTTTTTTCTTTTTTTAATATTTCCCAAAGGATGTTTAACAGAGCAAGGAGATTTTTACAGTATGTCTGATAATATTTTTTCTTCTGGAGAAAGTCTTAATTGTATTATTTCGGCTAGAATAAAAGCAGTTTTTAATTTTTTGTGAACCATTTTGAGGACAAAATTATTAGCCCCTTTAAGCTAATTTTTTTTTCGACTGTCTACAGATCAAACCATCGTTATACAATAACTTGCCTAATTACCCTAACCTGCCTAGTTAACCTAATTAACCCAGTTAAACCTTTAAATGTCACTTTAAGCTGTATAGAAGTGTCTTGAAAAATATCTAGTCAAATATTATTTACTGTCATCATGGCAAAGATAAAATAAATCAGTTCTTAGAAATGAGTTTATAAACTATTATGATTAGAAATGTGATGAAAAAAAAATTTCCTCTCCGTCAAAGAAATTGGGGGAAAAAATAAACAGGGGGGCTAATAGTTCTGACTTCAACTGTGTGTGTGTGTATATATATATATATATATATATATATATATATATATATATATATATATATATATATATATATATATATATATATATATATATATATATATATATATATATATATATATATATATTTATTTATTTATTGTTTTATTTATTGTTTTAGATGTAGTATGATACAACCATTTTAGTCATGGATCAATTGTTAAAAAATTGTATTTTTAATTTTAAGTAACCAAAATAATATAATATTTTTTTTAAATACATGTATTTTTGAAGAAAGTACCACCAAAAGTACTCTACAACAGCAGTTTATTTAAATCACAACACTTAAAAATAACATCTGCACCTCACCTCCTGCTCGTGTTCAATCCTCATGCTGGGATTGGCATTGACTTCTAATAAAACAGGCTTCAAGTTCTTCATCAGCAGGATATCAAAGCCCAGGATCTAAAATTGGGACACATCGTCATCTGTAATTAACTATTCATTAACTTTGAAAAACAGAATTACGAGTCACTCAATGAAGAAAAAGCAGTGCATTTGCTCATTGTGCTCTTTTGAGTGCTTATTATAGTGATGGAGGCCACTAAAAACACATTACATGCACCAAAAAATGAAGGACACACTTTATTTTGGGGACCAATTCTTACTATTGACCAACTATTAAAGGGATAATTCACCCAAAAATGAACATTTCTATCATCAGTTACTATTCCTCCACTTGTTCCAAACCAGTTTATTTATTTATTTTTTGATCTGTTGAACACAAAAGATGATATTTTGAAAAATGTTGGAAACCTTTAACTCTTGACATCCATAGTAGGAAAAACAAATACTATGGAAGTCAATTGTTGCAAGTTTCCAACATTCTTCAACAAAACAAAAACATTAAAACTGGTGGAGAATTAGTAAATGGTGGCAGATTATTTTCATTTTTGGGTGAACTATCCTTTACACTATGACTTTTGGAGGAGCAAAAGTGTGATGCAGGACAAACACAGTGGAGCTTTAATTTTAATATTGTATTATACAGTACCACTGTTGATCTCTTTCAAATTCTTCCAGTCGTGATCACATAATCATGATCAATGCTGTTTTATCAAACTAAATACTGTACATTTTAGGGTTCTGTTATAATGCTGACTTATAAAATGCAGAACATATTTAAGTGTTTTTGTTTTTTGTTGGACAATGCAGTTCCTATCTTGCAATTCCATATTGATAAACTCTTTGTTTGTAGCATTTTGTAATCAGTATGATGATAAAAGTCACTTTTGAATAGATTTTGTTTGTTTTGTTTTACATATATAGACATATCCTTTTAATTTGTATATTGAATAAATGCAGCAATGCTGTGGTTGTAAAGAATCATAACACTATTGAACACTAATCAGTAATGCGTATGTCTCTGTATGTGCTTTTAAGTGCTTGTTTTTAATTCTTTACTGTATCAGGCTATGGTAAAATGCTCATGAGCCCACAAAAAAATGTCCCCTTAGGGAAAAAAATAAAGTATACAAACAAACATAAAAGGCTGTATTTTAATTGTGTAGCTGAAAACAAAATATTATAAAAACATTGTGGCAAAAAAAAGTGCTTTCTGTGTTTCCCTGTTTTCATAATCCAAAGCGGAAATCAAGAGTGTGTGACATCAAGAACAGGAAGTAATCTGCATCACTAGTTAAAATAGCTTATTTCACTGGATTTGAACATTCTTCGAAACATTTGGGTTAATGTGAGTATACAAGTTCTGTTCTAGTGTTATTTTTAAATATTTTAATTAGCTATTTTATAGGGATGTCTAGATCCAATCACATGATCAGAAATCGGGTCCGATCACGCGGTTTCAGACTTGATCGGAATCTGACGTTACCTCCCGATCAGTACTTGAATATATATGCATGTATATATATTCTCATTATTTTTGAACACATCTATAGTTATGCGGTGGCACATAAAGTTGATGATGACAACATTGCCATAGCAAAGTGAGATGTTTAAACTTGGGATTGCAAGAGGTGGACAGGAAAAGGCTACATATAACGCAACAAACCTGATAAGGCACCTCAAAAACAAACACCCGACACAACACAGCCAGTTTACACAGACAACCCAACCGAAGACGAGTCAGCTCAAAGGACATCACAGCCAAGATAGCACAAATGATAGCAATGAGTGACCTACCATTCACCTTTGTAGAGAACCCTGGATTTCTTATGGTTATGGAACATAAGAGATATGGAACGTAAGAATTGATGTTATTTATTACTTCATTGTTCAAGCTACATCACAGAAGCGCTCTGTTTTTTTAACAAAGTTCTTGAATGTTAAAATAAGGTGAGCTAAATAAAAAATAAAGAACATCCTGGATCTGTTTCTGTTTCTCCGCTCTTCTTTATTATTTTTTATGTATTATAGAAGTATTGGATTGGGTTTTGGTATCGGTAGATACTCAAAATAAAATGACTCGGACTGGAAAACCTGATCGGGACATCCCTACTATTTTACAAATCTTGTATATCGTGCCTTTAATAGTGAAATTTGGTCCCCAAACTAAAGTTCTACCAAAACGAATAAGCAAACATACCTGAAAACATGTGGGTCCCGGTTTTCCAGGTGGTATGTCAGCCTGGTAATAGACCTTCAGTTCAGGCACAAGTGCAATTACAGTCTTGATAACAAGAGCAATGATGTCTGACCAGACCTTCTTGATGTCCACTCCTTTAGACGCCAGGCGGTAGAGGACGCTAGAGAAGGTGCGTTTACTGCCCGTGCTGCAACTGTCAGAGTGGACAAAGTTACCGCTGTGCACATTCAGCGAGTAGTTGGTAAGGTGCATAAAAACATGACTGAGGTTCTTCTGGCTGGGCTCCTGATAGGGTTCGGTGCAGAACCGGGACAGGCCCTCTTTAGCAATGTAGATCTCTAGAGGGTCCAGAGAGCGGACCAGAACATACAGGCGGATGTCAAACTTGAGTTTATCGATGAGCAGGGGCTTTTGGATGTATTCTTGAACGACCGATTGCTTGATCTGAGAACCTGAGATCACCCGAAGGTCAGCAGGGTCGCGGATGAGGTAGATGCCATCACCTTGGGATCCACTGTCTGGTTTGACGATGAAGGTGGGTTTGAGAGTGGAGTCGTTATCTTTCAGGAGACGAATCTGGAAAAAAAGACATGCAGCAATATTTTTTTTAAATATCATTGCAGTAGAATTGAGATGTGTTTTGCCATATGAACATAATAATGATGATTTAATGACATTGTTGGTAAGACTTTAGCTTAAGTACTAATTCTCAGTATTAACTAGTGGCTTGCTACATGCCTATTATTAAGATATTATCTGTTTATTAGTACTTATAAAGTACATACAGTACTGTATTATGCTGGATCTTATTCTACATAAATAATCCTACCCTAAACCTAACTACTACCTTAATATCTACTAATAAGCAGCAAATTAGGACGCTATCGAGGCAAAAACTATAGCAAAAGGTTGTTAAAAGTATTTGTTAAAATAAAGTGTCATCAAATGTTTTATTATCTGTTTTTAATAGGTACAGTGCATCCGGAAATTATTGACAGCGCTTCACTTTTTCCACATTTTTTTATGTTACAGCTTTATTCCAAAATGGAATAAATTAATTTATTTCCTCAACATTCCACACACAATACTCCATAATGACAATGTGAAAAAAGAGTTTTTGAAATTGTTGCAAATTTAAAAAACAAAAAACCTGAAAAGTCACATGTACAGAAGTATTCACAGCCTTTGCAGTGAAGCTCCAGGTACATTCTGTTTTCACTGATCATTCTTGAGATGTTTCAGCAGCTTAATTGGAGTTCATCTGAGGTAAATTCAGTTGATTGGACATGATTTGAAAAGGCATACACCTGTCTATATAAGGTCCCAGGGTTGACAGTGCATGTCAGAGCACAAACCAAGCATGAAGACAAAGAAATTGTCTGTAGACCTCCCAGACAGGATGGTCTCAAGGCACAAGGCTGGGGAAGGTTACAGAAAAATTAATGCTGCTATGAAAGTTACAATGAGCACAGTGGCCTCCATCAACTGTAAGTTGAAGATGTTTGGAGCCACCAGGACTCTTCCTAGAGCTGGCCGGCCATCTAAGCTGAGTGATCAGGGGAGAACGGCCTTAGTCAGGGAGGTGATCAATAATCTGATAGTCACTCTGTCTGAGCTCCAGCGTTCTTCTGTGGAGAGAGGAGAACCTTACAGAAGGACAACCATCTGTGCAGCAATCCACCTATCAGGCCTGTATGGTAGAGTGGCCAGACGGAGGCCACCTACCGCCTGGAATTTGCCAAAAGGCATCTGAAGGAAACAAAATTCTCTGGTCTGATGAGACTAAAATTGAACTCTTTGGAGTGAATGCCACCGTTACATTTGGACAAAACTAGGCACCGCTCATCACCAGGCTAATGCCATCCCTACAGTGAAGCATGGTGGTGGCAGCATCATGCTGTGGGGATGTTTTTCAGCAGCAGGAACTGGAAGACTAGTCAGGATAGAGGGAAAGATGAATGCAGCAATGCACAGAGGCATCCTGAATGAAAACCTGCTTCAGAGTGCTCTTGACCTCAGACTGAGGCGACAGTTCATCTTCCAGCAGGACAATGACCCAAAGCACCACGCCAAATTATCAATGGAGTGGCTTCACAACAACTTGGTGAATGTCCTTAAGTGGCCCAGCCAGAGCCCAGACCTAAATCCTATTGATAATCTCTGTAGAGATCTGAAAATGGCTGTACACCGTCGCTTCCCATCCAACCTGATAGAGCTTGAGAGCTACTGCAAAGAGGAATGGGCAAATATTCCCAAAGACAGGTGTGCCAAGCTTGTGGCATCATATTCAAACAGACTTGAGGCTGTAATTGCTGCCAAAGGTGCATCAACAAAGTATTGAGCAAAGGCTGTGAATACTGATGCACATGTGATTTTTCAGGGTTTTTATTTTTAATAAATTTACAACAATTTAAAAAAAATCTTTTTTCACATTGTCATTATGGGTATTGTGTGTAGAGTTGAGGAAATAAATGAATTTAATCCATTTTGGAATAAGGCTGTAACATGAAAAAGTGAAGCGCTATGAATACTTTCCTGATGCACTGTATCTATTTAAATAAAGTGGAAAATAAAATTGCATAACAATTTAACAACCCTTGATTTTTTTCTAAAATAATCTTCATTGTTCAAAACCTGTGGTCATAACAAAACAAAACAAAACTCCTTTCATTTGTAGAAAACACAATGCTAAAAATGAGAGAACAGCGCTGATTGTAGCATGAAGAAAGATCATTACTATCATTTCTGAAGGTTACAGAAGTGAAAGAATGATGGGTACATGTAGAGGCATTTGAGCACATCTTCATCAGCACTTCTTCAGTCTCTTCCACACTTCACTGACTGCAGAGGCTTTATATCAGGACTCAGGTTTGGTCACTTGAGAGTGGCCTTTCAGTCCAAATTTACTTTAAACTTCAAGACACTGTGTGCAGAGACAAATCCTTTCTCTTGTCAGTGCTGAACTCACAAGCCATTCCAGCTGCAGTGGTGAACCAACTCACTTTTAGGATTCTCCACATTATCCTGTCCTCTCATGCATTTTTACTTTTATTTTTCCAATCTTTTTGGGGGACTTGAATGTTAGTGACACTGTAAAAAAAAAAAACGACTACAGGGCTCATCCCTTCAGTCTTCGTTTAGACAGCATTCTTTTGGGGGCTTTCGGTCATTTTAGAATGGCTCTCCTGTTAGATAAATTAATAAGCTTAAGCGAATCGCGATGAAATTTATGTCAATAACAATGATAAGCTAGACTTTTTTTTTTACTCCATATTGATCTAAGAGCCATTTAAACAGCAGAAAACAATAGGAATCTAAAAGTGTGTTGATATTAGAGATGTACGAATTTTCGGCCACCGAAAATTTATTGTTGGAGTACTCTTTTAAATCTGGACGCATTAACAACGAAATATATATCGTTATTGTTTAACCTCTTAAGGCCCAAGGTGTTTTTTTACTTGCATTTTTTTATTTCTCTTTGCTATTTGGGCTTATTGGAACCTAATTAGAATAAAACCTAATTATCATCTTTTGATTTGATGTACTTTTAGAGAAAAATGATGTCCATACATGTGGACTCGTGGTTTGAATTTCCATAAAACACAATAAAGTCGCCTTTGAGTAATAGAATGAAAATTTCTGCCTTGAACACTGCAGTTTTTTTTCCTGACTGTTTTTAATGCATTAATAACACATACACACATTTTTGAACATGTTTTAACTATCAATTTTTGCCCATTTTGGACAGTTAAAATAGTGTTTGGGACATTTCATATGCAGGATGACACTGTGTGTCTGTAACAAAATATAAAACATAAGATACGAGAGCTGAAATGTGCTGTCCACGTATGTGGCCACTAAGCCCTAGGAGGTTAAAATGAAAAATAATTATTGAGATTCCATTTTTGCCGCATCGCCCAGCCCTACTTGAAATCTAAAAAAAAAGTGTGAGCTGTTCTCTAATTGTGATATCCACCGTTCATTATGGATTTGATGCAAGCAACTTAATAAATTAAAAGCTAATGCTATAAAAAAGTATTCAGTTATTCATAACATTAATGAGATGCCCAAAAGGTGATTATTTGGCAGAGGCTTCAGATAATGTTCACTTGCTCTAAATGACAACATATCAATTTCAAGAAAACTAAATAGACAGGTTAAAGCGATTCTGGTCTGTTCTGATACAATGATTGCTTGTAAATATCCACTCATAGTATTTTAATTGGTAGTTAAAGGGATAGTTCACCCAGAAATGAACATTTACTCACTATTTACTCCGTCAATTGGTTGCTTGGTCTGTTGAACACTAAAAAAGACATTTTGAGTAATGTTAGAAACCTGTAACCATTGACTTCCATAGTAAGAAAAAACAAACAATGGAAGTCAATGGTTTCAGGTTTCCAACATTTTTAAAAAAGCTTATTTAAAAAAAAAAAAAAGAAACTCAAACAGGTTTGTGACAAGTGAAGGTTGAGTAAATGATGGCACATTTTTATGACAGATCCCTTTAAAGCCAAATGTTTCAGACTAATGCAATGGCTTTCTTCAGCCAGGATGTATCAGCAAAAGATTTTTTCAGGCCTTTGAAAGAACTTCCCACAGATCTCTACTGCCCTCTGCAGCTTATCTAATAGAAAATGTTTTCCAAAACAAGGCCGCAAGTCATGCTCAATAGAAAAATCCATGTAAATATTTATATTAAATAATAATAATTCATCCCAAAACGAGTTCTAAAAAAACATTAACAATAAAGAGAAGCACAGATTGAGTTAACCTACAGGATGAACAGCATAAAATAAAAGCCAGCCCACATAAACAAATAAAAGAAATAAAGCACAGAGCTAGCATGTGGTAGGGGATTGAATAGGTAAATCCTGTAACTGTAAGATCTTGTAACAAACTTGTCATTGACAATTAGTTGTTGCTGGGCTGGCCACTAAACTGCTTAACCTGGTTTAACGGTTATTCTGTCCTGACCAATTGCTACCAAAGCAATCTGTCTATAGATACACCACTGAGATAAAGCCTTCTGCACTTATTGCCTATTGCTTACTGCACTGTTGCCTCACAGCAAGAAGGTCACTGGTTCAAGTCCCTGCTGAGCCAGTTGGCATTTCTGTGTGGAGTTTGCATGTTCTCCCCATGTTCGTGTAGGTTTCCTCCAGGTGCTCCAGTTTCCCCCACAGTCCAAAAACATGCACTATATGTGAATTGGATGAACTAAATTGGCTGTAGTGTGTGTGTGTGTGCGTGCGTGCGTGCGTGCGTGCGTGTTTCCCAGTGTGGTGACTCCTGATAAATAAGGGACTAAGTCGAAGGAAAATGCACGAATGAATGAATCATGCAGTTGAATGATTGAAGCCTCTGCTCCATGTTGCCAGATACAATTATTAATAGGTGCTTCCTGATTGTTTTTTTTTTTTTTTTTTTTTTTTTCAGGGTTTTTCACATTTAATGGAGAGGACAGTGGAGAGTGAAGACAGGAAAGCATTGGTAGGGTAAGGATTAGCAAAGACCTCGAGCAGGGAATCGAACTTAGGTTACTGTGAGCACTGCAGTGCCAGATGTCAACACACTGGCCAGTAGGCTATTGGCAACGACCGCATGGTTGGTTTTTAATCAAGATGGAAATAGGAAGGCTTGGTTTAGCAATTATGTATAATTTTTGCAAGATAAAAGATGTTAAGCTAATTTTGGTGCATTTTTCAGTGCATGTTTTGCTTTGGTTTGTTTTTCATAGCAATATCTGGCAACACTTCATCGCTGACACTTGAACTTAAAAGCAGCAATCTAAAAAGCAGGGTTTCTGCAGGTTTCACCAAGTTAAATTTAAGACTTTTAAGACCATTATGAATGGAATTTTAGACTTATACAGGGCTAAATGCTAAGGATTTTTTTTCGAATATCGCAGTTAGAAAAGATTTTCAGTCACTCTTAAAAAATGATAAAAATTTAATAATACAATAATATATATATATATATATTTGGAATATTGTTTTATTAATTTTCAAATATATTCATTCACAAACCCTATAACCCTATAAACCAAAAATAGAACAAAACATAGTTGTCAATTACTTCAGTCTACAATTATAACAATTTAATAATAAAAATATATAGGTCAGGTCAGTATCCTCATATTAAATGGAGAACTTTTAAGCAAATGTTACTGTAAGGAAAGTAAATGCTATTTTTAAATGAAAAGTTAAAAGTTGTATTGAGATGGATTGATGGTCATTGTATGGGTGTTAATGGCCAGATTGGGTAGTTATGAACAAAGGAAATTTAAGACTTGTTAAAAAAGATTTATTCAACACAATATTTCAGTAGATCTAAGACTTTTTAAGGCCTAAAATTTACCTTTTGAGATTTAAGACATTTTAAGACTGTAAGACCCCACAGATACCCTGAAAAAGATGCGTGTGGATTGTTTATTGCTAAGGATGCCCCATTCAATACGATAAACAACATAATGATCATCATGATAATATCTGTACATGTCAAGCGCAATCAATACTGCAGTGACCCTTATTGATCTAATCTTTAAAACAAAGAAAAAATTAAAACACTAGCCAAGATGAAGACAATGCTGTTTCAATAAGTTCACTAATATTCAGAAACATTCATTAAACATTCATAGTGCATAAGGTCTTATTTATCATTCATATATACAGTTGAAGTCAGAATTATTAGCCCCCCTTAGATTTTTGTTTTCTTTTTTAAATATTTCCCAAATTATGTTTAACAGAGCAAGGAAATTTTCACAGTATGTCTGATAATATTTTTTCTTCTGGAGAAAGTCTTCTTTGTTTTATTTCGGCTAGAATAAAAGCAGTTTTTACATTTTTAAAAAACATTTTAAAGTCAAAATTATTAGCCCATTTAAGCTATATTTTTCAATAGTCTTGATAGTCTACAGAATAAACCATTGTTATACAATAACTAAATACCCTAACTTGGCTAGTTAACCTAATTAACCTAGTTAAGCCTTTAAATGTCACTTTAAGCTGTATAGAAGTGTCTTGAAAAATATCTAGTCAAATATTATGTACTGTCATCATGGCAAAGATAAAATAAATCAGTTATTAGAAATGAATTATTAAAACTATTATGTTTAGAAATGTGTTGAAAAAAATATTTTCTCCATTAAACAGAAATTGGGGAAAAAAAATAAACAAAGGGGCTAATAATTCTGGGGCGCTAATAATTCTGACTTCAACTGTATATATACAGCCTTAATTATTGTACATTTCTTTACAGCCCCCAGGCTTGAGCTACGGCCAGGCATGTACCTGTGTGCAGAAGAGCTGGTATTCCTCAGGCAGAATCCAGGATCGTGGGTAGAAGTTATACTCCTCCGGGTAAATCTCCTGCATGGTGCGCACAGCTCGACTCAGATTTATCTTCCTCAGCATCTCTATCATTCCTGCTGACCGACAGGATAGTTAATGAGAAATCAGAGTGAAGTCAAAAAGAAATGGCACAAAGGCCAGAGATGCCGCAGTCCCCCATCAGTCTATAGCCCTACAGGGGAGTCATGCTCTCAACAAAAATGACACGTTTTTAAAGCCCTATTTCCCAGCAGTTTCATTAAATCACTTGATGATTTGCTTTCAGTGGCTCAATAGAGTTCACACACAGGCTTAGACAGCCTGCCTGTGTGAAAGCAACTGTCAATACAGCTATGAAAACAGCCATATTACATCCAAGCCATGAGTCAGCAGCACTCCCTTAAGAATTCAAGATTTCAGGAAGCAATACTCACCCTATGACTGATAACTTTCTTTAAAAAGTAAGAGCAGAATGTAGCCTGTACCAGCAGCTTTATGATCTTAGAAATCAATTTAATTGTGTTTTCAGAGTACAATTGTTTGCTCATCTGACAAAAGTTAGTACTGGTTTAGAGTTTTTGATGTAAATTAGTTTTAGCAATAATTTTGATAGTTACAGTTTGTGATTTATGGACACATTTTGTTTCATATATTTTAATTTCAAAACATCAGAGTTAAAAAAAAAAAAAAAACCTTAACAAAAATTACACTATTTATTTATTTAAACAGAATCAGTATCACCAGAAACATGGACACAATATTGAATAGCAGCTCAAGTGGAAATCAGTGAGATATAAACAGTTCAGACTGTTGTATTGTTATTACATGTATATTATAAATGTGTTCAATGAGACACGCAAACATGGTAGAGCAACTGCTTATAATAGTGAACCAACCAACCAAGGCTCATTCTAAAAAAACGTGCCATTTCTGGAGGGCCTCGAAATACGTCCCAGGAGGTACGTATTTTTGCAGCTTTTGTTTTTCGTGAATCCACGAGAGGCCGCAGTGTACACTTTTTCATATTTCAAATTTCTCTCGCGAGTGCCATTCGCGCCTGTTGTTCTCGCGCGTAACCCACCAGAGGCCACTGTTGACTGACTGTTTGAACTGACTGACCGACTGACCAATCGACTTGACCACCCTCCTCCTTCTCTAAACCCAACCAATTTATCGATTGTCCCGCCACCCAGTCAAGCAACGATTTTCAAAAGCAATCCAGAAAAAGAAAAGCCCTTGTCTGATTTTTTACCCACGTTTTCAGATTTTACCACGTTCTCACCCTGTTATTTACTTGTTTATTTTATATATTTGGATTCTGTTTTGTCTTACCTGCTTTCTAGAACTGTTCTTCACCGGACTTGAACCCCATCGTCGTTTTAAATTCTTCTCTGCATCTCAAGTCCGCCGATGTACATGACAAGCTAATTGGACAAACTGGTTGCAGTGGAAAAGTCGTCCACAGGGAGGTTAGCGGTCAGCTGGTAAGCGCGAAAAGAAACGGCGTCATATCGCCCCGTAGCGTTTAAAAAATGAAATGCAGCCATACGTACCTCTGGCTACATAATTCGCAGTCTCCAGAAACGTACATAGCACTACATTTCAGTATGAGCCTGTGTTGGAACGAACATATGCCGCATAAGATGGAATCACACTGACATTAAAAATCCACAGTGCATATTATTTTTCATGTTGTTTTAGATCATGGAATGCACTCTACTCTTGCAACTAAGAGCTTCATTTTTAGCTGAACCAATCATTGACTGTATTTGTGTGTTTACGAAATGTTTATTTCCTTTGAGGGAAAATATGCAATAGACCCTTTTCACATTTCCGGGTTTCTCAGTAGCGGAAGTCGTCATAGATGGGAAAACTTAGAGCGCAGTGAATGGGAGAAAACAAACAAATAATTTTTTTACAATCCTAAAATAAACTCCTCGATGATGTTGTCATGACTTTCAGAAAAAGGAAAAAAATTGTGTGAGACTGATGATGGCATCCAGAGGAGAGAATAACGTCAGATTTACTCTCAACCCCATAAACGCTACATTAGAAACGCCTCGCCAAAGTGGTAATTCGTTTTTTGGAATTTGAAGCAAATATGATATACTACATACATAAATGCATATAAATGTTCATATGCTATTAAAAAATCTAAACATTAAAACTTTCAAGGATTTAAGATGCTGATGACCATTAAGTGCATCATAACAGGCTTGTGAAAAGGGTCCATAAAATTCTATACTCCGAATAAAGCTATCCTGCAGTGAAAATTAGGGGGAAGAGTGTAACAACTACCAACAATGACACAACATGATACAGGGCAATGGGAAGTTTAGGAGGAGGAGTCATGCAACTACAGCCATAGGAGAGCAGGATTAGGAGGACGAGTCATAGATTTTTCAACCTAACATGTGAAAGCAACCATTTCTCCATCATCCTTTTGTTTACTTTTAGTGCAAATCAGGGCACAGACAACTTGTAATTGCAAGCTCCTTCTGAGATGCCTTTTCTTTACATGAAGAATTGCTGACTAATATGTGATTCGAATTATTTAATTTATCATTCCCACTTATGTTGGTACAAAAAATTAAAGAACAAGCAAGATGTCAGTGGAATCTTCCGATTGAAATGTGTGCCCATGTTTACGATTCATTGTGTGAGTACCCAACAGTAACTAAATGGTAAGCCAGTTAGCCCTGTCCACACACACATAGATATTTCTGCTAAACTGGCAGTTTTCTAGGCGGTTTGGCTGTTCGTAAACATGAAAAAACAGTATCAGGTGACTGAAAACCCAAAACTTTCGAAAACTCATGCTAGAGTTGTTTTTTGCCTTATGACTCAGCATGCACTTAGTTTCTTACGCTTCATATTCCTACGTTTTCACTTCATATAGAATTCAGATCTGATTTGAGCTGAGGATGCATTCAAATATTTGACATTTTGTGGTTAACTTATGAGACTGCTTGACTGGATGTGATTTATTTAGACATGGGCCGGTATAAGATTCTGATGGTATGATAACCTTGGATAAAAATATCACAGTTTCACGATATCATGGTATTGGTAATTAATGCTCTAAAATATGTTGTTTTTAAATGTCTGGGTAAAAAACAACAACATTTCCCCCATTGAACACAATATATTTTATTTAAGAAACATTTATGGTGTGGAGGGTCCTTTCAGCTGGAGAAACTGTTGCCTTATAAAACTAAATTAAAAAGTTGAAAAAACACATTTAAAAATTAAAGAGAAACAAAAACAAAAAAGATTTCCATCAGAGAATCCTCTGGCTTTTTCTTCTTTTTGCTGTATCAAAAAAATACCGAACCGTGACACCACTGTGTCGTATCGAACCGAACAGTGATTTTTGTGAACCGTTACACCCCTATATATATATATATATATATATATATATATATATATATATATATATATATATATATATATACAGGGAGTGCAGAATTATTAGGCAAATTAGTATTTTGATCACATCAAAATTTATGCATGTTGTCTTACTCCAAGCTGTATAGGCCTCGACAGCCTACTGCCAATTAAGCATATTAGGTGATGTGCATCTCTGTAATGAGAAGGGGTGTGGTCTAATGACATCACACCCTATATCAGGTGTGCACAATTATTAGGCAACTTCCTTTCCCTTTGGCAAAATGGATCAAAGAAGGACTTGACAGGCTCCGAAAAGTCAAAAATAGTGAAATATCTTGCAGAGGGATGCAGCACTCTTAAAATTGCCAAGCTTCTGAAGCGTGATCATCGAACAATCAAGCGTTTCATTCAAAATAGTCAACAGGGTCGCAAGAGCGTGTGGAAAAACCAAACCAAAAACCAAGGCGCAAAATAACTGCCATGAACTAAGAAAAGTCAAAGTGCAGCTGCCAAGATGCCACTTGCCACCAGTTTTGCCATATTTCAGAGCTGCAACATCACTGGAGTGCCCAAAAGCACAAGGTGTGCAATACAAGATGAGCTTGTGGGGCCTTTTCGGGTTGAGGATGGAGTCAAGCTCAACTCCCTGTCCTACTGCCAGTTTCTGGAAGACACCTTCAAGCAGTGGTACAGGAAGAAGTCTGGATCCTTCAAGAAAAACATGATTTCATGCAGGACAATGCTCCATCACACGCGTCCAAGTACTCCACAGCGTGGCTGGCAAGAAAGGGTCTAAAAGAAGAAAAACTAATGACATGGCGTCCTTGTTCACCTGATCTGAACCCCATAGAGAACCTCATCAAATGTGAGATTTACAAGGAGGGAAAACAGTACACCTCTCTGAACAGTGTCTGGGAGGCTGTGGTTGCTGCTGCACGCAATGTGATGGTGAACAGATCAAAAACGACAGAATCCATGGATGGCAGGCTTTTGAGTGTCCGTGCAAAGAAAGGTGGCTATATTGGTCACTGATTTGTTTTGTTTTGTTTTTGAATGTCAGAATTAGATATGTGAATGTTAGATGTTATATTGGTTTCACTGGTGAAAATAAATAATTGAAATGGGTAATATATTGTTTTTTGTTAAGTTGGCTAATAATTATGCACAGTATGTCACCTGCACACACGATATCCTCCTAAAAGAGCTAAAACTAAAAACAAACTAAAAACTACTTCCAAAAATATTCAGATTTGAATATTAATGAGTTTTATGGGTTCATTGAGAACAGGTTTTTGTTCAATAATAAAACTAATCCTCAAAAATACAACTTGCCTAATATTTGCACTCCATGTATATATATATATATATATATATATATATAGATATATATATATATATATATATATATATATATATATATATATATATATATATATATACACGCGCACACACACACACAATATATATATAGATAGTTATGCTTGCGCTGTGAGATGCGTCCGTGTCTTTTACACATTTAAGTAATAATCAAGTTGTGCGCAGGTTATGTACCTTATGGAGTCATTCTCTTAATATTGGATATTGGAGAAACATAAAACACACCGTTATGCACAAACCCCTGTTATATCTGCTGATGCTGCCTTAATATGCAGATCTCGGTTACGCTGGTGCAGCCGTTAATACGTGGTTCAGGTAATCAAAAAGCCAGCTACATGATGTTTGATTATGGGTGGGTCGCGGGTGGATAAGTTCAATCATTGGTTATGCAGACTTTTAACTACTTTGCCTAAAATATTAAAATGTTCAAACCCTTTGATTAAACTAAGCAAAACTGACTGATCAATGGATCTTTGTCATGAACAGTGATGATATAATTTTGATCATACAGTAACAAAGATACATTATTCAAAAACTGAATGTTTCACTTCATTTTATTATATATAATTGTATTTAGCAGACCAGTTTGTGTTGTGCCGTGGCATATAGCGGACCCTGAGGCACATCGCTTCACCTCAAAGGTTATTCGTTATTCTTGTTTATTTTGTAGGTAACTGACCGACAAAAACTAAGATACAAATTGTACAAAACAAAATTCGTTTCAAAAATATTTTTTACCGACAAAAATATATGAATTGTATATTTTTGTGCGTCCCCATCCGCTAAACAACTGTGCAGTGTTTGTTTCGCTCCACTGGAAAAAAGGATTTAATTAATGCTCTACTGTAATTGCTGCTATACAAACCCTTATATTGGCTACATTTTTTATAAACTTCTTTATACAAAATTATTATATGCTATAGCCTACTTTAAATAAGTCAACATATATGCGATTGTTGTCTCATCACCGTGGTCGCAGCATGCGCATCTGTTTATAGCTTCTGTAAAAAAAAGACCTACATTTGACCAGCCTTTTAGCAAAGCCTATATTAATATACTGATATTCCTGTGCCAGTTTGACACTGTACATTTAACTGAGGATAGTTTAACTACTTCACAACACTTCGTCACCTGAACTCAGTGCAAGAGAGAAGGAGAAAAGGAGAAAAGTGTAGCACTGAGGTAAAATCATATTCTCAAGTCATAATCTTTAAATAATGACTTGTATTAAAAATGTTGATAAAGGGTCTGGGATCTAGGAAATACAACGGTGCATTAAAAATGCTTATTTTCCGTGTATCGATTGATTTGAGTTAGTAGGCCTGCTTTATTAAAATTAGCTTGAAATAAAAACAGCCTATGCCGGTTATTAAAAAGAATTCAGTCAGTGTTTTCTTTTTGTAATCTAAATTTGTAATTTAAGTGGAAAATATTCAGGGCAGGCCTTTTATTTAGTTTATTCTGTTTTTCTATACAATCCTGAAAAATTCACGAGCAAAAATAAATAATAAACTAAAAATGGGCGGTGATGACGATAATAACCACATCGCCAAGGGTGACATCTCATTATGTAAGGCGGTGATGCGTTTATCGTCACACCCCTATCTGTGAATCCATCAAAATACCTGTGTACGTGTGCACATGGCCTTAGTCTTTTAGTGTAAGAAGATCATCGATGTGTCAATCAAGAAAATCCTGCAGTATGTTCCTGGCATAACAGTGATGATGTTTCTACTGTGACAAGATCTCTCAAGAACTACTTTTTGTAAAGTTTACCTGGGAATTTGTTGACTTGCCCAGAGACAATGTTCTCGTTGTCATGAAAAGAGACGCCATGCCAGTAGATATCGCAGGCTGTCCGCCTACCCATCGGAAACTGCAGGATCAAAGGACAGAAGATATTTGAGGGAAAGTGAAGGAGGTGAAGTATCAGTCACAACACAATAAACATGCCATTCTTATGACAAAGAAGTAAAAAACAACCATGTTAAAAACTTACTGTATCAGAAAAACAAGAACTTGCCTCTCAATGACTTTTTCCCCAAAAATGTAGTAAACTATTCCTTCCTACATTATAGAGATCATGGCTATATTCTCAATGAATTTTAGGCCCAAACACAATTCAGTTTTATAGCCCTATGCCTTCCTCTTGGCCCTTCAGAGCATGAAGGGTTCGAAAATATTCCCCTAAGACAGGGGTGTCCAAACTCGATCCTGGAGGGCCAGTGTCCTGCAGATTTTAGCTCCAACCTGCCTCAACACACCTGCAAGGATGTTTCTAGAAAGCCTGGTAAGAGTTTAATTAGCTAGCCCAGGTGTGTCTGTAGGGTTGGAACTAATCTTTGCAGGACACCGGCCGTCCAGGACCGAGTTTGGATACCCCTGAGAGATGGGACACCACTATTATATCCAAGGATACACATGGCGATTTTTGATTGTGGACTACCAAAATGTCTCCAAGATCTGCTTTAGAACAAATATGGTGGTATTGTGCTACAGCAGAGACTGTATCAGTAACAATTCTGCTTTCTCTTTCTCAATATACTGTACAATGACACATAATGTATCAAATATCAAATATGAACTCAGTATTATATAGTGTATATTATGTGGATTTGTAATATGAATCTTTTTTCTTTCTTTGTTTTTATTTAAGAAATGACATATTTAAAAAAAAAAAATTATAATTATATATATAATTATGCACACCTGATAAAGGGTGTTGATGTCATTAGACCACACCCCTTCTCATTACAGAGATGCACATCACCTAATATGCTTAATTGGTAGTAGGCTTTCGAGCCTATACAGCTTGGAGTAAGACAACATGCATAAAGAGGATGATGTGGTCAAAATACTCATTTGCCTAATAATTCTGCACTCCCTGTATATATATATATATATATATATATATATATATATATATTATATATATATATATATATATATATTATATATATATATATATATATATATCTATATATCTATATATATCTATATATCTATCTTTGGGTCCACTTTTGGGTGTAAATGTTTGCTATTCTTTATTTAAAGTCAAGCCTGAAATGATTTACACCCCTGGTTACCTTGTAATTTATAGTTACATTTGTAAGGCTTGTATTTGTTTTTAAAATAAGGAAATAAGTTTGACTGGACTGCTCAGACAACTGGCAAATAGCAAATCAACATCACAAAGAATCATGATGAAATCGTGAATCGTAATTTTTCTGGAAAAAATGTATATGGTATTTTTGCTATATTGCCCATCCCTACTACACCTGCATATGTCATAATATGTTGTGACTTAAGATATTGTCTGCAGTTGTCATTTCAGAAGGTGCAAGCACTGTAATGTTTAACAGATTACGGACTCGCAATGTTGTTTTGCGATGTATTTGGACTTTAAAAAAATAGTTTTTAGTTTGAAAAGGTATGAGCCTCAGGGTTTCCTCATGCATCCCTTATGATTGGTGAATCATGTTGCAAGAAGCACAAATCTGTACTGTGTATTTACACAGTGCTTATATTCATGGATGTAACCACAAGAAAACAGCAAGACAACATAACAATTTTACCAGGCGTGCTGTAAAAGATGCAGTTAGTAAATACAGGTTATAAGGTGCTGTGTACCAATGCGAATGGAGAAAGTATTGCATTGTATATTGTTATAAGGTGCTGTGTACAAGTGCGTATGAGAAAGTATTGCACATTTATTGTATAGTAGGGGAATATTTAACTGTTCATGAGGTAGATGGCCTGAGGAAAGAAACTTTTCCTGTGTCTGGCTGTTTTTGTGCTTGGTGCTCTGTAGCGCGGACCAGACGGTAACAGTTCGAACAGGTAGTGTGCTGGGTGCGAGGCGTCAAGAGTTACGGTGTTATTAGGCGAATAACCGCGTTATTAGGCGAATTAGTGTTATTAGGCGAAGTCTTTCTGCTTCATATCCATGCTTAGTCAAATAAGATCATCATCACATTATATAAACTTCAGTTTTGTCAACTTGCTGCGTGTCGACACCTTGTGTCATAAAAGTAACAGAAAAGGCTGTTACTCTGGTTTCATAGCGCATGAGTGGTGTGTATTTTATCAGCAAGCATGTAAACAACCAGGATTCACACCAGGAGCAGGAGCAGCGCATGTGAGGCGGACGGGAATAGTTTTCTGCGTGCATGTGTCAGTTTGCTTTCAGTGTTGTTTCAGTTGCACATAGAGAATAACAAACTTGCGCATGCAAAAGACGCCAAATGTGAATGGCCCCTAACGTCTTTATTCTGGGATTACCACTCTAAGTTAATACATTTGCATAAAACAAATTGTATCTCAAAGCTTTCTGGGGCACAGATGATTTTTACTGGGGTATGTTGTTTTTTTTTTTGCACCGTTTCCCCATGCAAGATGCCCATTGCCCATGTCTAAATCCTCCACTGCTTGTAGTAAAAATCTCAACACAATCTCATGGCAATTTGCAACTTTTTGAATTAGTGGCTAATTCATATGAATTTGTTTGATCTCATTCGTGTAATTTAGTACGATTTGCTCATTCCTCAATAACAGTTGTGTTAAGAGGCGGGGTTGGATGCCACGCCTCCTTTTTAAAATCGTTCATTTTCATACAACTGAACTCATACAAATTCGTAAGAATTAGTCACTACAAAACGTAAAATAGTTACGTTCCCTGATAAGATCAGTCAGAAAAATCCTTATCAATACCAATTATTTATATTTCTGGGTCTCCTTGCTCACTTTGGTAGCCATGTTGCCACTGTAGTTGGTGTATTCAGGGAAATGTTTCATACTCTTTCCTTTGTAGTATGGTCCCCCAAAAAATCCTTATTCAAAGGACTATGTGACACTTCCCCCTACCCTTCAACCAAACGAGAATCCAGAGTAAATGGAGCGGTAGGGGAAGAAATAAACTGTAGAAACAGAATTGTACTTAGAGTACTGAGGGTTATTGTACAGTTACTGTAAGCTTCAGCAACAGTGTCAGTTACAGAGGCAGGGTTAAGACATCATTGATGTAAAGGAGAAAATCAATTTGAGCTCATTTGTGTTCAGGTTTCGATGCTTTATACTCATCATGTGAGCTTCATGTGCATTTGTCAGAGTCTTTATGTGATGACTAGACTGCAGTGTGGGCTGAGCGTGAGATAAGTAATCAAGGGCACTAATCAGGATGCAGGTATGCAGTGTGCTTAGTATAGGCTAGGTTATGTGCCTTGAGCTGGATTTTGGGAGGATTATGTCACTGTTTAACAGGCTAATGTAGTGTGAGGAGTTGTGTCTATAATGTTAACCTGGCACGCACGACCAGCCACAAGTCTGCAATCAAATTAGGAAGTTTGCAGGTTTCCTCACAAATACACTAAACTACTACAGAACGTTAAGGATGTCTGAAAAGGAAGTATGAGGCTAAAAACAATGTAATTAAAACAACTGACACACCAAATGAAAACCAAAGTGTGTGTTTAAAAAAAACATTTCTAGGCACACCAAAACAATTAACAAGTGACCTTAATATGCTCCAGTTGCTTTAATCTGAAGTACAGCAGTTTGGTGCAGATGACGTTGATAGATCACTGCATGAAACCGGCATAAACGAAAGTGGTTTCCATTTCTTAATCCTCTTGAAACACAATGGTCTATTTCTTCCAGAATTATGGTTAAATAAATCAAGAATGAAGCAGGGTAACACTGAACTGGGAAATTCAATTAGATCTGTCCTGGTTGAATAAATATTACACATCTGTGTGATGTAGACACCAGCACTTATTGTTAATGTACTGACTGAGCTAGTAACTATAGGTTTTAATTATGTTGATTTAGAATGATTTCAGAATCTGATGCTTAATTGAGTGATTTGTGCATGTTTTAATGCCTAAGGGGATAGTTCACACCAAAAATTCTGTCATTATTAACTTTAGGAAGAGCAGGACTGGGATGAAATGAAACTAAATTAAAATGTATTTATTTATTTGAGTGACTTGTACTTTAAAAAAAAAAAAAATTCTGTTTATTGCATCAAAATGTTAACACTATTGTAGCTTTGCTTTATATTTAATGAATTATAATATGTTTACAATATGAGTAAGACTGCATTGCTCTGTCAGAGTTGAGGTTGAGCTTGTGAGAAAATGAGGACATGCCTTCACAATCCAATCACCTTTAGACTTAACTAAATGAAGTCACTTGGGATTGAAGGTACAAGACACGTGAAACTGTCATGAAACGATGAGGAGGTAAAACTCACACAAAGATGTATATAATCTATGCTTCTCATGTCCAATATATTTTCAAAAAAGACAAAATGACACATTATGAATATGAATGAGATTTTATGCATGCTTATAACAACTGTCATTAAATGTTATTTGCTCAGTTATGTCGTTTTAAATGCAAACATGACTTTTTTTTGTTATTTTGTTATTATAACCGGACATCAAATATATAAACATGTCTTTGTCACGACAACTTGACATTACCAAGAGAGCATGAACTCATTAGAAAAATGTCCATAACACCATTATAATGGACTCCTGACATTCATGTTTATGACAGATTTATGGCAAGTTATGTTGTTTTGTAATAAAAAAATTTCATGACAGACAAAAACAAGTCATGATTAATTTATGTCAAGTTGTCATAAAGACAAAGACATCTCAAACAATGTCATCATGCCATTTAAAATGACAACTGAGCAAAGTAAAATGTGCTTTCATTTCATAATTTGAAAGGATTCATGACAGCCTTATGAACAGTGTAAAGTGTTACCAAACATTCTCCTATTAGAAAATACATGCCCTTGAAAGTCTTAAACAGTTACAGTTCTGTTTTCCACTCTTTCTAGAGAGGATAATTGACCTTGCCACTATCAGCCTTTCCCATGTGTTACAGACGAATAGATATGTTCACCTGGTCTGGCACGTTACAACGCATACAGTACAAATACAACCTTAAGCACTATTGTTCTATTGCTCCATACTGTACTGGCAAGAAGAGCAGTGGGAATACAGGAATGTGGGATTATCCCAGATTGTACTTAATCATTTACCACAGTGAGGCCACAACCATATGGTGAAGGTCAGCATTCAACTGCATTACTTTTTATGCCTTTGCAACCATGACATACATTGAACTTTTAAGATCCATGCACTTCCATTCGTCATTGTAAACAGCAGTAGTTTTTTTATGCTAACTAGTAGCTAACCCATGTTAAAGTCCTTATGAAATCAAAACTGATTAAAATTACTTACTTTTTACTTCAGTTAATCCATATAACAAAATGCTGTGTCTTGTTCATCTTTAATTAAAATCTAAAAATGTGTTTCTGCTCTGGAACAGCATTCATTCTCTGATTATCAGTTTGACAGCTTGTAAAGAATATCCTCATAAGCTTAACTTCTCAAACTGTTAGTCTGATTCTTCAATTTTTCAAGAAGTACTTCACAAAACTAATGTCAAGAAGGTTGGAAGTCATGTGCAGTCTTTAAAAAAGTCCCTCAAATTGTTCTGCTTGTTTTATTTAAAATAGTATTAGCTGCATTATAAAAGCTTATTTACTTTTAAAAAATACTATTTACTCATTCTCAAGTTGTTTCACATATTTATGAGTTTCTTTTTTCTGCTGAACACAAAAGAAGATATTTTGAAGAAAGCTGAAAACATTTAATCACTGACTTGGAAAAACAGATACTATCCAAGTCAAAGGTTTCAGTTTCCTCGCTTTCCTGAAAATAACTTTTCTTAAAATTTCTGTTGAACAAAAGTAAGAAACTTTAACAGGTTTGGAGCAGGTAAAGGATAATAAATGATGACAGATTTTTCGTTTTTCAGTGAACTATGGCTTTAACTTTACTTAAAAAGTTAATAAACCCATTGCAACTTGAAACTATAAAGTTGACTTAACTTATTTTTATAATTATGCACAGTTAATTTACTTTGTTCTTATTTATTTTTTATTAAGAGTGCAAAACAAACAACATACTATAAACACAGAACACAGGAACAGCGATAGAGCAGAAATGGAAATAACAGGAAAGTGTGAAAATAAACAGCAATGACAATCAGATTATTATTGGTACTATTAAAAAGTATTTATCACAATAATAATGATAAAGTTGGTGATGATAAAAGTAATATTCTGTAATGACAGCAACAGTGATTTTAATAATAATAATAATAACTATAATAACACCTGTCATAGCTTGTTTGTTTTTTTGTTTACACACACACACACACACACACACACACACACACACACACACACACACACACACACAGTTGAAGTCAGAATTATTAGCATATGTATATACATGTATATGTATATACAGTGAGGGAAATAAGTATTTAATCACACTGTGATTTTTCAAGATCTCCTACTTAGAAATCATGGAGGGGTCTACAATTTTCAGTATAGGTGCAATTCCACTGTGAGAGACAGAATCTAAAAATAAAAATGCAGAAATCACATTGTATGGGTTTTTAACAATTTATTTGTAAATTACTGTGTGAAATTAACTAATGGAAACTAATGGATCACAACACTACCAGTTCATACAGACTTCTGATCACAGATGATCTTCTGTGATGCATCTGCCTGACAAATTACAGCACCATAGTTTCGCCAAGGCTAATGTTAGTTGCACAAAAACTTGAGCTGAACTCTGTGAAGACACTGAATGGGTCATGACAACAACTGCCATCAGACTGGCAGCTTTGTTGAAAGCCAGTTCTGGCTCTTTGGCTCATGTGGCAGCTCTTAAACCTCCTGAGTCCATGTCAACTAACATGTATGTAATATCATACCTTGTATCTCATTATCACAACTGGATCTATATGAGTCTAAATAAGCTCAAGTACTGATAGTCCTCAAAATATTTTCAAAACTCCTGATGGAAACTCCTCCTGGCCTTCAATATACTGTAGCAGGCGGGATAAAAAGTATAATGGAGACATGTTAACTTGAAACCAACCTTTAGCAAGGCAGCTTTGAATTACAAAGGCTTATAATATTTCAGTGGAGATGAGTAGAAGGGGTGTAGAAATTCATTCAACAGGACCGTTCACTATATCTCCAGCCTGCCAGGTGTTGTGCACCACACAGTACTTCAAGCATGGTATTATTAGACAGCTTATCAATATAATTATGAGAGGTTTTTTTAAATGCAGCATGACTTTGCATTGATGGTCAGGCAGAACAATATGCATGTGTTTCTCTATGGCACTGAAGGACAAGGTTAAAGACGGGTTATGTCTGTTGAAATATTAAACCTACCAATAAGTGTTCGATTACATTGCTGTAGACTATAGAAAGTGTAGATAAGTCATGCATTTAGTATGAAGGTCGAACAAAGTAAACGATAAAATGTAAGCCAGAAACATTTAAGTCATTCCAGGCAGAATTGCTTTCCTTTATTTATATTATTTGTCTACTATAAAAAAAATAGTTATTGAGGAAAAACTGGGCATCTTACTCTAATTATCACACACAAATACTAATGAATGCAATTTGTTTTCTATGTTAAGCTGCTTTGACACAATCTACATTGTAAAATAAATAAACATGAAATGTACTGAGTTTTGAAGACAAACAGAACTGCACAGAAACTTTACCAATTATAACAATATGTGTTCTATAAAATAAAACTTAAAGATAATAATACATGTTTATTTGTCTTAATCATAATATCTGAACCTAATTAAAAATAAAATAAAATTGGAAAACATGCCCATACACCCCTTCTACTCATCTTCACTGAAATATTATAATTCAAAGGTTTATAATGAGATACTAATAAGTAATGTTATGTTATAAAATGATAAAGAAAGGGGAAATGTATCTACCATGCATCCTACCGTGTGTCTGATAAGTGTCTTGAGGAATGAGGTTAGAGTTAAGACAGACACCAAGATTAACTGATTTAGATTAGAACTGATGGTTTTATATTCTGCCCAATAGAGTTGTGTCCAATGATTCCTATTTGAACTCAATATTTCCTGCAGGACTATTCTGTATTAGCTTGTACAACAAGGATTTATTTTTTTTAATGCAATGCATTTTTAATCTGCCTAAAAACTTACCTCTGGAAAAAAGTCTTATAGTAAATTTAGTAGTTATACATTAGTTATATAGTAAACTTTAGCTCCCATGGAACATTTTCATTCCATAAAAGACTATTTATAGTAGAAAATCAAGTTCAAGTTCAATTTATTTATAGAGCACATTTAAAAACAGTCACAGGACCAAAAGTGACCAAAGTGCTGTACACAAGACAAGTCAAAAATAAAAAGACAGAATACAAAACCATAGAAATAAGACAAGAGAAACGTCTGAAAAATGTAAAAATGTAGCAGTAGAAAAGACTATTAAAATAATATTAAAAAGCCAAGCTAAAAACTTATGTTTTAAGAAGAGATTTAAAATAGATAATGATGGAGCCATTCTAATATCAAAAAGAAAATGTTATTTTAGATTATGAAAATGTTCATTGCACTCTGCAAAAATGTTTTTTGAAGAACTTCGCATTAAACGGTTATTTGGGAAATGTGGTATTTCCTTGAAAACCACTTTTTTTGTTCTTCCAGGCAACTTTTTAGAAATGTTTTGTATAACGCATGTTGAAGAGCAAAACGCGAAAGTATAAATTTAATTATATAAATTCAAAAGTTGGGCGGCACAGTGACTCACAACAAGAAGGCCGCTGGTTCGAGCCTAAGCTGGATCAGTTGGCATTTCTGTGTGGAGTTTGCATGTTCTCCCCGTGTTTGGGTAGGTTTTCTCCGGGAGCTCCGGTTTCCCCCACAAGTCCAAAGACATGTGGTTCAGGTAAATTGGGTAGGCTAAAATTGACTGTAGTGTATGAGTGTTGTGTGTGTGAATGAGTTTCCCAGTGATGGGTTGCGGCTGGAAGGGCATCCGCTGCAAAACATATGCTGGATAAGTTGGCGATTCATTCCGCTCTGGCGACCCCCAGATTAATAAAGGGACTGAGCCGAAAAGAAAATTAATGAATGAATGAATTCAAAAGTTAAAACATACCATAATCTACTCATAAATAGAAACCTGACATTTAGATAACCCATGTGAACGAAATTCAGTGGGAAACATCTGGCTCTAAAGTGCCAAATCTTTCAAGTTTTAGCCAACTTATTTATTTATTCATTCATTCATTCATTCAATTTCTTTTCGACTTAGTCCCTTTATTAATCAGGGGTCGCCACATTGGAATGAACCAGCAACTTATCCAGCATATGTTTTACACAGCGGATGCCCTTCCAGCTGCAACCCAGCACTGGGAAACACCACATGTCTTTGGACTGTGGGGGAAACAGGAGCATCGGAGGGAACCGGGGCTCGAACCAGCGACCTTCTTGCTGTGAGGCGACAGTGCTACCCACTGAGCCACCGTGTCGCCACCCAAGTTATTTAACCCAGGCTAATTTACAATTAATTTAATACATTTTTAATAAACCTAATATATAATGAACAAAAAATCCCAAATCCACGAATACCCCGTGCCAACAGATGGCTACACCTCTACGATTAATCCCTGTAATCGGAAAGAGAGTCAGATACAGTTAAATGTGATCTTGTCAGGACACAGGAGTGGGTGCTGTTCTCTCACCTCTTTCCACTTCAGCAGCCTGATGCTCATCTTCAGCGCTTCCAGCGATGTCTTCGCCTTGGAGGTGTCCACCGTCACTGCTCTCCTCTTTTGGCCACCTTACTCCCGTCCTCTTTGCCACGATGCTCACATTTCTCATCCGTCTGTCTCTGACACGTTTCAACATGACCGTTTGCCGCTGTTTTGCTCTTTAAAAAGCCTACCCGTTCCTTTAATTTGAAGGTTCTGTTCGTTGCTCACACGACTCTGTCCTTTCTCCTGTGAACAGTCCGACTTCCGCGGCGCCACATCCGACAGATGTTTGCCATTCACCTGTTCTCATGACCGTCTGCTTTACCTCTACTTTTACTACGACTTCTCCCGTTGATGCTGCCTTCTGGAGAGGTCCCTCCGAGCCCGAGGAAGAGCCGCGAAGGAGACGTCAGCGGGGACTGAAGAGGCCGGGGACAGCTGCTCCTCTTCGGCCGCGGCCTCGGTCTCCACTGCCTTCATCTGCTGGAGCTCAATCTTCACTCTCTCGTAGTGATCGCTCATAGTGTTAATTAATACTCGGTTGATTTGTTATCTCATCTAGGTTGTTGAATATGTTAGATTGATCCACTAGCTCGACGTGCTAACAATTAAACTAAAGCGTAAAACTAGTAAAGCGGTTTATAAAATAGCCAAATATGGAGTCTGATAAAGTAGCATGAAGACGCGTCGACTCCATGATTAGATTACATCTCAGCATTATAAAGACTTTATGAGCGCTGACAGATAGCACATCACTAACAATGTGCCGAGTGTTTTTGATGGCGATCTAACGGGACAGGAGTGGCTCTGGGCACAAGAGCTGTCCAGCTTGCGATTTTGCAGAGAGAGAGGCTCTTAATCGCCTATAATAACAACACTAACGCTGCATATAAACACGATCGTGCTTAATTCATCCCATTCTCCACAAAAATACTCAACTAACGGCACACATTGCGGCATTAATATATGAAAGGGGGGAGCGGGGCATGGCTGGGCGCATCAGCGCATTCCCCCTGTCAGTTTCGGTCAGTTCTAAAGTGCCGGTGAGGGGCATCGACTGCTCTCGCGCTTTCAAACGAACGCCGCATCGCTAAAAGAAGGCATCGCGTGCTTCCAGTTTACCTGCTGTTTGCTAAGACGTGGTTTAGTTAATGCAGGCGGACAGGTGAGGTGATGACCAGCTACACACCAGAAGTTAAGCTCCCGTGTGCTGCTGTCGCGGCTGGTGTTTTGGTCCTGTTGACAACGCAACGCAACCGACGGAAGCCGTCGAGGCACATAACAGCAACATATTGCTATATGGGGCGTCTGCAGACTTGGATCAGGGCAGTTTTACGGCCCAGGCAGTTTTACGACCCAGACAGTTTTACGACCCTGTTGTTCCTGATGCGTCCAGTAGGGGGGATAAAAGATACATGGCCAATAATACATTTGAAGTCAACGCTCCCAGATTATTAAATGTCCTATTAATAAATATATATTTTTGATTATATTACGCTAAATATGAAAGCCAAGTTGATGTATCAGGAAAGTGACTTTTATACTCACTATAGAATATGCACAGTTGATACACTTCCCAAATTATTCAGATATACAAAAGCACAATTGCAAAATTAATTTAGATTCATTTAATTAGAAAAATTCAAAACACAAATAGTTGGATAGTGTAATGGATAATTAATTGTAGCCCAGTTATACGTTTTCATATAGAGATTTGCATTTTGTTGTATTGTTTATATATAAGTTGCATTCTGAAAATAACAAAATTATAACCAAACAATACAGTGTAATATGGATTATTGATATGCTTTGATGAGAATGCAGTGGTATTGAATACCAGACAGCTTGCGGAATGTTTAGACAATAATTCACTCCTTTCCAAAATTCCAAGGACCATTTAGCTACCTGACAAACAAAAACCCCAGACACCATTTGATTGTTATAACATTATTTGCTGGCAACAATATCACTGGAGAGATCACAGTTTTCTTTAAATGAAGCTGAATGCTTGCATCAAATTCTTCACGCTTACTGAAAAATAAATAAATAAAGGTATTTTGTAAAAATACTCTACAAAAATCCTTTTCTCACTTAAAAGTTTCTGACTTGCTTCTAGTCCAAATATCTGAAACATCTTAATCCTTAAACAGTAAGAAATAAAAAATGATAAGCAAAAAAAAAAAAACATTTCATGCCATTTTATATATTATCTGGACCTATGTAAAACATATCAAACTATATATATATATTTTTTTATATTTGATTTATGATTAAGGATTTTATGAGTTGTAATCTTCTAGGATATGTTGACAGTTTAGGGTATAACTAAATGGACCAAGTCATTATTATTTACTTTTTGTTATTTGCAGCTACAAATTGTGATCCTGACTTCCCCATATTTAATATATTTAATTACTTTCTTTGAAACAAATTGTTACAATAAAAATTCTGAAACAATAAGTGATGAACAATATGTATGCATATGCAATGAAAACTGTCATGATAATATAAATAAAAATGTACTGTATAGCCATGTTAGTGTCTATATGTATTTATAGATATATGATAGTTAATTGTTTAAACTAGAACAGGATTGCATTATATCAAATGTAATTGAATGCAATGCAATTTTAAAAATAATTAATTAATAATTTAAAATTCAATTTTCAGACCTTTTAAGTAGTAAGTAACTTACTTACTATCTTTTAAGATTTGTTTAGATATATTTCAATATAAATTTAAGAAATAATGTAGGAAGGAATAATGTAGTGTAGTTGTAGTGTAGATTTGGCTTACAACCCAGACCACACAAGTGTATTGAATAATCTATGAGAAAATATATATCTTTAAATAAATTATTATATTTATATATAACTATTCCCTTGCTGAGTGTAGTAACAATTTTTAATTCCCAGCACAACATATTTGTAATGTTTGTTTGTATGCAACATGACCTGACAATACTGATTGTTGTTTTTAGAAATACCAAAAACATAAATCAAATGTCTATTTAACATCAAAATTATACTGCAATATTCATTCATTCATTCATTCATTTTCTTGTCGGCTTGTCCCTTGCGGGGTCGCCACAGCGGAATGAACCGCCAACTTATCCAGCACGATTTTACGCAGGCGGATGCCCTTCCAGCCGCAACCCATCTCTGGGAACTTCACACACACATTCACACTCATACACTATGGACAATTTTAGCTTACCCAATTCACCTGTCCCGCATGTCTTTGGACTGTGGGGGAAACCAGAGCACCCGGAGGAAACCCACGCGAACCCAGGGAGAACATGCAAACTCCACACAGAAACGCCAACTGACCCAGCCCAGCCGAGGTTCAAACCTGCGACCCATCGACGTTCTTGCTGTGAGGCAACAGCACTACCTACTGCGCCACTGCGTTGCCCTACATTATATTATATTACATTATAATATAATATATGGCGGCGCGTACACATCGCGAGGCTCAGCGTCTCTCCAGTTTCTGCAGTTTTGCAGTGTTTTTCTGCTCATTTCGGGTCTGTTCGTCCAGAACAGTAATGCCTTTACATCGTACACCCGACAGGAAAATTTTGGATATTGGTTTGGTGCATTTCCGGACAGTTTACCAGCAATCTACGACTCATTCCCGGACAATCGCCAAATCACCCGAGGTCGAGCGCTCTTGCCCGGCTCCGGGCGGAAGTCCTCGAAGGCGGCGACGCGATCGTAAACAAAGACTGGGGGAAGCGCGGAGGGCTCAGAGCTAAGCTAAAGCTAACACCACATCGGCTTGTCTCTACCCAGCATCTTCCTCGCCAATGTACGGTCCCTGGCTGAACAAAATGGATGAAGATTCGACTGCGCCATCAACCACAGCAACAGATTATGGAACTGTAATGTCATGATTTTCACAGAAACATGGCTAAACAGCGGGATACCAGACAACGCTGTATCTTTAACTGAGGATCACAACATTCGAGCAGACAGAAACGGCGGATGACTCCGGTAAGACCCGAGGCGGAGGATTATGGCATTTATATTAACAAAGCTTGGTGCACAAACTCTGTCATCGTTGGAAGACATTGCTCTGTTAACCTGGAATTTCTGATGGTCAAATGCAGACCCTTTTATCTGCCACGCGAGTTCACCTCAACTATAATTCCTGCCGCTTATATTCCTCCCGATGCTGATGCCATGTTGGCAATGAATGAACTTCATGCAGCCATCAGCAAACAACAGACTGCTCACCAGGAGGCTGCTTTTATTGTTGCGGGGGATTTAATCACTCAAACTTAAAGACAGTGCTCCCCAAATTCCATCAAAACATTTTCTGTCACACAACGAGGAAACAAAACGTTGGACCATGTATACACAAACATGGCTGAAGCCTACGCTGTGACCCCCCTCCCACCACCTGGGTCAATCATATCATCTTTCTTTGTTCCTCAGCCCCCAAATACTCACCCCTCCATCAACCGTGTGAACCATCAGTGAGGACCATCAAAGTGTGGCCAGCGGGGTAGACTCCACACTCCAGGACAGGTTTCAACAAACTGACTGGAGTATGTTTGCTTCCCAGGCCACATGTGGCTCTCGCACAGACATTGACAGCTACACTTTCCTCTGTTCTGGAATACATCAACACCCACCATTGACAGTGTTACAACCCAGAAACAGATCACCACATACCCAAATCAAAAGCCATGGATGAACAAGGAGGTGCGCCTCCTGCTGAAGGCACGCAACACTGCCTTCAGATCAGGGGATGCACAGGCCTACAGCACTTCCAGGGCTAATTTGAAGAGGGGCATCAAAAGGCCAAGCACTGTTACAAGCTAAAGCTAGAGGAGCCACTTTTCCAACTCTGATCCTCGGCGCATGTGGCAGGGCATCCAGGCCATCAGCAACTACAAACCCAGCCATTCCACACCCACAGCCACAAATGTCTCCTTCCTGAACGAGCTTAATGACTTTTATACCCGCTTTGAAAGAGACATAAAGAACCCTACACCAGGATCACTTCCTCAACTGACCACTCACCCATCACACTCACCTCCTCAGAAGTCCACACCGCACTGAGTCGGATCAATGTGCGTAAGGCTGCTGGACCAGACGGTATTCCTGGGCGCGTCCTCAAAGCATGTGCAGAACAGCTCGCTGGGGTATTCACAGACATTTTCAACCTGTCCCTTAACTAGCAGCTGTGCCAACATGCTTTAAAACCACCTCTATTGTGCCAGTGCCGAAACACTCCAGCCCAGCATGCCTGAATGACTACCGCCCTGTAGCACTCACACCCATCAATCATGAAGTGCTTCGAGCGGTTGGTCCTGGCACATCTGAAAGACTATCTGCCATCCACACTGGACCCACATCAGTTTGCCTACGTGGCATCAGGAGCACAGAAGATGCAGTCTCCATAGCACTGCACTCTGTACTCACACACCTGGACAATAAAACACTTGTGCACGAATGCTGTTTGTTGACTTCAGCTCAGCATTTAACACTGTCATACCCTCTAAGTTAATGATCAAACTTAGAGACCTGGATATCGACACGTCTCTCTGCAACTGGGTTATGGACTTTCTGACTAACAGACCTCAGAATGTGAGATCAGACCACATCTGCTCCTTCACCGTCACACTCAACACTGGTGTACCACAGGGCTGTGTGCTGAGCCCCTTCCTCTACTCCCTTTTTACCATCAACTGTAGGCCTGTGAACAGTTCTAACACCATCATCAAATTTGCAGATGACACCACAGTGATTAGTCTAATCAGCGACAATGATGAGACTGCCTACAGGGAGGAGATACAGCATCTGGCCACTTGGTGCCCCGACAATAAATCTGCTCCTTAACACCGACAAGACCAAGGAGCTCATTGTGGACTTCAGGAAGGGAAGAACAGGCTCACATGATCCATCCACATCAATGGGATGGCCGTCGAGCCTGTCTCATCCTTCAAGTTCCTGGGGGACCCACATCTCCAAGGACCTTTCCTGGACCACCAACACCTCCAGCCTGGTTCAAGAAGGCTCACCAGCGCCTATTTTTCTTAAGGGCAACTTAAGAAGAACCAGCTGTCATCAGCCGTCTTGGTGAACTTCTACCGCTGCACAATAGAGCCCAACTTCTACCGCTGCACAATAGAGCCATATCACCCTGCAGCCCAAGACCGGTTACTCACTGAAGCTAAGCAGGGCTGAGCCTGGTCAGTACCTGGATGGGGAGACCACATGTGAAAACTAGGTTGCTGTTGGAAGTGGTGTTAGAGAGGCCAGCAGGGGGTGCTCAACCTGCGGTCTGTGTGAGTCCCTAATGCCCCAGTAAAGTGAAGGGGACACTATACTTGTCAGTGGGCGCCGTCTTTCAGATGAGACGTTAAACCGAGGTCCTGACTCTCTGTGGTCATTAAAAAATCCCTATGCACTTCTCGTAAAGAGTAGGGGTATAACCCCCGGTGTCCTGGCCAAAGTCCCTCAATGGCACTTACCCATCATGGCCTCCTAATCATCCCCATCCACCGAATTGGCTCTATCACTGCTCTCTTCACGCCACCAAATGCTGGTGTGTGGTGAGCGCACTGGCGCCGTTGCCCTGTGGCTGCGTCGCATCATCCAAGTGGATGCTGCACACTGGGTGGTGGTGTGAAGAGACCCCCCTCGTGATTGTGAAGCGCATTGGATGTATGGCCATACACAATAAATGCGCTATATAAATACACATTACATTACATTAGAGAGCATCCTGACGAAATGTGTCACAGTCTGGTATGGAAGCTGCTCTGTTGCGGAGGCTAAGGCACTGCAGCGGGTGGTGAAAACTGCCAACGCATCACAGGGACCACACTGGCAGCCTAGAGGACATCCAGAGGGAAACACTGTCTGCGCCGAGCACGCAGTATTCTTAAAGATTCCTCTCACCCTGCTCACAGACTGTTTTCCTCTCTCCTGCCTTCTGGCAGGCGCTTCAGGCTCCCCCGGACAAAAACACAGCAGACTAAGTAAACAGCTTTTCCCCAGAGCTGTCCTCCCTTTTGAACTCTGCCCCCCCACTGACTCTTTGCCCCCCTGATACACCCCCACTCTCCTTATAACTCAGACTCCGCATATCACTGCACTATTGAACATTTGAACATTTAAAAATTGCCATATTCATTGCACTGATTCATTTTTTGAACGTACATACCATGTACATCTGTAATGATGTACACACCCACTGTACATATACATTTGTAATTATGTTTATATATCTGCACACTTCTGATTATTAATAGCAGCCTGTACATCTATCACTCTATTGTAATCTCTGTTCATAGCTAACACAACCTGTATATAAGTTCAGATACATCCATTTGTAAATATCACCATAGTTTTTTCTATAACTGCCACTTTATATCTATACCTGTATCCTGCACTTGCTGCTATTGCACTCCTGGTTAGACCTAAACTGCATTTCGTTTCCTTGTACTTGTACATGTGTAATGACAATAAAGTTGAATCTCATCTATCTAATCTAATTATAGATGGGTGTTTACAGCTCTATACAAGTTCAAGAGAGACAAGATTAAGTGAAAATAAAATGTAATTATATATATAATTATTATTATATTTTTTGTGTTGGTGTAAATTCTCGTTTGGACAGTTACATACATTCTAATGTTGCTGTAAAATGCATTATTCAATTATTTAAAATATTAAATTATTACAAATAAAAAGATATAGAACAGGTTAGAAAAATATCTTACCATGAAAGGCTTTATGCAGGCTAAAGACAGACAAAAAAGTAAAAGAAACTAGCCTACTTAAGAAAGTAAGATGTAGAAGATGTAAGGTTAGCTAGCTTAGCATAGTTAGCTAAACTGAGTCAAACTAACACACTGCTGTTTTATTTCTGCATGTGAATTGTATTACACCCAATTTGTTTACGTATTGACATACACTCATATCCATCTTAATATAATTTAAAAAATGTTTAAGTTTCATATTGCTAAACAATGTTTTAAACACGTATTTAACATACATCATCATGTCGCGGTTTGGTTTGGGTGATGATAAAGTTCTGGAGGCTTATAATAATACTGTACTGCCTCCCCCTACTGGACACATCAGGAATAACAGGGATGTAAAAACTGCCCTGGCCGTAAAACTGCCTGGGCCGTAGATCTGCCTGGATCCAAGTCTGCAGTCTCCCCCTACTCCCCTCTCCTGCTTTAAACTTCTCATTCTGATGGAGGGAGCGATCCGTTTGTGAATGAATCTCCGTTATGACGACTCGTTCCACTTAGCCGACAATAATACAAGTTTCTAGCACTGGCAGCCATCTTCTTGTCATATTTCTTAACATAGTTTGCTTATTTTATTCAACAAAACTAGCATAAGTCTAGAATTTAGTGCGAGTTGATGCTACTTTGCCTTATGGTGAATGCAGCAAGAGACTGTATTATCATCAATAACGTGACTTGTTAAGCACAAAAGTTCATAACAGTACAAACACATAAAAAACTAAATCTTACCTAGGAAATGTTCTGCCTTTGTGCTTTTGTTTTCTTTGTTGCTCGTTACTATAACGCAAACACAGCGCTAAAGTCCAGCATCTTCACATTGGCACACTGTCTTGACTAGTGCGGTTGAAATGATCTTTGTCCTAGAAGCCCTGTACCAATGTGGCGGCGCTATTGACGCATGCTCAGGGTCCCTATGCGATATCTAGTGTATATATCTATGGCAACACACCTCCGTAAATGGGAAGTTGCACTTCTAATCACAGTCCGTGTAAAACTAACTGATGATTTTCAGTTCCTAGTGGGCTTTCTGACAGTGTTTATTAGGCCTAAACTTCCGGCTGATTTTAAAAACGTATTTAAATAACCTGCATGTTTGCAATTGGTGATTGTTGACGGAATACTTTACAGCATTTATTAGTTATGCTTACTATCATTATTTAAATATTTAATAAACACACACACACACCACATTTAAAGGGTCACGAAACACCAAAACACATTTTTTGAGCTGTTGACAGTCATATATGTGTCCCACGCTGCTATAAACACTATAAGGACACATATATTGCACTAAAAAGTGAAAATTGGTTGTTTTTGCGTTATTTTGAGCAAATTTCGTTCTTCCGGTTTGAAACGAATTTTTTGAAGCTGCGTCACGGCCATGAGATACATAGGTGTAAATCCAACCGGAGAGTGGCTGTCTGTCCTTTTTCTAGGAGGGCGTTCTGACGTATCTGAGTTGTGCAGTATTAATTCATGAGAAAGACGTGCTTCAAACGCAATCAGCGCGCTCTATTGTGTATGACGTGAAACTTCAATAATATGCATGATAGCTCCGGAGACCTGTTTACCAGTTTACACTGTTCAGACGGCAGAGAGACGCCACGTTGTGTTGCCAAAACAAGTGAAAGTACAAGAATTTCAAGACAAGAGTCGTAGGTTGTTATTAGTGTGTTGCAACGAAGGTTTTGTTTTCATTTTCCCCTCTATGAGAGAGCTGCTAGACTCACGTGTGGATTACAGTGCACGCGACACGTGACAGAAACGCGTTTGTAAGGAACATTTTACCCGAAGAGCTTTTTCTCATCTGGAAATGGTGAAATCCTGATTTGCCGCTCGTCTCCTTTTAATAAAAAGACACAGCTCCAGTTTGATTGTCTGTCACGATTTGGTAAGTGTTTGCAGTGCAGTGCCCCTTTGTTTAAATGCTGCTCTCCGAGTGTAACATGTAAACACAAACTATTCCCGTCGTGCAGGATTTTTCGCTGCAATTTGTGACAGGATAGTCCTAGACACACACGGCTTTCTGACGCTACCTACCGAGTACATAAGTTACAGAGAAATGCGGAGGATTTTTTTCTCTTATTCGCCGTATCAAATCAGCCTCTGTGTGTTTGTTTTTCCTGTCAACTTAGTGCGTGCCCAAAGTTAACTCCCTTCTATGCAAAATCTTATCCTCTTTCCTTCCCACCGACACTCCCACACTCCAGAGCTGGACACGCCAACTTTCCTGACTTTTTTCGAAACAGAGGTGTGAAAACACCCTGCTGAGACAGGGGGTTTCGTGGGCCCTTTAAAGAAGTGTATTGTGAGCCAGCATGAATTCACTTTCATGGAGTTTTCTGTTTGATGTTGTTAAAACAATTGAACCACACATAAACTCATTTGTGCTTTCAGAAAATAGAATTCACACAAGGACTTTTCTAATAATTGTCTACTTTTTTTGTTTTTTTGATTACTCGAATGCTTTTTATTATTTAGAGAGAGAAAAGGCATATAGCAGCTTTTAGATCCCTTCATTGTATTTGAATGCTTTAAACACCAAAAATGTGAACATCTTTCTGGCTGTTGTTAAATGTTTTGTTTTGTTTGTTTTGTTTGTTTTTGTTTAAATGCACAAATTGAACTGTTGTTTTCAGAAAATATATTCAACACAAAAATTATTTTAAAATAAGTGTCAAACTACTTTAAGCCAAAAAAAAGTAGTTTATTATTATTATTATTATTTATAAGAGTGCTAATATGCTTTTTACAAACACTTTTTAAGCTTAGTGTGTGTGTGTGTGTGCGCGCGCTTAGGTGCTAGAATGTGTAACGGTTCATACTGGAAAAAGGGATGTAGTTTAAGGTAAATTTATATATATATATAATACACACACACACACAAATGAAGTTGGATATTACTACATTTAATTCGTTTGTTTATATTCAGCCCATTGAAACTTTTGGAACCACTTACCACCTTAAAAACAACCGAGCAAATCCAATGAACCATTTTTTCAGTGCACTCAAATACACACACCTATACAGCTGGTCAGAATTATTAGCCCCTGTGAATATTTCTTTCCCCAATTTCTGTTTATTGGAGATTTTTTCAGCACATTTCTAATCATAATAGTTTTAATAACTCGTCTCTAATAACTGATTTATTTTCTCTTTGTCATGATGACAGTAAATAATATTTGACTAGATATTCTTCAAGACACATATTTATATTACACTTTATACACTTATATACAATACACTAGTGTTCAGCTTAAAGTGACATCTAAAGGCTTAACTAGGGTAATTAGGGTAAAGTTAGGGTAATTAGGCAAGTCATTGTATAACAGTGGTTTGTTCTGTAGACAATCCAAAACTAATATTGGCTTAAGGGGGCTAATAATATTGACCTTAAAAAAGGTTTTAAAACAATTAAAAACTGCTTTTAATCTAGCTGAAATAAAACAATAAGACTTTCTCCAGAAGAAAAAAATATTATCAGAAATACTGTGAAAAAATTCCTGAATCTGTTCAACATCACTTGGAAATATTTGACAAAGAAAACGCAAATAATTCTGACTTCTGACTGTACAGTCATCTTATTTCTGGAAAACAAGACAAACACTTTATCCGTGCATCAGCTGCTGGTCGAGTGTAGTGAACTGGAGGATTTGAGACGGAAGCCTGATGTCTTCATCATCATCAGCGGTGCTTTAATGGACAGTAAATCATGGTCTTCCTCAAACTGAAGAACTGATTGTGTTCTGGATCTTCTGTGGGACCAGTAGCGTCTCCAGCACTGAAGCCGTGCCATATTTAGGTCGTTTTTTTGTACACAATATAGTTTTTCCTCCGTCATTTCTGAACGCTTCTGCTTTGAATGAATGAATGATGCCTTACTGTATTTACTGCAGGCAGGAGTTTCAGCAGAGAATGTCAAATCATGTCAGTTATTATTATTAAAGTTGATGATCATGATCGCTCCAGTCAGTCTGAAGGGATTCGAGAATGAGTTGTTTTTCTGTTTCTGCAATAATAAATGAGTGCGTCACCAAATAATCATTTATCTTTCATAGTGCACTCAAAATACTGCATTTGCAACTTTGAATGTTACCGTGATGTTACTTCATTTAGCTGTTTCTATTAAAATCAACAGCTGAAATCACAGTGAAATTAATGGCTACAATCAAACTCTTCCTCAGAATTAGATTTGGTCTGGTTTTCACACACTGGGTCACAAATTGTAGTTTGTATAAATTCTGTAAATACAATGTAAGTGGTATCACGGTCCAATGTAATATTATGATTTGTTATAATATTAAAAATATAAAAGTCAGGCACATAAGCATTATTTATTTACATAAAACATTACATTTATTACATTAATAACAACATAATGCCCCATGTAAAGAAAATAAACTAGTAAATTGCAACTTTCCAAATTTTTAAATTAGAAATAGGCTATTTTTACTTTACTAGCTAATGTTTGTAGCTAGTTTATGTATGTGCTGTTTACATGTTTGGATAGGGTGTTACTGCAAATAATGATAAATATTTTAGCCAAAATCTGTTAACAATACAACCCTTTAAAATTAGGTTGATTAGTTTTCCACCTCTCCTCTACAGCAGCTGAGTTAACGCAGGTGTACCCCACTATTAACACACAACATCAGCTATAACAGTGCTGCAGAGCTGTCAAAGGAAAGACTGACTGATCTGATCTGTTTACAACACGATTCAATAAAAGAGTTTATTTAATGTCCAAGTGTTTATACTTTCCTGAAAACATATTTTAAGTTGTGATTTACCACCACTTGCATGCTATTGGGCCTGTGATTGGGGACGTAGCCAACCACTGCAGTATGGCGTCCCTTATTTTTTGTTTAAAAGTGGTAACCCGAACTGTGGGCCAACTCTTGCATAAGGTCAATCTCGATCCGGAGGACTTACCCTATGAATGCGAACACTAGGTGGTCCTTTGGGAGGTGGGAAAAGAGACTGTTTTACATTGGAAGACAGTTGATAAGCCTGCAACATAGAGAGGAATTGGCGAGCCACTACCAGTTCCATCTTTGCAAAGGCGATCTTTCAAGAGCTGTGCCGCAGGAAGTTGATCGGGATGAGGAAATACCAGCAGATGTTATAAACAGTGGCGCAGAGTGGTTAAATGACTTGCCTTTGCTCTTGACTCTGGACAATTCCAAGATGTCTTCGATCAATATCCACCAGCTCCATCACTTTTCTGATGCTTCAGAATTGGCTTACGGTGCAGTTTTCTTACATAGGTAACATGGGCTTAACATGGTCCCTACATGGCTTATGTTAACAGTAAACATCTTTCAATCCTAAAACATTATAAAATCTTACAAGTTACGATTTGAGCCATTTGAGGACCGTCCCAGACAGCCCAATCCGTTTTCCAGCCTATCCAGACGTATGCTGTGATCGACCGTGTCAAATGCAGCACTGAGATCGAGCAATACCAGCACTGTTATTATTATCTTTATAGAGCGCTCTCCAGGGGCGATTTTAGGATTTTCATTTTAGGGGGGCTCAGGTAAAAAAAATACATATAAAGCCTAATATTACATTTTTAAGTAGTAATTTAATAGTAACACTTAAAATGTTTGTTTAATATGGGTTGTATACTAGTATTCCTATGTATTACATAGACAGGCACAGCCATTTGAGTTCTGGGTAAGCCAAATAGGCTCAACCCTCCTGTTTACTGTAGTAAAAACCACTTTCTATATTCAAGTGCATTTTTTGTTTCCATGTATGCCACTTTTCTAATTAAATGACATACATATATATTTTTAAACTTACAGGCTAAGTCACATATTTCATGATCTGAATGATACTAATAAATAAGAAGTATTGTTTAATACTAGACAACACTTGATGTTCAGTGACTCAGTGACAGTTAAAACGAGTACATTCCCTGAGTGGTTCTGTCACTGTGTTTAATCCTTTCTGTGCAAGACTGTGAGGTATAGTTAATGCACATGCACTGTAAAGTGCGATAGTTTAGTGTACAGTTTATGAGCTAATCGCAAAAGTTTTAGGGGGACTGAGCAGAAATATAGGGGGGCTACAGCCCCCCTAAAATAGGCCTAGCAACGCCCATGGCGCTCTCTGTACTGTGATGTGCTCTGAAACCAGATTGAAAATTGTCTAAACATCCCTTGCAGCTTAAGAACGTGCTAACCTGGTTAAAAAAACTTTTCAATGATTTTGCCAATGAAAGGGAGATGGGAAATCGGCCTGTAATTGTTCAGTAGGGTGTTATCCAGGTTGCTCTTTGCAGTTTTAGGTGAGTTTGGTGTGATGAACAAAGACCAGGAGTCAGAGATACAATTTATTGAAGACAATAGTTTACAGTTTGATCAGCAGAAAACAGCTTCAACACACTCCATGGGGTTCGTAGGCCGCTCTGCGTACAGTCTCAGTTTCACAGAAATGATATGAAGAGCAGCACACATGTGGTCAGTGACAAAATAAAATCATGAGGAATTCATACTTCCATTGTTTTTCTGACATTATGCTGTTTTTCCGCTTCTGCTTCCCACATTGTGCACTTCCTCCTGCGAGTGTCGCAGTCAGAGCTGCATGCAAATGAGGGCCGGCTGAAGCATCCCCATTGGTCCATTAGCTCTAGATTAACAGCTCATCCTCCAGCCAATCAGGCGAGGAGGGAAGGTGACGTCACTCTAATAGCGACCAATGCCCACAGGCGAGGACAGAGAAGTGTATAATAATTAACAATTGCTCTTAAATAACAATCTGTGCAGTGGACACACAACAGTGATGGAGAAGAAGAAAGACAGGAGAAACTAAATACACCAAACATAAAGAAAAACAATGAATAACTAACCCTCAAAACAAAAGCCTAACCCTAACTCAAACCTAACCTACCCTAACTAAACCCAAACCTAACATAACCTACCCCTAACTAAACTCTAACCTAACATAACCCTAACACATACCCTAACCCTTGGCCTAACTGGAAAAGCAGAAAAAGAAAGAGAGAGGTGAGATTTGGCCTCATTACTGAAAGATGATTATTTCCTGACCCTAACCCTAACCCTGACTGAATTATAATTCATTAACGGACACGTTTAACTATCAAACCTTTAAACTATCACTAACTTACTCCATATTTACAGATGTTTCATCAATGAGGACCAATGATTTCTCCAAACAAGCACAGGATTTCCACAACATTATCAATAAGCTTATAATATCAATAAAATCTATTACAAAGTCATCCTCTAAACTACATTTGTGTCCATAAACACTATCTAAATCCCCAGTCTTTACTAAAATGCTGTTATTTACCAAACCCTGCTGTTCATGTTAAACTACCTTCAACTACTCGTTTATGTTAAAGCTCATTTCCAGAAATCCAGCGCTTCGCTTGTAAAACAAGAGAAAAGAAGAAGAAAGCAGAAAGTGTGAGCAGCAGCACTAGAAAATAATCCTCATCAGATCTGAGAATCCACACCTGGGGTGTAAAATATGTCTGTGGGCAGGAGGCTCTTATTTTCTAGTTTATTCGGCCCGTATAATTCCTGCCCCGTCAAGCGCTATCTACAGCATCCTATCCTATCTCTGTTAAGACAGAAAAGCCTTAAAAACCCGGCCCATGACGCCCCTGTTATATGCGCTTATCTCACTTAACCTGCCTAAAGTCCCTTTAGGAGCTACGACGACTGTCTAAACTCGGCTTTTTTTGTCTTATTGACGCACTACAGTAATACTACACTGACTTATCTTCTATTATTAATCCTACAGCTATAGAAATAAACCACACGAGTATGCAAATAAATCCCTCTTCCAGCAGTTTGATTGATTAATCTTTGACTATTTCCCTTAATATCACTATTTCCTCTACAGTCAGTGCTAACCCAGTTAATATAAAACACACTACGTCCTGTCTAAACGTGAATGAAGCTGCTTTCCTTTAGTTATTTATTAACAATGAATGCTGTCCTGCCGCAGACAGATTCTACCCCAGCTGAGGATTAGCGGCTAACACTCAATCTCCAGCGTTCGCCTGTGCGCATATCGCCCGCCATTAGAGAGGACATCGCTTCCCTCCTCGCCTGATTGGCTGGAGGAGGAGCTGTCGGTCTAGAGCTGGTGGACCAATGGGGACGCTTCACCTGGCCCTCATTTACATGCAGCTCTGACTGCAAACACTCACAGGAGGAAGTGCAGAATCTGGGAAGCAGAAGCGGAAAACAGCAAAACAATTTTACATAAATGGAAGTATAAAAAACTTGTTTCCTGCTGCTGATGGGAGTCTACGTCATGCTGAACCACTTGTGCTCTAAAAGCTCCTCTAAAACAGGTCCTGTCTCAGAGGAGGAAACTGATCATCCACCAAATCAGATCCCGGTATTCTGCAGAAATATTAAAGAGAGACACATGTTAGCTGATGGATGCTCCTGATGACGATACAACACAGAGCTTTATTCAATGGTCTGGTGATATACTTGATTCTGATTGGCTGAATAAGATCATTAAATACAGTTTCAGTCAGTTATAATCACAGTTCCAGATGAATGCGCCCCACTCAAACTTTAGCAGTAACCAACTCGGTGACCATTGCTGAAGCTTTCACTGGACGGTGTGCTTCATCTAGAGGCAATGGGGATCATCAACTCGCAAATTACGCTCAGAAACAGACAGGATGAGGTAGCTAACACATGTTACTATGAGCTATAAGTTCAAACACACGACAGAGTCGTAACTGACTGAGATTCAGTCAAATATTGTGCTGCAATATTACTTTAACTTGTCTTTAACTTGGAAAATGACCATGGAATAAGTGGCATTATCAATGGATGACTGTGAGCTTTTGCCTCTGCATTTAAATCCTTAACATGTGACAATTACTTACTATACATTACTTGTATGACAATTGCTTATAAATTGTGCATTTAATGTGACAGCTTTTATTTACAGCCCATGATGACATATGGTGGCAGTAGTGTCCAGCTGTTTTCTGTACAACTGATATACATATTTGGCCTAATAAGCACATTTAAGTCATAATTTAAAATGAATACACAACGTTTGGCTAATATGGCAGGGTAGTATACTAAACTAGCACTATTCCTCTGTAGTTCATAGACAGCCATAGCCATTTGAGTTCTGAATGAGTGAAATAGGCTCAACACACCGGTTTACTGTGGTACAAACCACTTTTCTATACTCAAGTACATTTTTTCATGTATTAAATGCATAAAACCACCACTATTCTCATTCAAATGGCATAAATATGAACATGTAAAATAGTACAGGCTAATTTACCATAATTCACCATCATAATACACGGCGAAATAAGAAATAATTTTTAATCTGATGATGTCACTCGATATGCAGTTAAAATAAGAACATTCACTGAGTCTTTCTGTGCATGAGTATACGCTATAGTTAATGGCACATGCACTGTAATGTGTTTTATATTCAGAGTTCATTTTGAAATAGAGTTTTATTTTCACTGGAGGAAACAGCTGTAATGATGAGAGGAGCGCTGAGGAAATAGTAGATGGGAAACCCAATTGCTCCTCCATGACATTGGTAACAAGTGATATAAGTGTTTCTACAGCAAAGAACTGCAAATATGCAGATATTATACCAATCTATCGATAAACACACAGCTTCTGCTCTCACTCGGTACAGCTTTGCTGAAAAAATTAGTTAAAAATGGAGGAAGTCTGCTGCCGTTTTCATCTAAAATTTAAAGGGGACTGAGGCGATAATTTACTAGTGGACTATTCATGAGCTAATCCCAAAACCTTTAGGGGGCCGAGTGAAAATAAGCTTTTTTAAGCTTTTCACTCATCATAGCACACGTGCTGCTGATGATGTGACAATAAAAAAGTGATTTGAAATACTCAGCCCCCCTAAAGGTGGAGCATGAACTCCACCATGTGTAGTGTTGTTTTCTCACCTGCTGACAAACTGGAGTGAAATAGTGGACGTCCATATCTGGAGAAACAGCGATATCCACTGACCATATATGACAGCAGTCTGTAAACATCCTCAACATATGACTGAACAGTAAAATGAATTTGTCTGTAGCATTCCTCCTCCATTAGACGGTATCTCGTTATTCCTGCAGGCGAGAGATTTTCATGTCAATAATTCCCAATATCTTTACCCTCCTGACATCACCATACACACACAGGAGGTTACAGATGAAGGGTCAGTTCACCCAAAAATGTAATTCTGTTATTAATCACTCAGCCTCATGTCGTCCTGAACCCCCGAGACCTTCTATCAGCTTCTGAACACAAATGAAGATATTTTAAAAGAAACACGAGAGCTCTCTGACCATATATGCCTTCAGTGGTTCATCTGAAAATCATGACTTATTGAACAGTTTCTTGTACTCCGTGTCAGTATATTGTGCACAATCAGGAGAGTACAGTACACTGCTGATGTCCTCCTCTGACTGGGAGAAAGCATCTGATATAACACATCACAGTGCAACTGAGAGCACATGCGTGAAGACCTCAGAGCACTCCTGAACATGCGCAATATACTGACACTGAGGATGTAAACCTGTTCAATAAGTGGTTATTTAAGCTTTATGTGGAAATAAAAGTGTTCTCAGAGTCTGATAAAGTTCTGATTGAACCACGGAAGGCATATGGTCTGTTTTGAGGATGCTTTAGGGTCCTTTATAAACCCTTTCTGTCTATGGAGACTCAAAGAGCTCTCAGATTTTCATCTTAAATATCTTCATTTGTGTTCAGGGGTCTCAGGGGTTCGGGACGACATGAGAGTTTTCATTAATAAAACTATCTTCATTTTTGTGTGAACTATCCCTTTAATAACAGCACTAAAAAGGCAACTCACCCAGAGTGGGGTCTCTCCGGTACCCTCTTTCGATGCACAAACTGTGGCCAAAATCAATCAGCTTGAGCTGCAGTGTCTTTGGATTGACCAGGATGTTTTTTTTGATGTATGTCCTCATGTTCTATGCCATGCTCAACGCAGCCGCTGTGTTGCAATAATGAGCTGCATGATCAGCTTGCCGCGCAACACTCTCACTCAGGCGGCCATTGTTCTTCCTAATGAATTTAGCCAAGGTTATGTACGAGGACCCGTACTCCATGACCAGGTAGTTCTTCCCTTCCTCCACGGCGTACTCGTAGAGCTCTATGATGTGCGGGCAGAGCGGAGGTCTCTTGAGGACCATCATATTATATGCTTCCGGGATCAAACGTGTAGGAAATCCAAGCTAGAGAAAAATAAAGTCAGGAAAAGGTCAGATGTGAGTGTCTCATATATAAAATGACATTATAATGTTCACTAGCTGTGTTTCCATACAAAGACGCTGATTACATTTATGCACAAAACTGCAATATCATATAAAAGAATAAAGCAGCGTTTCCATCAATGAGTCTAGAGAGTAAAATCACCACTGCCTTATAACCGCGGCAAATATCAGTCAGAAAAATGAGTTTCGCTTTAGAAGACCAAGACGAAATGAACGCGGTGAATGCGGTGGCTTTTGGAAACGTTGAGCGCAGACAGATGCTCAAGACAATTCTGGAGGGAATAATAATAGAAGAAGGCCCTGATACTAGAGATGATACTAGAGGGCTGAGGCCTTTTACAATCAGCAGAACAACATTTCAGATCTGCAACAATGGAGAGCTGCAAGCCAACATAATGACGCAAAAGACCCTCAAACACACATTTATATCCTCCTATGACAATCACATGACTTTTTAAATGTGCATGCTGGATTTATTTGGTAAAAATGCTTCTAACCTAGTTTACGCACATTATTTTCCTCTGGAATAAAAAGTTAATCCTAATAAGTTATGCACATGAGATCATGTATGTGCATCTTGGCGTTTTCATAAAGCTTTGTTATGTGATAATCCTAAATGCGCATGAAACAGGTGGATGGAAACAGAGCTATTTTCACATATTAACTCAAATTCAACACTACGGGTGACCCTGAACCACAAAACCTCTCTTTTGTCACGCGGGTATATTTCTGGGAAAACTCAAATTTATGACTTTAAGTAAAGATTTAGTTTCAATATATAATTTGTGCATTTCTTATCGATGTGATACTATTATCATATGTAGTTTACATGGAGGGCAGCATGGTGACACAGTGCGTAGCACAATCACCTCACAGCAAAAAGGTCCACAGGTGAATTGGGTAAGCTAATTGTCCTGTAGTGTATTTATGTGTGTGAATGAGTGTGTATGGATGTTTCCCAGTGATGGCTGCAGCTGAAAGAGCAACACGCGGTGTAAAACATGTGCTGGATAATTTTGTGGATCATTCCGCTGTGGTGATCGCAGGTTAATAAAGGGACTAAGCCGAAAAGAAAATGAATGAATTTACATGGAAGTGTGCCAGAATTTAGTTTAGAGTAACTTAAAGCTGATTTTCCCAATATTGAGATTTTCTTCACGTTCCAGATTGTCAAACAGCCGCATCTCCATCAAAATATTGTTCTAACAAACCAAACATTATTGAAAAGCTTCTTAATTCATCTTTCAGATGATACACAAATCTCAGTTTCCAGACATTATGACTGGTTTTGTGCTCCACAGATCATCTGCAGAAACAGATAACCCCCATTTGTAGACATTTCCAGAAACTCTTTAATATTCTCAGTAAAAACATGATTTCTGGAAATGACTAACACGTCCAGTTTCAGTCATTTCCATAAACCGTGTTGTTTGCATTTGTACCCTTCATGCACAACATAAAAACATGACATCTTAAACTGACTAAACATGGAGTTCATCTGTTTCTCTTCATATATTTTCAGTAGAGTATGCATACTTACCATACCGTACCACATTCCATAACGCTTCTCATTCACAACTTTAATGGCAACCTGCAAAGAAAGCATAAAGTCAAAACTTATTTAACCAGAGAGATGTCTGATCTGACCTGCATAAGCGTAACATTGTGTTTCTGACAACATGCATCACACACACACACACACACACACCTGCAGAGTAAAGTGACCGTTACCGTCTGGCCGTCAGATTTCGTGTAGCCACATAGGACAGTGCCTTCGACTCCCTGTCCCAGCTTCTTTCCAAGCACGTATTGTCAAGTATAGATCCTGGAGAAAGTAAATCACATTATGACATCATTCTGTGAGTGTTCAGCTCTAATCGTGAGATATTCTGTGAAAATAAATCCAAACCCAAATCCAAAAATAATCCAAAACCCGACTCCAGATTAGACAGAAAACATTATGACAGGAGACAGACCTGAGCTGCTGTTTTCAACTGGGCTGCTGTTTTCACTGAGCTGCTGTTGTTAGCTGAGCTGCTGTTTTCAAACTGAGCTGCTGTTTTCTGCTGCAGTTTTCCCGCTGCTGCTGCCGCCATGTTGGATCTGGGTTGTTTTCATTCGTTTGGCAGCCACTGTGTCCTGACTTCTGCTGTCCTGATCTGGACATTCAGCCTTTCTCTTCTGTCCTCTTGAGCTGATGTGGATTACAGCAATAATTAATTATTAATGAGCAGTTATTTTGTTATTGGTATTTATTTGTACTCTGGGATGTAATTATCTGTTCAAATGGCAGCAGTGCTACTAGTTTCCAGATGTTTTACTGTCATAAAACACTACTTAGAAATACTTTGCATCCATTAACATGTTATTCACTCCTATGATCCCACAACAGTCATCAAAATACGCCTGTGTTTGTTGTGAATACATGCCCTCTAGTGGCCAAAATTACATACTGTGGACTTTAATTGCAAAATTTATTATGACGGAGACTGTAGTAAAGTGATATTCTATGACAGGACACTGACCGAGCTGCTGTTTTCTGCTGCAGTTTTCCTGCTGCTGTTGCCGCCATGTTGGATCTGTGCTGTTTTCATTCGTTTGGCAGCCACTGTGTCCTGATTTCTGCTTTCCTGATCTGGACATCCAGCCTTTCTCTTCTGTCCTCTTGGAGCTGATGTGGATTACAGTCAAGAATTAATTATTAATGAGCAGTTATTTCATTAATTGGCATATTATTATTGCTCAAATCTGCAGCAGTGCTAATAGTTTTCCAGGATTTTTCCAGTCATTAAGAGCGGACTGACCTGAGCTGGACGTCTCTGTGTCTGCATCTTCTCTGGTGTTCTCCAGCTCTGCAACTTTGATGCGTTTCCGTAGAGCATATGGTTTGCCTCCACCAGAAACACCCTGAAAAGCATCATCTGCTTTCCGCTTCACTCCTCTTCCTCCTAATGTGGATTAAAACACAACAAACATAAACTCCTTAATTAATCAGTCATGTTTTTTAATTGTCATTAATTCATTCCAGATTTCTGTTGCAATCTCAAATAATAAAAACACTGAGAAAATCACCTTTAAAGTGGCTAAATTAAGCTCAAATCAGCAATTGAGTTTTGATGTTTACAGTAGAAAATGTTGAACTTCATGGAACATGATCATAATATAATATTTGAATGATTTTGGGCATAATAGATAAATCAGTCATTTTGATCCATAACATGTATTTCTGCCTATTGGCCAAAATATCCCCATGCTCACTGGATTTACCAGCTAACTGAGTAAATACTTTGCACCCTGCTTCAGGGTTCATACACGTTTTTAATACAAAAAATCCGTGACTTCTACAGGACTTTCAAGTCAATTTCATGAGCTAATGTTTCATGTAATGTCTACATATATGTGGTAAATCATAAGAAACGTTTACATTTATTACAGCATATCATAAAACACGCAATAGTTTCAATTTATTTTTATATCTATGTAAAATAGATGATGCTTACACAGCCCTAATAATGTGAGAGCGTGTTTTTGGCCAAGAAAAGAAGTAAAAACAACTAACCTCCATTCCAATATACAGACACATGTCAAACTAATTTTAGATAATCTTAATAGTCTGTTAAACTAGTAATAGTAGGTAAAACTACTTCTATTGTAAAGCTGTGATCACACTGCTCTTTTCGCTCCATAGACTTATATTCATAGGCATGCGAATGCAGCAGACCAGAAACACAAGCACGTGCTTCACATTTCACTGCATACGAAAGTTCAAGCTTGGTGAATTCTTACCAGCGAAATCACATCAGGTGATTGCGTGAGACCAATTGAAGATCATTTAAAATAAGAAATTTCAAATTTGGAGCAATCGCTCACTTTTATTAACGTCTAATCATATTGTTTAAAGTCGCCCCTTTTTTGCAGCGCCATTCGACAGAATTTTGAAAGCACAAGCTCTACAGTAGTGTGACGGCAGCTTAAGTCGCTTTGGACAAAAATGTCTGCTAAACGACTAAATGTAAATGTAATTTCCATGACTTTTCCAAAACTTTGTGGGTTTTTCTGTTTTTCCAAAACTTTTCCAGGCCTGGAAAATGCCATGTCAAAATTCCATGACTTTTCCAGGTTTTCTATGACCGTATGAACCCTGCTGCTTCATGTTTCAGAATTTTAAATGGTAATAAAATAATTTATGGTGCTGAAGCTGTAGAAGTGTTGATCTGTGACAGGACACACACCTGAGCTGGTTTTCTCCTGATAGCTGCTCATCTCTGTGTCTCTTGTGTTCTCCATCTCTGAAACTTTCATGCGTTTCCGCAGAGCATATGGTTTCCCTCCGTCAGAAACACTCTGAAAAGCATCATCCGCTTTCCTCTTCATTCCTCTTCCTCCTAATGTGGATTACAGTAAATAATGAATTATTACTAATCAGTTATTTCATTAATTGGTGTTTATTTTACTCTGGGATTTAACATATGGCAGCAAAGCTAATAGTTTTCCAGCATTTTTCCAGTCATAAAGAGTGAACTGACCTGAGCTGGACGTCTCTGTGTCGGCGTCTTTACTTGTGTTCTCCAGCTCTGCAACTTTGATGCGTTTCCGCAGAGCATATGGTTTGCCTCCACCAGAAACACTCTGAAAAGCATCATCCGCTTTCCGCTTCACTCCTCTTCCTCCTAATGTGGATTAAAACACAATGATCAATAAACTCTTAAATTAATCAATCATGTTTTTTAATTGTCATTAATTCATTCCAGATTTATGTTGCAATCTCAAATAATATAAAGATTGAGAAAATCACCTTTAAAGTGGCCAAATTAAGCTCAAATCAGCAATTGAGTTTTGATGTTTACAGTAGAAAATGTTGAACTTCATGGAACATGATCATAATATAATATTTGAATGATTTTGGGCATAATAGATAAATCAGTCATTTTGATCCATAACATGTATTTCTGCCTATTGGCCAAAATATCCCCATGCTCACTGGATTTACCAGCTAACTGAGTAAAACACTTTGCACCCTGCTTCATGTTTCAGAATTTTAAATGGCAATAAAATAATTTATGGTGCTGAAGCTGTAGAAGTGTTGATCTGTGACAGGACACACACCTGATCTGGTTTTCTCCTGATAGCTGGTCATCTCTGTGTCTCTTGTGTTCTCCATCTCTGAAACTTTGATGCGTTTCCGCAGAGCATATGGTTTCCCTCCGTCAGAAACACTCTGAAAAGCATCATCCGCTTTCCGCTTCATTCCTCTTCCTCCTAATGTGGATTATAACACAAAGAACAATAAACTCCTAATCTAAATCATGATTTTAAATTGTGAAAATAACCCATTGAAAAATGCTTTAAGACCAAGCCGAATCATCTGTTGACCGTCACATCAGTGTGACTTCAGCTAATCAGTGTGCAGACTATTACTTTTCATGAGTCCAACATTTGTTACATTTACAAGTAACTTTTATTCTGAATCTTGGACCTTATTTTTGAAACAAAATAAAACCAATAAAAAGGTATGAAGCACCAAAAGTGGCCCATATTGAAATTAATTTGAATACTAATTTGGCTATTGTTGTTATCCATGACTCTTCAATTAAATGTCCAAGAAAGGCTAGAAAAATCATGAAGCCCTTTTATTATTATTATTATTATTATGTTTTCATTTTTCATTATTGAAATGGCCAAACTCTGACTAAGGAAAGTTAAATGTATACTGGCCAGTGAGTTATTTATTTGTTATTATCTTGGACCTGAATCTTGAAAGAAAAAAATACCAATAATAAGGTGTGAAGCACCAAAAGTGGCCCATATTACAACAAAATATTATAACAAAATATCCCCATGCTCACTGGATTTACCAGCTAACTGAGTAAAACACTTTGCACCCTGCTTCATGTTTCAGAATTTTAAATGGTAATAAAATAATTTATGGTGCTGAAGCTGTAGAAGTGTTGATCTGTGGCAGGACACACACCTGAGCTGGTTTTCTCCTGATAGCTGGTCATCTCTGTGTCTCTTGTGTTCTCCAGCTCTGAAACTTTGATGCGTTTCCGCAGAGCATATGGTTTCCCTCCACCAGAAACACTCTGAAAAGCATCATCTGCTTTCCGCTTCATTCCTCTTTCTCCTAATGTGGATTATAACACAAAGAACAATAAACTCCTAATCTAAATCATGTTATTGTCATTAATTCATACCAGATTTCAATTATAAATCTGAGAGTTCAAGATCTAAACATTGAGAAAAATCACCTTTTAAATTGTCAAATTAATTTGTGACCTTATTCTTGAAACAAAATAAAACCAATAAAAAGGTATGAAGCACCAAAAGTGGCCCATATTGAAATTAATTTGAATACTAATTTGGCTATTGTTGTTATCCATGACTCTTCAATTAAATGTCCAAGAAAGGCTAGAAAAATCATGAATCTCTTTTATTATCATTATGTTTCATTTTTTATTATTGAAACTCTGACTGAGGAAAGTTAAATGTGCTGGCCAGTGAGTTATTTGCCTAATAAATGACATTAGGCCACAGTATTTAATTTAAAATTTTAACAGATTCCAATTTTTTTATTATATAAGATGTAATAAATTTGTATTTTAAAATAAGTATGTAAGCAATTTCATGCAAATGTCAACCTTGCCATGAAAATTTTTTAGTTTTCACCAAAATAGAGAAACCGTTTCTACATTTTATGTGTAAACAAGTATTTTACAGTACTTTAAAAATACTCATAAATGCATCTGTCAGTGTTTAAAACTATTATATTTAAGTTGCCGAAATCACACAAGTGGCAATTTCACAGCTGTCACATCCATAACAGAAAAGTGTCACATCCATAACAACACATTTTCCTCATAAATGCAAGAATATTAAATTAAATAAAATCAATCATGTTTGTTCTTTAGTGAGCCGACTCGTATCTGTTTGATTAGCATTGTTTCTTTTGAGTTGTGCAGTTTAATTGACAGAATTTCTGTCAATATAGTATATTACTGAAAACTTACAAACTTTTTTTGTCACATCCATAACGCATGTTAATTTTCCTCATTGAAAGTATAAAAAATGTTTACAGATTGATATTTTTCTGATCCCACAACTCTGTGGTTAATTGTTTTGGAAAATATAAACAGATGTGTCGTTCCCAGAGATGGGTTGCGGCTGGAAGGGCATCCGCTGCGTAAAATCGTGCTGGATAAGTTGGCGGTTCATTCCGCTGTGGCGACCCCGCAAGGGACAAAGCCGACAAGAAAATGAATGAATGAATGAATGAAACAGATGTGTCAATATAATGTTAATGTATATTTTCTATGTGAATTTATGTTTTAAGTTTTTACTGCAAATGTCACATCCATAACGCTGGAATTGCTCATGTATTCATATTTCTTTTTTCTAAATCTTTAGAAAATATTTTGGTACATCGAAAAGTGTGGTTATGATGACCATCCGACAAGCTAATCCAGCTTAAAATGTCACTAAAATGCAGTATTTAAGCCTCATAATTAATTAATGAGGCAAATAACTGCAAGAAGGTCCACATTTTGAGAAAAAAAAAGAACCAGCCCTTTCACCAGGCTGGATACAGGCCTGTATTTGTCATGTAGTTTGGCTGTCGCCAACATAAGACCTGGGTCCTGAGTCACAGTTTTGCTTGTTTGCACAATTGAATTATCGTTCATTATTAGTACGGTATAGCTGTCCATGTAGTAAAATGAACATTTTCACCATTATACATTGTATATTCGTTAGGAAGAGTTTGACTTTGACTCAAGTATTGTTATCTGCATTTTACTCTGGTGTTTTATTGTATTAAACAGACTGATGTTGTTCACTAAAACACTGAATCTACACTTATATTCAGTATGCTCTAAAACACCTCTATGTACCGTCAGGTTATCGAGTTATGACCGCCATATTTTGACTTAACAGCAGCACCGGGATGACAAACACAGCTGAATACACACACATACGGCTTAAAGCTGTTTTCATGTCTAAAACGACCGTCAAACGGGCTTTTAGCAGTGTAATATTGCATTGTTGTAAGTATTAATCTAAAATAAGTACACAAGTTACTTTTAGTGTAAAAATAGAAAATCTAATATATAAAACAGGCAAATACGAAACTCATGTGTTCTTAGTGTCTGGACTTACCCATCAGCGTCGAACAACTCTTCATTTCTGCTTGAAACTCGAAAGGTCTTGTAGACATCGTCTGAAATCGCTCAACTGTATTACTCGATGTGTTTATCGATTGACCGGGAGCAACTTTCACAAACACCATTCAATTACCGTTCCTGCAGATTACTGAAGTTGAGTAACGCGCGTCTGCAGACCCTGTAGAACCGTTAGAACGCGTTCTGTTGTTGCCAAGCAACGCGTCTTCCACAGGGGTTTATGTGACCTTTACCCTATAAAGCAGCACGTATCATATTGTATGCACAAGTTTATAAGATCTGTATAATATAAACACGATCATTCTTTTGCTTGAAAGCCTGTTGTATATAGTTTGATACCTGTATTTTGCCCTCTTGTGGATTTTCATGACACTGCAGGCAGTGGAAGGGCTTTTTTGACCTTTCCAAAATGGCCGCTCTCATTGAATTACTCGCAGGCTTTTTGGCTGGAAACCTTTTGCTTATTAATTATTGTTATACAGTGTCATAAAAAACTGTCACTTCCAGCCGGCCGCATATTCAATCTAGACTTCACCCTTTTTGGCTGGAAACCTTTTGCTTATAGTAAGAATACAAATTTAAATGTTACTAATTGTAAGTGAGAAGTTCGGGGGGCGTGGTTGATTTGATGTACAAGCGTTTGATTGGAAGTTCATTCCATCAGGCAGTCCTTCTGCGCATGCCCATGCTCCAATTTCAGCAGTCTGCGCGACAGTTTGTGCCCGTCACGAGGCGTTTTTTCCTTCACAGCGTTTAATGGAAAATGGCGCTGTCGCGACGTCCATATTTTATACAGTCATTGGTCTCTCTTCTTTGGAGGATGGATGGGTAAAATGGGGGGCTCTTCAAAAGTATGTGGTCACATCATAGATATGTGGTCACATAAGCAATTTCTTCTATGGTTTTCGAGAAACAAGAGGTGGAACAACTTCCCTCCTGACATAAATCATCACTCTCCCCTGTGTTTAATTAAAAAGTGCTTACCTGTTGTCGAGACGGATGACCGGAAGTTCCGGAAGATAAAGGTGGAGAAACTGAACTGGTGGTGCAGCTTTGAGAAAATAGACATTTCACTGTCAGTTGTGGACAGGAGAACTGTGTGAAGAGACATGTTGAGTCAATGATCGCCGAAATGTCCTCTTGGAGTATCAAATAACTGCTTTGTTCGCTGGATTTATCCAATATTCCGTTATTGGCCGCCATTGAGACTCTCGCGAGTTGTGAACAGCTACCGTCACCGTGGATTGTGGCGATTATTACGGTAAAGAAGTGAGAGAAAGACACTTCCAGATAAGGTAAGACCTGACCTTATTATACGACGTCCTCAGAGTCTGAACTTCCTTAAAGAAAGCGTACTTTTGAGTGTGTAACGCAAGCTTTGGGACAAACTACCGTTATTCCTCTTTAACGGACCGTTATGTTGCCTAGTTACGAGTCCTGTCAATCATCTCCTCACGTCATCCTCGGCAGCAGGATAATTATGCATTCAGAAATTAAAACACGTCTTTTTAAAAGTTCTCATTGTTGTTCCTGATCAAATATATCGCGGAAAACGTTGTTTAAATATTTTCCAGTATTCAAACATCTTTACCGAAGCCTCTCTACTTGAGCGTTGGTCGCGCGAGTCCGCCATGTTTGTAGTTTACCACCATACCTGCGTTTGTAGTTTATATGGGGCGTCTGTAGACTTGGATCCAAGCTGATTCAATAATATCCAGCTGCAGAACCGCAGAACCACACACATTTCAGGCACACACAATCCAGCACACACGATCTAGGCAAAGCATATACAGTATGGTAACGCTGGATGTTAATGTTGTTAATGCACTCCTCGGACATCGTCATTAATATATTTTTATATATACGGTTGATAAATATTGTACACAATAATCAATAGTGTTTACTGTTTCACAAATAATGCGATCGAGGCGGGCGAATGGGGAGCGTTGTTTTCGATAGCCATTCAATATAATAGACTGAACAGCTTTCTATCAGTCATCAAAGATGATGATCAGTCATTATTTATCTGACAGAGTCAGTATAGCAGATACTCGATTGCTGGCCTTGCTGAACGATCTAAATTGGACAGTTTTAATGTATAGCCTATAATGGATTCATTTATAATGAAGGAAATAATAGCAAGTTAATATGTATAGGCAATAATGCATCTTTATATGTATTACAAATCTTTTTACATTTAATAAATGTGAACACTATATTTTACTCAAGCGATTTAATAGTATTTATTTGCTTAATTTTCTAATAACTTTTTTATTAATGATTTCCCACATTAAATACTATATAATATATTTAAATTTAAATAAATGCTGAAACTAGTTTTTTCATGCTCACTTGTAAAAGAAAAGCAACCGTGTGACTAAACGCGGTTATGGCACTCTCTCATATAGGGATGCTAAATATAGCTACAATAGAAGTCACAGCACCCGTATTTATGTAGAGGTCATATGTTGCGCAGCTTTGGGCAAATTTTATTTGGAGATAAAATGACCAAAATGTAACGTGAAGACTGAAAAGGATTGGAGGGGAAATAAATATTTCAAATCTATGTACATAACAAAAATAACAATGATAATGCAACACTAGTTTATCTGAATTAGTGGCATGGCAGAAATATATTTAGACAGGCCTTGTCAAAGTGAGCGGGCACTTTCACTAATAAAAAATATAGCACTTAAATTATTTCATAACAATTAATAAAATAACAGCGGTTTTATATCAAAAGTTGGTAATGATATAAAATATACAACATTTTGATGGTAAAATATAACCATTTAAATGATTTCAGTATTCAAACATTAAATAACGAATGCATCAAGTTAAATCTAAAAAACCGAATGAAACAACACATAGCATATCAGGATATAAAGGACTATATTTAGCAGAATGCTGCTCTTTTTATCTTTGTAATTTTATAGTTTTATTTTTGTTATTTTAATTATTTTTTGTCTTCATAAATAACTAACGAGCTATAGACAAATATCTGCTTGACGTTTTAGAAAATATTTGTGCGTAGCTACACCACCCAGTATATATTAAAGATTACCGTATCTATCTATATTTAAATGTCTATGTCTATATTTAATATATCTATCTATATTACATATCTATCTATATTTAAATGTCTATCTTATATTTAACTGAATCCTATAATGGCCTATAGCTGAAATGTTGAAAATTGCTCTATTTTTATAAAACATTTGTCGATACGTATTGATATTTTTTTGCAGTACAAACTACCGACATTTAAGAATCCATATTTATTTTATTCATTCATTCATTTTACTTGTTTATTGATGCATATATGGGTTATGATTTAATTCATACAGTACCTTGCACAGCTACTGTGCCACTGCGTAATTCAAGCAAAAGTCCAAATCAAAGAAAGATTTGACTTTCTGCGGTATCGGAATCGCCCGAATCCAGGCACAGTAGATGCTATTCTGTTTTTGCACAGTGTTAAGAAAAGCGCCAAGTACACACAACATAGCTGCTGTTTAGGCTGAAGGGACGCCGTTTTCTTCTCTTTTTCCTGTATATATAAAAGCTGAATCTGCTGTTAATAACGAACGATCCACTGTGACCTAAGTTGCAGGAGAGGGGAAATAGTGTGGCCGCTTTAGGACTGCTTTTACGGGAGTTGTTCGACACGCATGGTGTGACGTGAGCTTCGCTGTGTGCTGTGCGTGCGGTGAATTAGAGGGAGAAAGTTTTTATCCGGTTTTGTTTTATGTTTACTTCAGTAATTCCACCCGGGAGCTGTTTTGCACTGTGAAACTGAAAACACTGAAATAAGTAAAGAAGGGCATGCATCGAGTACTTTTGTCCGTCTCATCATTTGCTCAAACATGAATTAACGAGCTGTTACTCTGCCGCCGGACATTGCGGAGAAAGTTACACCTATCATTATGCTTAAAACAAAGAATTAGAATTATTAAGGTGGCGATCGGGTGCGGATATATATATCAGATAAAATAATATGTGCGGGCGGGTTGGATGATTAGAATGAAGGAGCGGACCTCCGCCTGTCGAGCCTTCTCTCCTCTCCTCGCGCGCGCGCCCTTCTCGGCGCGCTGCGGGACAGAGCCGCGACGTCAACACACAGAATCAGCACAATTCAGCACGGTTGTCTAACAGTTTAGAACGGTTTGGCACGATAGTGGAAAGCAGCTTTTAATATTTTATTAAAAAAATCGCGCTTTCTCGATTTTATCAAAAATAAAATCGTCTTAAAACGTAAATTCGAATTAATCGAAAAAAATCGCCCAGCCCTATATTATACTAATATCTAATTTATAGTAAGTAATATATTGTTTTTAAACCATAAAGTACTGGTAATTTGTGGTAATTATAGTTGCAACAAATTTAACAATACAAAAAAATAACTTAATAATATATATATGTGTGTGTGTGTGTGTGTGTGTGTGTGTGTGTGTGTTTCCCAGTGATGGGTTGCAGCTGGAAGGACATCCGCTGTGTAAAACATATGCTGGATAAGTTGGCGGTTCATTCCGCTTTGGCGACCCCAGATTAATTAATGGACTAAGCCGAAAAGAAAATGAATGAATGAATGAATGAATGAATGAATATATATATATATATATATATATATATATATATATATATATATATATATATATATATATATATATATATATATATATATATATATATAAAATGAAACAACAGTTGCTACAGTTTAGTAAAAATAGTAGTTTAAATCAGTTTATAACTATTAATTTTTTATTATTATCTATAATAATTCATTTTAATGTGACACATTGTTACTTGTTTTTTATATTTTACAACAAAACGATTTTAACCAAGTATGACAACATTAAGATCCTGAATTATACAATCCTACAATTAGACAGTCTGTTATGTTTTTTTTGAGTATGTGGATATGTGAATAAAGTCTTAAGTGTTTAACCAATTATTTTTATTTACATAATTTGAGTTCAGAAACTGCAGAGATATTAAAGTGATCGTTACGGTATAATAATGAAATAATGACTGAAATGGGAAACCATAAACTGAAGCACGGACGGTCTCGATCGCAATATTTGTAAAATACAGTAGGTGGCGATAATGCTCCTAAGGAGTTAGTTAGTTACCATATATGGTTTGCTTAGATTGTGTGTGCTAGATTGTGTGTGCCTGAAAGGTGTGTGGTTCTGCGGGCCTGCAGATGGATATATCTCAGCTGATTCCTGATCAATGGGTTCCTGATGCGTCCTGTAGGGGGGATGAAATATACATGGCCAAATAATACAGTTGAAGCAAAGAGCATAGAATCACCAAGAGGCTATATGGGGCGTCTGCAGCGCCACTCTGTTGCTATTTTGAAAACAGCCACTAGTGCAGGGGTGTCCAAACTCGGTCCTGGAGGGCCGGTGTCCTGCTGAGTTTAGCTCCAACTTTCTTCAACACACCTGCCAGGAAGTTTCTAGTATATCTAGTAAGAGCTTGATTAGCTGATTCAGGTGTGTTTGATTAGGGTTGGAGCTAAACTCTCCAGGACACCGGCCCTCCAGGACCGAGTTTGGACACCCTTGCACTAGTGTCACGCTGCGGCCATTTTGGAATGAAAATTCCAACAGAACTGCAGCACGGATAACTAACGTTAGACAGAATGAGTTAAAATATTGAGTTAAATATGAGTTAAAATATTATAATATATGCTCTCAGCATAAATGAGTACACCCCCTTTGAAAAGTAACATTTTAAATAATATCTCAATGAAAACAGACAATTTCCAAAATGTTGACAAGACTAAGTTTACTATATCTGGTATCTAACATATCTTTTTCACTTATAACATGAAAGTAGGGTTAATAAAATAACTTAGACTATTATAACTATTTAATTTTAAAATGACAGTTTAAAAACAAAAAGGTTAAAATATATGAAACAAGTCTGTAAAATGAACTATTAAAAGTGCTGATAATCACCAGTCTTTGATGTTAAGTGTCGTCTATCAGGTTGTATTTCAGGTTTAATGCACTTTTTAAATAAATTAATTAAAAACAAAGCAGCTGCTTGCCATCTTGACAGCAATAAGATCAAATGGACGGCCGATCGCTTTTACTCCAAAATGGCAGAATCGCGGAGAAGGGTGTTTCTGCACAACTGGAGGGGCTGCACTTTCAGGACCGCATTTTTAGGACCGCATCTGTAGGACCTTAGTTTTTTGTGACAACGCCACCTAACGGATTGGATTATAGACGCTTTAATAAGATGGACGACATGGATGGCAAGGAAAGTGTGAGTACCGATTTTCTATTACGCTTTATTATAAACTGTTAAAACATGTGTTTATTTTGTACTGTTACGGTTTTATACTGTGCAATGTTTATGCAGAAATGCCCGATTAGCCCGCACGATTATCCAACTTTCAAGGGGCTGGGACAAACTTTACGCGACGATTTTTTTTCCAGAGGAAGAGTAAAATATAATAATAATAACACAGCTAAAGTGAGAGCTGCTAATTATGAATTAATGTTCTAGAATTCGTTCTGGTTTTATTAAATATTACGTTCTTCATTTGTGGCCATGGTTTAATGTTGATTTAATGGCTTGATGACTAAATGTGCACATTAATTAAACAATGATATAAGCACGTTGATGTGCGAAGTGTTTCAGATTTACCTATATTTTATTAATTTGAAAACTTCCTCTACTCATTGTTTCATCACATTAGCACATTAAAAACTGTGCTGACTGCCTGTTTGCCACACAATATGTGTTATTAGTTTGTTTTTGTCATCGTTTTGTAGTGATGAATGAGATGTTTTGCTGTTTTTATAGTTAGGCTTATTCTACAGGCCTTGAACAAATATCATTGTTTATCACTGTATATAAATGTCTATCAGGTAGGCCTATTTAACCTGGCCACTATGAAGTGATGGGCAATATGATTGGATTTGCTTAGGCTTATTGTAGAAAAGAAAACAAACTATAGGAATATTTGCATTGAGATGATCTCAAACTATTGGGTAACACTTTATAATAACTGCAGACTATAAATAAATTATAAAGCATTAACAAATAGTTAATTTATTATTTTATTATTTGTTTAGCATGTACTCTACATTAATAGACATTGATAAGCAGACATTGATAAGTTTGTCTTTGGATGATGCTGAGCAGGTCATTAGAGGTTAGAATATGATTTACATTTTGTACAATGCTCAGAAAACTTTTTTATTACTGATATTTATGCTAACCCAACATTGTTTGTTCTCTGTTTCAGTGAAGTAGAAGAATTTAACAGACAGACAGACAACCAATTGAGGAAAGAAGGGAGACCATTCAATTGGTGGGTATTGTTCCTATATGCTTAAAAATTTGGAGTTAGGTGTCCTGTTTGATTCTTCCAACTGTGCATAAGTTTAAACCAGAAATATATATTACAGTTAAACATGGTAAAGCAATTTATTAATTTAATAATTGCACAACGGTGTCACAGTGGTGCAGTGGGTAGCACGATCACCTCACAGTAAGAAGGTTGCTGGTTGGAGTCTCAGCTGGGTTAGTTGGCATTTCTGTGTGGAGTTTGCATGTTCTCCCTGTGGGTTTCCTCCAGGTGCTCCAGTTTCCCCCACAAGTCCAAAGACATGAGCTCTCAGAAATAAAGGTATGCGAGCTGTCACTGGGGTGGTACCTTTTCAAAAGGTCCATACTGGTACCTCAAAAGTATATTAGTACCTAAAAATTTTAAAAGGGACATATTTGTACTTTTTAGGTACTAATATGTACCCTTGAGGTATTCATATGGACCTTGTAGCTACAAATTTTTACCTTTTGAAAAGGTACCACCCCCGTGACATCTTGCATACCTTTATTTCTGAGAGTGTGGTAGAGGTGAATTAGGTAAGCTAAATTGTCCGTATACTATAGTGTATGGGTGTGTATGTATATGCATCCGGTGCATAGAACATGTGCTGGATAAGTTGGCGGTTCATTCCACTGTGGTGACCCCAGATTAATAAAGGGACTAAGCCGAAAAGAAAATGAATGAATAATTGCACAACAAATGGTTAACCTTTTGAGTTTATATACATGATTATACATATTCTAGAGTAAATATATATAAATAACTATAACTTGAACTTGATTCTCTCTTCCTCTCTCTCTCATTCACAGGAGCTGAAGTCTACAGCCAGCCAGTCTGAATGCTGCAGCTGATTAAACCGTGGGGTCATTTTTGTGCTGTTGTATTGCATTAATGCAAAAATGAGTGTGTGGATATTTATATAAACGTACATTCTTGAATCATACTTGTGTCTTGACTCTCTACATTCTGGTTTTAAATTAGTGACTGTAAATACTGATCCAACTTGATTTCAATTTATATTCCCTAATACTGAGCTAATTAGTTCATTCTAAGCGGGTTTTTAAATATACAGTATTTTTAAGAAATATAAGACTTTTAAGGGACTCAGCTTTTTTGTGTAAAGTTTAAACAACATTTTTCTTTTTTAGGTGTAAATGTATTTGTTTTAATGTAAAATTGTTACTCAAAGCATGTGTTTCACACTTTAACCTCTGGTGCATTTTACATAAACCATGCCGTTACAAAACTACGGTCCTAGAAATGCAGTTTCACTATATTATCTAATCAGGTAGGTGGCGCTGGAAAGGCAGTCCTGAAACTGAAGTTTCCGCTAATTCATCCAATTCGACAGGTGGCGCTGTTACAAAACTGGTCCTAGAAATGCAGTTTCACTATATCATCCAATCCGGTAGGTGGCGCTGCCGCAAAAAACTAGGGTCCTATAAATGCGGTCCTATACATGTGGTCCTGAACGTGCAGCTACTCCAGTTGTGCAGGATCATACTATTGGAATCGCGGGGCTGCTGCTGCTGTTGCAGTGGAACGTTCCATTACGTGTCGCCTCTTGGAGATTTTAAGCTCTTTGTTTAAAGTAAACACTTCCACATTATTAAATGTCCTATTCATAGTTGCACTGTTTTTATTTTTTTAGCTAAATATAAAAGCCAAGTAAATGTATCAGAAAGTGAGTTTAAATATACACTAGGGTTGGGCGATGTTGACAAATTTGGCATCGTACGATGTCTGATGTGAACATCGGCGATGGACGATTGTTGTAAAATATCAATTAATTCATAACGAATTTAATAATTGTAGCCTATCGTTTTCACTACCTTACCCACATGGTCTTTGCTTTACCCATGACCAAACCAAAAATAAATAAAGTTATACACAAATTACCACCTGTCAATCACTTTTTTTCCGCGGGACTCTGGCATGATCAGGTGGAGCGATCTGTGTCATAATGGCTTTTCCCCACAGCTGGTGGCGGAGACGAGACGAGAGTTCGTTTGGAGTTCACTGTAATTTATTGTGATTAATGATAACTTCCTTATTTTATTATTATTATGAGGACATAATAACAAGTAAAGATGCTAGGGCTTGACCGTTTTGGTCACACTTGCGCCTGATATTTTATGCGACCTAAAATATGTATTTGAAAGCATTTGTGCTAGTGCATACATTTTTACCGTGCGACCTGTTTTCACTGCAAAATCCTCACCGCATGCGCGGATTTAGGAGACATTTATGCAGAATGCATCTTTGCACCTAAAGACGCCAAACGCAGCGCTCAGGAACAGATTAAAACAGTTGTCATGTGAACTTGCTGAAGTAAAAAAGACTTTGCCCCGCCTTTGTGCTCTTCCTATTGGCCCACTGCGCTAGAACTGAACGCGAATGGATTGGTTAATATCAGCTGTCAATCACTCAGTCAACGCCTTCTGCCTTCACATGACAGGAGCAACAGCCGCGGAAATGTGACGCGCTGAAGATGAGAGAATGAAAATAACACTGACAGATTTAGTTTTAGAAACCACCTAAAGTTAAATAATGGCACATCTTATTAGTGATCATGTGCTGAATGTTAATCCACCATTTACACTTTTCCAAGAGTGGATAAAAGACTTCCAGTGGCTTCAAGTCCGCTATGAAAATATCCATTCACTGTAAAGTCTGTGTGACGGGGTTTGCAGGTAACAGCGTTTGCCACTGAATCTACACATTTTAAGCGCGAGAGGAGCTGTATAATCCTCACGATGTATTTAATCCTCACCATGCTGACAGTGCAAACAGCAGCTATAAGTATAATATAACACAGCTCATGAAAAGACCGTTATTGCTATTAAGATGAAAATAATAAGTTATATATCAATATACATGTGGGGCGGGGCGATGGATCACGAGCATCGTGAAGTTTATCAGCCATCGGCGATGGACGATGACATCGTCTATCGGCCCAACCCTAATATACACACATGATACACTCTTTCAGGGCCGCTGCTGGCCAAAATGGCCAAAATTTTACTGTGGTGCCCTGACAGAGGGACTAAAACACACAAAAGTATGTATTTAAACTTGTATTTATGTATTTATATGCATATAAACACTCATAATTATATTTAAACATTCAAATATTTACATTATAAAATAATAGTTTACATCAAAATAAACACTGACATGTCTTTTGCAGAGGCATTTCTAGTTTCAAACATTTACAAAAGGTAAGGAATAAACCCTCTCTGTACCTTTAGAGATGGACGGTCCTCAGTGCTGAGTCCTGTCTCTGTGTCTGTGCAGCTGCTGGTGCCTCTGGAGCAGTGCTGGTCAGGACACCTCGTCTTCTTTTGTATCAAATTTCAGCGTTGAACCTCCATGTACAAATCAGAAGAAATTAGTCATTTAAAGAAAAACTCATGACACGCCATTAAGACAGCGGGATAATCATAATGTTTCTAAACTTTAACCAACATGTGGATTTAACTTGCACTGTAATCTATGGTGAGAAAAACTGACCTGTACTGTCAGTATAAATCAGTCATTTGCCTTTAAGAATAAATGAGTGTACTTTTAAACAAAAACTTATTGTTAACATTCAGAAAATATAAATAATCAAAAAATAATCAAAGAATCCATGCAATACTTGAATACTTGAATAATCCATGCAATAATTGATGTTTCAGAAATCACAGAATGTTAGTCAGTTTTGTTATTTTATATAGTAATGTACAAAAATGAAGACCTGGCCAATTAAAAACACCAATCCACTGATATAAAGATTAAAGAGACTTTATTGTCATTGCAGCGATACAACGAAATTAACTTGGCAGCTCTCAGAGAACAGCAGCAATAAGAAATGTAGAAATAGACAAACAATAAACAACTATAACGGCACTGAATTATAATAAATACTACATACAGTGAAATAACTGAGCAGTGCATGTGTGTGTAGCTGGTGCACAAACATAGTTGTGGCGCAGTTAAACGTTAGCCTCATTCATTTACTTGAACAACCAAAATATGTTTTCCAGATTGATGGACAGAAGTTACCTTAAAGTGATGCTCAGGACTCATCTTGTACTTTTTTCCTCTTCTCTGCTCCAGACTGCTGTCGTCTTTTTTCAGGCATAGAGCTGCAACTTGCATCAATTATAATCGGGGATGGGCAGTATTTATGATACAAGTATTTCAAATCTGTATTTTAAACACACAATAGTGTTTAGTCATTTGTATTTTATGGGGTTTATGAAAATGGCTTTATATTTTGTATCAAAATTCTTTAGTGTCTTGTATTTTTGTATTTTTAAAATACTTTATAAGAAGTATTCATGATGACATCATAAAAATGTGGCCTTTGATTGGTGCTTTCTCAGTTATTTGCCAAGGCTTGAGATCAGACCAGAAAATTGATTAATGTTGATCAGTGCTTGGAGTATGGATGGGAATTATGCATCACATATTAAGAAAGTAACAGACAAATAGCAAAGGGAAATTCGAGGGCAGGTCAAAATCAGACAGGAAAATAAGACAGACAACATAACGACATAGCTCAACAGTTTACGCTAACGGCAGAGCGGCTGGTTTGCAAATAGAAAACAAAGAAAATAGATTGTTAAAATTTTTAATCTGCTGAAGAGAGTTTTGAGAGATTGTTTGAAGCAAAGAGGAGAATATTTCTGAGGAGATCTGATACTTGCATGACGTGGATGAAGAGTAACTTCTGGTATTTTCTAACGCTGAATCTGAAGCAGTCAGGAGCAAAGTGAGACAGCAAAACAACAACTCTTAAGAAGCATCGATGGAGGCGCTGGAGCTGGAAGCAGTGGAGAGCCAGATTCACAATATCGAGATGAAGCGGGCGCAGCTTCGGGAACAACGGGCCTTGCTCGGTGTGCCCCGCACTGCGGCTCGCTCATCAGAGGTAAGTGTGCGATACAATCTCAACACTCCGTCTACCTCAATCCCGCATGTTTCTCTGTCCAGGCCCAGCGCACAGAGGACGCTGTTCGCCCAGGCGTTGTTCACGCCGGCACCTGGCTACCACGGCCCCTGGGTGCAGCTGCGTAAGGTGCTTACCAGGTCCCGGGGCAGAATGTCTCCTCCTCCTGTGTTCGAGACCTCCATGGAGAACCGATTCGCCCCTCTCCACGAGTGGGTATCATTGGTGACGCCATCGTTCGTCACGTCCACTTTGCTTCCACCAAAGGTAACAACGCACGCACTCACTGCTTCCCTGGTGCTCACGTTAAGAATATTTCTGCCCAGGTACCTACTATCCTGAATGCTGGCGAGAGCATCTGAGCTGTTGTCCTCCACATGGACACGAACGACACCGAGCTGCGGCAGACAAAGATCCTGAAGAGGGACTTCAGGAGCCTGATCGAGACGGTTCAACACACCTCATCCGCCACGCAGATCATCGTTTTTGGAGCCCTTCCTACCTACCGCAGAGGAAATGAAAGGTTCAGTAGACTTTTGCTCTGAATAAATGGCTATTAACATGGTGTAATGAACAGAAATTGCTCTTTGCCAATAACTGGAATCTTTTCCAGGAGCGTCCTAGGCTTTTCCTGCTGACGGGCTGCACCCCAGTCTCTGGCTAACCCAATAGAGACTATCTGTTCCTCGTATTATTATATAAAGACATAAACGTACTGTGTGCTCTAGAAAAAATCTATTAAGAGTAAAACCAGAAAAACAGCTAAAAAGTGAAAATACAAACTTCGTAAAACTCTGTCTCCTAAACATAAGGTCACTAGCACCTAAATCACTTATCATAAATTAAATAACAGATAACAATCTAAATGCACTCTGTCTCACTGAAACCTGGCTGAAACAAAATGACTACATTAACTCCCCCATGATTCACATACAAGCATGAGGCTCGTCAAACTGGTCGTGGTGGGGGAGTTGCATCAATCTTTAGTGATATTCTTAATGTTAATCAGAGAAACGGACTTATGTTTAACTCCTCTGATGTATTAGAGCTTAATGTTATGCTTCCGGATATTATGCAAAAACCTATGATATCTCTCGCTTTAATCACCATATATAGACCCCCAGGACCCCATGTCAATTTCCTAAAAGAGTTTTCTGATTTTATTTCAGACTTACTAGTTAAAACTGATAAAATACTAATTGCAGGAGACTTTAACATCCACATAGATGACGTTAACAGTTAGGGGTGTCAAAATTAATTGTTTCTTCGATGCACCGTGATGCAGACGGGGACAATTCGATATCGGTTCAGTAATAATCATAACCGGTTATGACGTACTGACGTCATTTATCTCCTATGCGCAATGTTGCAGTAGAATACTATGGCGAAGGATGCGAGGGCGAGTAAATAAACCGCTCCTACTACTTAAAAGGTAGATCATTATGCACAGTTCAACTGCTTGTGAGTTGGAAAGTCTTTTATTGATACTGAAGAAGGTTCAGCACACGAGCCGCTATTTCACTACTAGGGAGAAATGCTGTAAAACTCCATCTCTGCCTCTCTCTCTCTCTCTCTCTCACTTTGCACATTTGACCCGCTGGCGTGTTCGTGAGGTAACTTTTTCCTTTCCTCATGGCTGTTAAAGCGATACTTGTGGATCCAGACACGAGCATGCCTGTGGTGCGAGTTTTCTCCACTGTGTCTATTATGGATTACCTGTGATAACCGCGTATTATGCACATACAGACTGTAACCGCGGCTGTTCTTCCCGCGTCACTCATCGGTTAACAGTGCTTTCATTTCTAAAGCCAATTGCAGCCCTTTCTGTTGAAGACAATGACCAGTCATAGGGGTGTAAGACCTCGTTTGACAGTGCTCAAAAAGCAAGTGGGATAATATATACCCTATAATATACCCTCTCCCTACAGCTTCCTTCAGTAAATCAAAAGTCAAAGAAATTACACAATTACCTCTTAAATCCCGAACAAAAATTATATATATATGAATCATTCAATGAAGCAAACACACTGCTATTAAGTTCTACAACACAAGGCCCACAACAAGTTTCTTCAAATTACACAGAAGCAAAATTGTACTCACTAGCTCAATAAACTTCTCGCAATTCACAACAGGTAAATACCCACAAAGTATGCAACAAACACACCAGTCTGGAGCAGGGGAGAAGTGAACCTCTCCTTGGCTTGAGTCACATTGCTCTTTTGTAGCAGCGTGTCACTGCAACACGCTTGCAATGATGAGCACCACCTGGGCCCAATCTGCTCTACCTAACAGGCAGAGAGAGACATGGGAAGAGTGACAAAGAACACACAAGCACACAACATAACCACTCCCAATAGGCAGTAAACTAACAATAACAAAAATAAATTAAATATATAATAAATACATCCAAGGGATGTAACAGTATGTCCAGCTATAGGAGGCTCTTAAATCCTCCAGGGCCGAGCACCTCCGCAAACTGATAGAAAATAATCATAACAATCCTAGATTTTTATTTAGCACCATTGCTAAATTAACAAATAATCGATCATCTTTGGAACAAAATGTCCCACCGCAAATTAGTAGTGATGACTTCATGAATTTTTTCAGTGATAAAATAGAAGGCTTTAGACAGAAAATAGAAGATATTAAACTTTCTGCACCACCTTATACTCCAGATCCAGTAAACATTCAACTGAATCAAAATAACCTACAATGCTTCAAAATCATAGAACAGGAAGAGCTAGATAAAGTTATAAATAGCTCTAAACCAGCTACATGTATGTTAGACCCAATTCCAACAAAATTACTGAAAGAATTGCTACCTGTTATAGGAGAACCTCTCCTTAATGTTATCAACTCTTCTTTATCTTTAGGCCATGTTCCAAATCCTTACAAGCTAGCTGTTATTAAACCTATTATTAAGAAACCACAACTGGACCCGAGTAACTGAGATAACTATAGGCCTATTTCAAATCTTCCATTTATGTCTAAAATACTAGAAAAAGTTGTTTCTGCCCAATTATGCTCCTTTCTGCAGATGAATAATATTTTTGAAGTGTTTGAGTCAGGTTTCAGGCCTCATCACAGTACAGAAACCGCATTAGTGAAAATAACCAACGATTTACTCTTAGCTGCTGACCAAGGGAGCATCTCGCTATTAGTTTTACTCGATCTTAGCGCCGCATTTGACACCATTGACCACAATATTCTCATAGACCGCTTAAATTCTACAGGTGTCCAGGGACAGGCTCTTGAATGGTTTAAGTCATACTTAGCTGATCGTTACCAGTTTGTGAATATTAATAGACAGCTTTCACAAGTCAGGCCAGTAAAGTACGGGGTTCCTTAAGGATCAGTTTTAGGCCCTTTGCTGTTTACAATATACATGCTTCCCCTGGGAGACATTATTAGAAGACACGGGATCAGCTTTCACTGCTATGCAGACGATACTCAATTATACATTTCAACTAAACCTGATGAGATGTCTGAACTGTCTAAGCTAACTGAGTGTATTAAAGATGTTAAAGACTGGATGACCAACAATTTTCTTCTCTTAAACTCAGACAAAACAGAATTATTACTTATTGGGCCTAAATCCTGTACACAGCCGATCTCACAACTCGACCTGCAATTAGAGGGACACAAACAGTGGTGGAAAGAGTACTAAAAATTTGTACTCAATTACAAGTACTGTTACATTGCTGAAATTATACTCAATTACAAGTAGAAGTACTGGTGTTAAAAAGTACTTAAAAGTACAAATTACTCTTCATAAAAACTACTCAAATTACTGAGTACAAATTACTTTTTTAGCTGGTGGTATTGGTGGAATTATCCATAATTGCTGAATCAGACAAGATGCAGGCAATAAAACACATTTTACATAACACATTTAACGATACTATAAACACTTTTAAACCATGTAAACAGCATTAACCGAACTGTCAGGTGTGGTTTATATATGAATCAAAACCGGAGCACCCAGAGGAAACCCACGCCAACATGGGGAGAACATGCAAACTCCACACAGAAATGTCAACTGACTCAGCCGGGGCTTGAACCAACAACCTCACAAAAATTAAGTTGTAAGTCTTCTTACAATTGTGTTTTATAAAAGACTTTGTAACTTTATAAACAGTATTTCCTGGTGAAAAAAAGTATACTAAATTGTATTGCAAATATATTTTTAATTCCAATAGTACATTGAAAGTATACTAACCAAAAAGTATATTTAATTTAAATCTATTAAAAGTGTATTATTACCATACTTTTATATATAACTTTTAACACACTTAAAAATAACTGTAATTTAGTATATTTTCTAAAAAGATATTTCAGAAAAATTCACTTTAAATAAATGCTTAGTTTATTTTTTACAAGTGTATTTATTTAGCATTTGATGGTAATATATTTTAGTATTATTTTAACTATGCTTTGAAAATGAACTTTGTAAGAATGTTCAAAACACATTATTAAATAAACAGAAGTTGTTTACTTTGTTAAATTTTGTAGTAATTTTTGTGTTTGTTTTCATTCATGCACTTAAGTTTATTATACTTTTAGAAAGTAAATAAAATATGTTAAATGCATTGAAAGCCCATTTAAAACATTTGTAAATAACTCATTACTGTATAAGAGAGATGCTCTTGATGCTGACAATAAAACAAATATCTATTTAAAACATTTGTAAATAGTGTGCAAACATACACTGTTAAAAAAATCCCAGAAATTCATAACGTTACTGTAGTTTTCACAGTAAATTACATTAGTATCCCTTTACGGGATTTAACTGTAAAAATTCACAGTATGTTGTGTTCAAAATTTTATTGCGACATTGAGGATGGCAGCATGATTACAGCAAATTACTGTAAAAAAGGGCTAAATGTTTTGCACATTAGTTATAGGAATTCAAACTTTTTATTTTAGCATAAAAATTAAAACAGTAGTGCAGGCACTATATATATATATATAACATTTATACCGAATGTTATTGCAGCCCCAAAAACAATTTGGCTACCAACATCTTTAAAAATAGCTTTAAATAAATAAATCATCCAGTATTGAAACATGAATGTTAAATGTTCATTTTCGGGTGCACCTTTATTTAAATCTATAAGATTATCATGTAAATATGACATTTTTAATCTTTATAAGTAAACCAAAAACACAATATCACTTTTGCACTAGTTCGGTTCAGCACTCGCTTGACATTGAATCAGATTGAACTGTTTGTTTGGGAATTATTTTATCACACGTGTTCACAAGCTCATACTTATCAACATAGAATCAGTGTATACAATGCGTGTGGCCGAGCAATAATAGTAATGAAATAGTATGATTAATGAATCATATTGTTGTATCACATGGTTATTATACAAAAAGGAATCATTTTCAGGTGGATTCGAATCTTTACTATTCACTTAAGAGAGCCGATTCATAGAACCGAGCCGATTCGACTCGACCGGAAACAAGCACCGTCCGTCACCACAGGCAACGCCTCATTTTGAACCATAACCGTCGATGTCTCAGTCAACGAATTCATCCACGGTAAGTGTTGAAAAATGATTGTTTTGTGTATATTTCTGTACAGTGCATGTCTTTAACAGAATTAACCAAGTAAGTTAGCTTTAGTTGTAACGTTAGGTTCTTCTGCCATGTTGTTCGTTAACGCTCTGGTTACTAAAGTAACCCTCGTTTCCCGAGGGGGGGAACGGAAATGCTATGTGGAAACTTCCACTATGGAGATTTCATTCAGAAAGCCATTCATCTGAAAGAGTATGTAAACGGGCCAATGAAATGCCAATGAGTTGGCAGCTTCAGCTTGCGCACCTGATGCTCGTTGCAATTAACTTGCTATAAGAGCACATGTGCGAGCAAAGCCAAAGCATCATTTTTTTAGCGAAAGAGACTTTCACCTCAACAGCTAAGGGGCAATCATTATGGCGAAGGAACATAGCATTTCCGTTCCCCCCCTCGGGGAACGAGGGTTACTTTAGTAACCAGAGCGTTCCCCTTCGGAAGGGGAACTTCAATGCTATGTGGAAACTTCCACTATGGGGAAATGTTTGGAAAACGCCCATAATGATTGAACCTTACCTTCGCCCCCGATGAGAGGTTTGCCAGGCAAAGAGAGCGTGAGCGCACCGTCATCACCAGAGGCGCGGGTCTTCCAGCGTGTTCCCTGGCCCTTACTTATCCCACTTCAACAGAAGATTTACGGATTTAGATATATTTTTCGGGAGCCGCAAATGCGTCTAGAATAATTTCTAGGAATGTAATACGACAGTACGTTGGGAAGCGTGCAGTCCCGATAGGGAGGACGCTGCGGAGGCCACTGCTACCCAAGTGGGGAGACTGGGGCAAATAGCATATGAACTAACCCTGAAAGGGGGAGTAAGCATATGAAAATAAGATGGTTAGCGGTGAGGGAAGACATGGGTCCGCCTGTGAGGGGGGACTGCACCGTGGCAGTATATGGCATATGGGATCGCCTAGAGGGGATCGCACATAGCAGGCACCTATACCCAGAACGCGGGCTGACCATCGGGCAGACCAGCAACGTAACGGGCCAGTGCCTGACTCCTCTGCTGAGTCAGGTGCTGGGGGGCCTCGGAGGAATATCTGCAGGGTTCGCCAGCGGGGAACTTTTCTGACAGAGCGAAAAAGCGCACGTATCTCTGGGTTAGAGAGAATGGAGCAGCAAGCGTTTTACAACACCTAACCGAATTTCTCATTCACCGCGTGAGAAAATCGGCTCCCCTCAAGATTAATAAATCTTCTAATAGGTGTCGCCCAGCCCACAGCTCTACAGTGTCTGTTAGAGAGGCGCCGCGTGCCAACGCCCAAAGGATGCGCGCGTCGATGAGTGCGCTCTCACTCTTGGGGGACGCGGCTCGCCCTGGCTCAGATGAGCGAGGGAGATGGCATTCAGAGTTCAGTGGGTATGTTCCAACCTCTGTTTGGATATGGCACTTCCCGTCTGCCGATCACCATAACAGATAAAGAGCTGAGTACGGTCCGTGTAATAGCAAAGTGCGAAGGACCAAATAAAGGGGCTGGGTCTGCCTCCTCCGTGGGCAGCGCTTGCAGGTTCACTACGTGGCTGAAAGAACGCTGTAGGAACCTAGGGCACCTAGGTGGGCCGGGGTCTCAGGTAAATGTGAGAGTGCCGACCCAAAACGTTGGCACATTTCGCTGACCGAAAATGCCTCCAGATACCCACCCATTTGGCCGATGCAAACGCGACCAGCAGAGCTGTCTACCTGGACAGAAATCTTAAAGATACTGAGTCGAGTGATCGAGCAGACCTCTCCTAAGAGAGATCTCCAAGTGGGTATGAGAGGGAAACAGGAAAATTAATATTCATGTCTCGCGCCTCTGGGAACTGGATGATGAGACGATACTTCCCAGCGCGCCGCCATCGCCGCATCCTTAGAGCGGGGATGATCGTAACGCCAACCCTCAGAGCGGAGGGGACAGCTAGCTCCAGTCAACTGAAGGAGGATAGCATCACTCTGATCTGGCATGTTCGGAGTTTCCTTCTCGGGGAAAAAGGTAACCACACAGCGAATAGACTCCACTTCAGGCGTGGGCATGCCTCGTAGAGGGTGCTCAGCCTGAGTGACAGTGTTAACCACCCTAATCGGTAAGTCACCTAAGTCCTCCGCGCTCCATCTATGAACCGTACGTGAAGCATAGATCTAGGCGCGGGTGCCAAACGGTGCCTGTCCCCTGTTCCCAGGGGATGTGCCAGGGAGGGGCCATCACGAGGAGAGAGTTGAAAGCAGTCCGATTGGGCCAGAGAGGCGCAATACGAGAGCTGTTCCTCGACCTCCCTGACTTTACACTGTATCTGTGCGAGTAGGCTCACTGGAGAAATGCGTATTACGCACGCCCCGAGGCCAGCTGTGTAGCCAGTGGACTTTGGCAGGGTTCGCCAAGTGGGGAACTCAAGCGAGAGCGCACGAATCTCTGAGTTAGAGAGAGAAAGGCGCAGCACGAACAGCTGGACAGTCGGGGGTGGAGTCTCCCATTTTCCCAGGCAAAACTGCCGTGAGAGCGAATGGGCTGCACGGTTGAACTCGGTGGGGAAAAAAATGGAATGCAGCGATTGCGCCGCGTATGACTCCGGGGGGAGCAGACGGCGAGCGAGCTGAGACATGCTGCGAGAGAGCGGATACCCCCCACACGGTTGATATACGCCCCCGCTGCCGTACTGTTCGTCCTGACCAGTACGTGTTGTCGCTCCAGCACCGGTAAAAAACGGCGGAGAGCGAGAAACACTGCCAACAGCTCTAGGCGATTGATATGCCAATGCAACTTGGGTTTTTTCAGCTGCATGCCCGCAACACACGGCCCCCCAGCCAGTGCTGGAAGCATCTGTCAAAACGACAATATGTCTGGACGCCTGTCCTAGAGGCACTCAGGCCTGTAGGAACGAGGGGTCGTTCCAGGGGCTGAGGGCGCGGCGACAGTCACTCGGTGTGTGTCCGCGTGCCATGCGCGTCTGGGGACTCGATCGTGAAGCCAGTGCCGAAGTGGTCTCATATGGAGTTATCCGAGCGCGTACAGCGGCTGCGGATGCCATATGCACCAGGAGCCTCTGAAAGATTTCAGTGGGACCACTATTTTGCTGTCAAACTCTCACAGACAGTTCAGCATTAGCTGAGCGCGCTCTCCGGAGAGGCGCGCTGTCATGGTGACCGAGTCCAGCTCCAACCCGAGAAAAGAGATCCTCTGCACGGGGGCGAGTTTTGCTCTTTTCTCGGTTGACCTGAAACCCCAATAGGTCGGAGGTGCTGGAGCACCGTGTCTCTGTGCATAGTCAATTACTCCCGCAAGAGGGCTAAAAACAGCCAGTCGCCGAGATAATTGAGTATAGCGGATGCCCGCGAGCCGAAGGGGCCGCTAGGGCACCCTCCGCGAGCTTGGTGAAGACCCGCGGATACAGAGAGAGCCCGAAGGGGAGGACTTGTACTGTCAGGCTCGCTCGACGCAGACCGCAGAACAGTGACTGGTGGCGTGAAGTATGGAGACATGAAGTACGTGTCCTTCAAGGCCTATGCTGCAGACCAATTCCGAGGACGAACGCACAGGAGGATGCGCTTCTGCATAAGCATTTTGAACGGCAGCTTGTGCAGACAGCGGTTCAAAACGCGCAGATCTAGGATTGGCCGTAACCCACCGCTCTTTTGGGTACGATGAAGTACAGGCTGTAAACCCGCTCTTCATCTCGGCTGGAGGGATCGGTTAGATTGCATCCTTCGCCAGGAGGACAGCAACCTTCTCTCACAAGACAGGGGCGGGCACAGGGCTGACCCTGGTGACATACACCCCGTGAACTTGGGAGGCCGTTTCGCGAATCGAATCGCGTAGCCGAGTCTGATCGTGCATATGAGCCACCGCAAAGGGCTG